>CM076579.1:966853039-967453039 GCA_034641835.2 Pinus albicaulis
GCTGCTTGTTGTGAAGCCATCTAGATTATAGCTTCACAAGTTGGTAGCAACAAGCAGGAGAGATGTTGCAGCCTACTATGGTCTACTGTGACAATTATGGTTGTATCAAACTCTCTAAGAATCCAGTATTTCATGACCACTCCAAGGACAATGAAAACAGCTACCACTTTCTTCAGGACAGTGTTCAGAAAAGAGTAGTTGCTCTTGAGTATGTTCAAATAGGTCAGAAGTTTGTGGATATGTTGACTAAGCCCCTGGAAAAGGGGAAGTTTGAGATGTTGAAGGAGACCTGGAATTGATGGAGAACACTTTCCCCACTAAGAGGACATGTTAGATTTTTCACCATCACAATATGGAGTTTCTATTTTTAATTGCAATTATACATCTCAGCACATATTCACATTACATAGCTTCCAAGATTTTTCTTTGTTTGGCTTACTATGAGCCAGGCAGAACCAAATATGGTAAGCCAGAGCTACATTGAAAAGGGTTTCTTTTATTATATCATATCTCTCAAAATAATAAAAGGCAGGAGAACCCTCTAAATTTGTGTACATATACAGCACTTGTTAAAAGTTTATGAAGTATATAAATCTCTCTCGTATTTGAAATGCCAAAAAACAGCATCACTTGTAACGATGTCTCGTAGCTTTTCTTACATCCCTTGCAGGGCATCTTTATATTCTGATCTTGGTATCTAACTGTGAGAATTGATCTTTGTTGTGCTATATAATATTCTGTAACTAGAACTAGAAGGTATTGCAGGGATTCTGTTTTCTATACTGTATCATCATTTGTGTCTTACATCATACAACAAAATTACAGTTGGCAAGTGCTAAAATATTTCCCTTCCTCCATTCTTTAATTAAGCAAATGAATTGAAACCAAGATATCATAGCTGCTTGAATGTGGAGACTGAAGCTGATGTAAAGAGATAGTTATGATTGTAAAGGGTTCAGTGGACTAAGCTAGTCACTTGAAATAATACTCCCTGTTATTAGTGCGAGAGTTGGACTAAGGCCTGACTTTCCTACTCATTAGATTAAGATAGAATTTAACTTATTTACTTCCACTATGGAGTGGACTGTTGTGGGCAAATATTAACCACCATGCAGTAAGTGAATCAATGGCTTACTGCTTTTTCATCCTGTCTATTGAATATTACTTTATTCTCGTCCAGTAGACAAGATGAAAAGGCAATGAACCAATGATTGGCTTGGAGCATGGTGCTTAATATTTGCCAACTCTTGCGATCAATTTTACTAAGATAACTCAAACTAATGTTTCATGAAGATGTATTCTGGTTTTCCTTTTCCAGTAATCTACTTCAAGTGATTTGGCACAGGTCCCATCCAGAATGGTATGTTAACAAGATCATACCTATTCACCAAGGGGGTGGTAATAACAATGTGCGAAATTACAAAATCATCCTGGTAAGTAGCCTCTTTGCCAAACTATTCGGTACTATTCTAAAGGTAAAGTTACCTGCACAGAAGAAGGCAGTATTCTAAACAGAAAGATATGTGCACAGAAGAAAACAAGGATAGGGCTTCTTCTCAAGCAGGACTTCTCCTTGAGCACTCAACCCTTTCCCGATGGCAGCCATTAGAGTTGTCGCCAAGAAAGCACAGGGGAAAGTCAAAGTTATGCTTCATGGATTTTGCAAAAGCTTTTGATGCAGATCTTCAAATAAAACTTTGGGAAGGAAAGGACAAATTAGGAATTTTAGTTGATTGGAGAGAGACTATTTCCACCTATATGAAACAGGTTCTTGCAGAAATAGCAGTGCCTGTAAATGATAAGAATGGAAGCAAGGAAGTCAAAATCAACAGTAGTGTGCATGTGAAACAAGGATGTCTCCTTTACCAACATTATGTGGCTTATTTATAAATGAATTAGAGGACTGGATTAAAAAGGATGGAGGAGGAGATTTATCGCAGTTTGTGCTTCTCTATTTTTGCTTTATGTCAATGATGTCATGTTGTTGGAAAAGGACAAAGATCACCTCCAAAGACATCTTGCTACTTTCAGCAAATTTTGTCACTACTTTGAAGTGAAAGTTAATTCAAACAGAATAAAGAGAAAGGTGACTAGTACTTGGGATAAGGATATTTCCATCACATCCAATGATAATACTATCAAGATGGTTCCTTACAAGTATTGGGGCCTCAAATTTGACTTTAGTTATAACTAGAACTCATCTGGAGAAACATCTAATAGGAGGTGTCAAAGCTATTTATTCCATGCAAAATAATTCAATTGTGAAGTTGCAAACTAATGAGGCTCCTCTTAATAACAGTAGTGCAAACATTAGTCTTATAATTTATTAGTCTTATACGGTGATCCCTGGGGTCCAGACATATCAAAAGAATCGAGGAAGAAAGTTGACGGAATTCAGAAATGATTTTTATAGAAAAACTAATTGTAAAGAGACAAACCTGTTACTCTATAATGTTAGTAACTTAGTAGAAACATGTACGTACCACTAGAATGAGAAACATTACATCAATCTAATGATTATGGTTGCAAGACAATATAAAGATTGGTCCAATGACAGGATGAAATGGTTTAGAAGATGGAAAACTGAAAAGAGATGCCTGTCTAATGTACAATTAGCTGTCCAAAACTCGTTACAAAGAAGGTGATAAGGAAGTTCTAGCAAGACCTTGGTCAACAAAGATTTTATCAATGTAAGATCAACCCAATGATAACTTCACAACACCACAATAATATTTGCCAGAGAAAATCTCCATGTATAAAAAGAATAATTTGCCAATTTAAACTAATCACCTAGCAATGAAAAAGAGAGACGGAAAAATATAAATCAAGAGTGCCTATACTTGCTTTGCAAGAAAATAGAAACAGAGGATGAGGTGCATGCGATGCTGCAAGTAAGGGAGAAACACTCAACAAAGCATTAAGATTTCAACCGATTACATAACTTTTTGAATTTGCCCGATTATGTCAAGGATGTTTTAAGAACTTTAAAGATGAGTATTTGCAGTATCATAGAGGAAGAAGAGACGGCCTCAAGGTAAATGGCAGCTAAGCTTCATAAAACTTCTACAAATCATATATTTAAAATTTAAGCTGTCCCTTAGATCCGAGGTCTACTGAAGAAGCAAATATAGTTACTTATTTTATTCTACAAAGAAAATGAATCTCTGAATTTCACTGCAAAGAAGACAGAGCTAAACTATTGCCTAATTCCAATTCTTGAAGAAACAGGGTAGGGGAATGCTATTTCTTCGTATCTTTAATTTACCAGGCAGGTTTTCTGATACGACGCCCTCGAGAATGTTGTCTCCAACAGCCTTGATGAAGGCAGGTCCGCCTGTTACGGCTCCCTCTTTTTGAGTAGTCACCAGCAGAACCACCCCTTTTTTATTTCCTTCTTCCACGCTAGGATACCATCGCTCCAGGATTTGGTCCGCAAATTCGAATGCATCGGCTTTGCTCTACATTGTTTCATAGCAACAAATAAACAGTGATCAACAAGAGATTCAATTGTCCCCCTGGTATTTCAATCAGTCGAAATGAGTAGTGTGAACAATAATTTCAATGCTTACAGTGAGTTTGCGCAGCGTGACACAATTGATGTGATAACCTTTGCGACTCTCCAGGTCTGAGAGGAGGCGTTTAATGTCGGACTTGGTTACACGATTAACGACGCCCGCATCGTCTTCTACAAATGTTTCCGTTGGGGGACCTCCACTCAGAATGTCGAATTCGCTGGCATTAGCATTGGCTACGACTAGTGGAGGACACAAATGCAGAGCAGCTGTGAGTGCCAATGCTGTTAGTCCCTTCTGGCCAAATGTTATCCATCGTCTGTAGCTGTTCTCAGTGGCCGTGGCAGCTCTGGGGAATGCCACTACTCTCTTTCTTTCATTAATGTTTATATGTCTCTCCAGATTGCACTGGAAAAAGGGAGAGAGGGAATTTCGAGGCAGAGATGATAAATGTGAATAGCTACTGTTGCAGAGGGCCAAAGAAGAGTGGTGCGACAGCATCTCCATGGCGGTTTGGCCACGAGACGGACACAGAGTTGCAACGAGAATAATAGCGTTTTGGATAAAGGTAAGATATTGAGATTGGGATTGGATTGGCTTGGCTCAGATTCCATGGAGGTTACTTTTCCAATTCTCGTGTAATACTTCGAATGTTCGTCAGAGCAACCTGGTGAATAAAGTCAATCATATCAAGTCACTGTTTTGGATTTTTTTTTTTTTTTTTTTTTTTTTTTTTTTTTTCTCTAATGTTAATGTGCAGTAATAAGGTAGTAACTTATATATGAAAAATATGACAAGGTAATGGCATTTCAGTATATTTATTGTATTTTTTTTCCTGCGTTGGTATAAAAACCTTTCATAAAATATGATCATTACTCACTAATATACACTTAATTCTATTTATAAAATAGATAGTGTTTTGTTATAAATAGTGTTTTATTATACATAGTGTTTTATCATAAGAATTTAAATTGGATATTGAATAGTATAAAGGGAGGCTTTAAATAGAGTTTTATCATAAAACTTTAAATTAGATATTGAATAGTGTAAAGAGGGGCATTAGGACAAAAGTGTGTTCATTATGATATTATCATATGAGATTATAGTTTTGAACTTGTAGAAATAGTAAACATATTGATATTTTGCAAATACAAGTCTTGAGATTTTGTCTTAAAGAAAGAAGAAATTGGCAAACCTCTACAGAGTATCCATGTCCAAACTAGATATTTTTTTTTTAAATGTTGTTTATATCAATTAAGAAATCAAATCATCGACAACAAGGCTCAAGAAAATTTTACCTAAAATGTCATGAAGACAAGTATTTGAGCTTGTGCATCAAGGGAAAGGAACACAAGCGGCAACATTATGATCAAACATATTAAGTTTGACTCTCACAAGCATATTGAACCCATTCTTAAATATCCTCAAATCCCCTACGCTAAAAGAAGAGGGTTCCTTCTAAAAAGTAACTTTACATTAATGCTTTCGTAGAGAGTAAATAGTAATGATATTGAATAGCACAATAATTTATAGTTGTCTCAAACCATCCAAGTATCACCAAGGGTCATTCTACAAAAGTGGGCTAGTAATGAAGAAGTGAAATTTAACTTGAAACCATGTACAAAACACCTTCACAACCCAACATCTCCAAAAGGTATGCACAATTGTTTCATCCTTGCCACACAAGACATAGTCAAGATCTATATGGAGCTAACATTTGTTGGGGCATAAGCCACCCCCAACATTATGCTTACAAGAAGAACATGATTCTAGATACACTAGCATCTCTCCAACCATTGTGTTAGATACAAAACCAATTATGTGCCTTACCATATCATAAAGATCCTTGGAAACACGGATGTAGAAGAGCTTTTCATTCCTCCATCTCCAATCCCTCTAACACATACTTCATTAATTATATTTTAACAGACACTCTTTAGAGATCATGCAATAAAGGCCCTCTAAGACAAATTTGCTTGAACCAATGAGCTTTTGAGCCCAATTAATAGCCTACCAAATAGGACATTGTTGTTGCTTATGCTTCTATAGATCCTTCCACAAAAAGAGACCTTTTTTGGTCAATATTTTCCAGCAAACCTATGAGAAAGGCAAACCCAACCACTAGGAAAAAAGAATGGCCAAAACCATCATGGCACTTGATCCCCATGCTACATCACTTAGTAAACTCTATAAAATCAAGATTTTTTTTTGTCCAAAACCAAATGAACATGCAAACAAGGCATTAAAGAACTTCAAATTTAAGCTTCCACACAAGCACAATGAACATACACTTCCATTAACAACATAACATTTACAAATCCAATGTCATCCTTTGCATTTTGCATACAACATGGCTTATAATTTACCTATAAGCCCAAATCATCCATCCAAGAAAACAATACAACTCTTGCCAAGGTTCTTAATATCATAAGGTAATCATCAATCTCATCTTATAGCATAAGTGCTCGAGTCAACAAGATGGAACTACTTTCAAGCCCTCATATGAAGCCATTATCACAATTCTATACTTCCTCCATGTCCCAAGGTCATATAACAAATATATGCTTCATAAACCAACAAGAGTATTGGTTTGCTTTATCAATTTCAAGACCTAGAATATTTAGTAAACACATCATAGGGCTTGACACAAGGTCGGTAAGAGATTGCAAGTTCAATTAAGGTTTGAATCATTGTTTAACTTCTTGCATAAACAATGTTTTTTTATGTACATGACAACAATCTATAATCATTTAGGAAGGAAATATTCACTCGATCTAATTATGTGATGTAGTGATCAAGCACCAATAAATAATCCAGTCGGTCCATATAGCAGACCCAACAAATTTGGTTCCACCAGTCGATCCTTTTTATTCTACCAAAGCTTACAGATTACCAGGCCAGGCTATTTAGACTTACACCAGGCCCCAAACATGTAATCATTTTATCTTATTTTGGTATTTTCCATGGCATCAAAGGCAATCATGAGAGGACATTAAGGCCATAATAAACCATCCATGATTCATTCAACCAAGGAAATCATCCCTCTCAACTTGAAATGGAAGTACTACATATGATAATATATAAATCAATATGCTCTTGAACTGGCACTTCAACAACCCTGCTACTGAGTCAAGTTGATCCAACTTTGTAAGGCAGGGAAGGTTGGGGGAATAACATCATCTAGTAATTAAAAAAGGCTTGCAATTCCTTTTGAAGTGTTCATTTAGCAATAGATCTCGTCGTAGTCTATATGTTATACATTTGGAGGTTTCTCTGGTATATTTTCCAATATAATTTATATAGAATATGACAAGGATTTGTTGGAATCACAGGTTTAATTTGTGAACTAATTTTAGTGCCCCAGAGGTTTTCCAGGGTGTCAAATCCATATATGTAGTCAAAAACTAATTTTAAATAAAAAAGGTTAAGATTTGACCAAAAACAATTTAGTGAGATTCTGACCAAAAAATATAAAACATATAATTGCTAGACAACGCCATAGATCTCAACTAATTGATTATTGACCATTAGTTTATCTCAACTAATTTGATTACCACAAGGTTCATGCTATTGTTTTTAACCATTACAAAACTTATGTAACTTCAAAAGTCAAATTTTAAAGGGCCATATTATATTATGTTAGACCAAATATCACACTGATAGGGGGTGTGAATCAATGTAATGGCAATAATTTCAAAACCATTTCATTAATAATTGAATATGTAGTAGTGCATCAGAAAATAATGTGCATGATAACGATGAATGAAATTGTGCATCAAGAAAATACTATCAATCAACACATAAGAACATCGATTTTTACGTGGAAACCCTTTCAGGAGAAAACCACAAATTCTTTTTTTTTGCTTCAATTTGATTACATAGATTTGCAAGCACCAACCTGCTGGAGGCACAAACCCCAAAAGGAAAATTTGCAAGCACCAAATTATTGGAGGCACCATCCCCCAAGATGTGCAGCACTCACTTGCATTAGGCATCAACCTCAAAAATGTGCAAGCTTTGATTTGTTGTAGGATTCAACCTAATTGAGGCACCCACCTCCTTCAACTTGCTGTGAACCAATTTTCACAATATTTCAGACTAGATCCACAAGCTCAAATCATATTCAATCAACTTGCGTTATTTTTCATGTCAAAAAATTGTTCACGTACTCATATCACCAATAATCATGGCCTCCCTAATCCCAGCAACTGTTTCCAACTTCCCTTTATCATATAATGAAGAAATCCAATCAAAAATCCCTTTTCAAAATCAATTTTCCCTCCATTTAACCCCTGAAACATTAGGAAAATTAATTGTTCTACAAAACGATTCTTTTATGTATGCATTCTACAAATTGTGCAAAGTTCGACAATTAATCTACAAAGTGGGTACCTTCAGTTGACTTAAATGTTCGACAAAATGGATCTCCATTAGAAAAATATAAAATAATAAAATAATCAACCTTCCATCGGGTTCGAACCCTCGATCTCATAGGGGAGAAATTATACACCAACCAACTATGCTACAATATACCTCATATAGGATGGAACCATCAAGTTTATTTGAATTTACTTGAAGGTCCTTGCCACGTCAAAGTTCAACGACCAACCAACACCAATTGTGCCTTACACGTCAAGGGAGAGTCAAGTCCACCAAATAATTGAACTGTGTTTCTCTAAATCAAGACCAGGGAGGAACTATGCTCTTGACACTCTCTATGTCACACCAAGGCCAGATAAATAAACAATCAATGAACTATGCTCTTTGTGTTCTCCATGTCATGGTAGTGACGATTAATAACCAATCAACGAATTGTGCTTTCGATGTTCTCCACATCACTCCAAGGTCGATCAATAACCAATCAACGAACTATGCTCTTGGTGCTCTCCAAGTCACACCATGGCTAAACCAATAACTAATCAACAAATTTTGCTCTTAACACTATCCATGTCACACCAAGGTCAAACCAATAAAAATAATTATGCTCTTGACACTCTCAATGTCACACTAGAGCCAAATCAATTACCAATCAATGCACTATGCTATTGGAATTCTGCACATCACACCAGGTCCAAACTAATAACCAATCAATGAATTATGCCATCGATGTTCTCCATGTCACACTAGGGCTAGATTAATAACCAAAAAACAAATTGTGCTCTCAATGTTCTCCACATCACACTAAATTCGGTCAATAACCAATCAACAAAGTATGTTCTCAGCGTTCTCCACATCACACTAGGGCTGCTCAATAACCAATCAAAAAATTATGCTCTTGGTGCTCACCATGTCACACCAGGGCCAAATCAATAACCAATCAATGAATTGTGCTCTCAGCACTCTCCAAGTCACACCAGGGCCAAATCAATAACTAATCAACAAATTGTGCTTCTAATGCTCTACACGACACAACAAGGCCAAACCAATCAAAATAATTGTGCTCTTGACACTCTCCATATCATTCCAAGGCCAAATCAATAACCAATCAATGAATTATTCTCTCGGCATCACACCATAGGGTTCCACAAAGTTTGACCCTGCAACCACCTGAACCATGTTGCTTCAGGCAAGGCCTTCACCTTATTCTCCACACACTTATTCGATATTATTCGTTACATGTGACCTATATATATATATATATATATATATATATATATATATATATATATATATAGGCACAAAGAGAGAGAGAGAGAGAGAGAGAGAGAGAGAGATTACTGGGAGCCCCATTGGGAGGAATAGGTCGACCTTTGACAGCTCCATGGAACCACATCAAATGATTGGGATATAAGGGTTATTAGGCAATCAATTATTGACATCATTGTGATGTCATACCTGCTATGTGGCATATCCCAAGCAAGCCACATGTCATTGATTTTAGCCCTTATTAGTCAGCTGAAGGTTCCATATTGTCATGACATGTGGCATCATGACATGATACTATGTCATCCTTGTCATGCCACATCATCATCACTCTCCATGTTATCGTTTCCTGCCACATCATCTTCTTTGAGCATGTTACAAGCTACCACATGTCATTGTACTTCCATTTGGATATGACACTTCAATGTCCTCATCGGATATGTTATATGACAATGCCACATCATCACTTTGTTACCATGTCATAGTATTCTTGTTTGTCAGATGTCACTTCCATTTGACTAATCGTATCTAGCCACCTGTACGTCCACTATATTTATGCCTCATGTCAACATTTCATTGGTCCGAAGAAAACCATGTGGAATATATGGGGGGAATTACCTACTAAATGACATTCATCTCTGCATATAATCCACCATACATGTGATCACACATCGATAGATCAATCGAAAGGTGCACGATGTTTAGCTACATTAAAAAGTGCCATGTTTGTGTGAACGGTGTCCTTTATTGTTTAACAATGTTTGGATTTTTCCTCGACATGCGCGATCTTTAACAAAATTTGGTGATTTTCAAATAAATTTGGTGTTTTGGTGCTCATTACAGCTAGACTCAACTTCAAACAATCATAAATTCTCAACTGGCAAGAGTTTTTCCAAGTGTGATATTTCGTTAGAAAGGTCTCAAAGAGGAATATCTATCCATGTCATCCATTTATTCATTTGAGCATCACAATTTTGACAAAAACTCAATAACATTCAGATAATTTTAACTTCATGTGATGGGAGCATGCAAGAGATTGAACTATCATGTTGCCTCCTTGGATTTGAACTTCTACTTCCTTAGCCATCCCCTTTGACATAAATGACATTGGTTTTCACCAATGACAACACTATGTCCAATAATATCCCCCTTTTTAATTGATGGCAACACCACCATACATTAATAGTCATTAATGGCAATGGACTAAACTCCCCCTGAGACGCTACTAGGAACTCCCCCTGACTGGTTGCAAAGATTCTTCCTACTTGATTAGATTTTTCTCCTTCAATACCCTCTTTGTATCCAAATCCTCTTGTTATTTTAGTTGTTTCTTTCAATTTCTACTTTATCTCCCCCTTTGACATCGATGGCAAAGGGACATGGTTTCTTATCAACGCTTCATAATTGTTCCTGAACATTCATGTGGACTTTGATATTTTGTAAATAGAATCTCCCTCTGAGACCATGCTTCTTGTCATCAGAATCTTACGTTATTGATGACTTATTTCCTTTTAAATACTTCCATATATGTTCATATTTCTCCTACATCATCTACAAGTGTCCCAATATATATCCCTAAACTACTTGATTTCTTCTTTCAATGGCTCCTAGATCAAGTGTTTTTCAACTACTCCTTTGATTGAATACTTTTATTGTGAACCTATTTTTTATGGTGGACCTACTCCTCCTGTGCATAATTTCTCTACATACATGTTTCAATGTTGTTGCAAATATACTTTTCAAGCTTATAAGTTTCCTTGATCTCCTTTTGGAAATGACTACTTTCTTGCTAACGATAATCTTGCTTACATAATATTGCTTCTTCAAGTTTCACTTCAAACAATTATATTCTTGAAGAATCCCTCACCAATGGATTAGATTCGAGGAGTCAAATGTAACCTTGGATCTTCCTGTTTCATTCTTCATTCCTTGGTGTTCATTCTTGAGTTAATAGAGAGTTCCTCTTCCTTGTGCCATCTCAAATTGATCCTGCAGTCACATGCTATGTGTCCTTCATTATGACACTTATAACCTTCTACATCAAGCTTTAATATTGGTGAAAATGACCCATATGATATGTTGTCATAGATTCTAATTTTATCCATACTTATTAGCTTGGGGATTTGATCATATCCTTTGTACCTGAAAATATAATGGGATCTACAATCCCATGCTTTATGTCGAAATTTTGTGCATGAGAAATAATGACCAAATAACTTATTTTGATACCTGGTGGCATAAGGTTTTCTTGATGTGACATATCTTTTAAGTTGTTACTCATAAGAGATTAATCTCTTTTCTAATTTTCGACTCTTATTCCATGGCTGCGTGTGGATCCTTTGGGAAAATTTTCTGTCATGGGGAGCTTCTTACTTTCATCTTGGTTCCTTTTCTTATGTGGACTAGATGTATCTTGCTGATTCTTTGTATCATTCTTAAAGTTATCTAAAATATTGAAATGAGCATGCTTGGGTTGATTCATTACATGCTTAGAATCTTCAAATGAGTTGATGTTGGATCTAATGAATGTATGATCGTGATTATTAGGTTGATCTTCCTTTGATATTCTTGAAGGAGCTTTATCTTGAGATGTCTCACAACCTTCCTTAAAACCAAACCATGTTTTGATGAGAGGATATCTTTGAATGTTGAGGATGTGATCTAGAGATTCAGATCCTTTGAGAAGCTTTAAGTTGTGTTTAAGTTGTTCCAATTCTTCTTTCAAATGCACAACTTCTTCTAATTTTTCACAAATTTACTCCTTTTTGTTCAATTATTCTGACAACAACTCTATTATTTTGGCGTATTCTAGCTCAACTTTGAGAGTGATAATGGAATCTACATCTTGATATGTCTTGAAGTTGTTTCTCTAGTTGACCTACCCTCTTTAGAAGGGTTTGTATTTCTTGCAATTCACTTCTAAGTTCTCATTCATAATCTATTTCTACTTCAAGTTATTCAACTTTAGTGAAGAATAATATATCACATCTCTCATCATTAGACACACTCTCATTGCTCTTGTAATCGATTTCTTCTTTGAGAATAAGTTTTTCTTTTTGGCATTTCATTTCTTTTTTTAATCCTTAGACTTGAATCTTACTTCATCATCATTATCATTCATTTTTGCATAAGGAAATTTAGATGCATAATGTATTATTCTTCCACGTTCAAAGCATTTGAAAGGAATCTTACCTTTAAAATTGTTGGTTTCTTTCTTTATCTTTCGAAAAACTTGGCTTCTTCTTCATCATATTCATGATTGGAGTCCCCTTGATTTTCATAATTTCTTCCTTCTTTGGCTGCTCTAAATGGCTCTTCTTTGATTCCTGACTCATCCTTCTTTTTGCTTAGTCCATATGTTGAGTGTTCCATGAAGCATATCCATGTTCAACTTATCCATGTCTAATAACTCTTCAAGGGTTGATACCTTGGGATTGAATATTGAAGGAAGAGATCTCAATATTTTTTGAGCGACAACATCATCCTTGACTTCTTCTCCAAGATCTACAATAGAGTTGACAACTTTTTCTACTCAAATAGAATATGAATCAATGTCCTCATCTTCTTCCATTTTCAAAATTACGAATTGAGCCTTGTAAGATTGTAGCTTGGCTTTCTTCACTTTCTTGTCTCCTTCATAATAATTTTTGAGCATGTTCTATAGATCATGGGCTAAATTGAAATGCATTAATTTGACAATTTTTGAATCTGAAAAACCACTCAAAAAGACATGCTTAGCTATTGCATTAGATGTATAGAGGTCCTTACGAGTTGTATCTATAGGAGGAAAATCAGAAACTTGATCATTTTTCTCTACAATTTCCCAAGCATTAGCTCCCAAATATATGAGGCAGGTTTCCATCCTTATCATCCAACATGCATAGTTGGATCCATCAAACTGTAGAGGATTTCCTAATAATTTGATAGTGGCCATATTCCTTGAGATTAACTTTCTCAGTGATTTATTGTTCCTAAAGGGACCTGCTCTGATTCCACTTGTTACACCAAAGATCACACTGAGAGGGGTGGTGAATCAGTGTAATGCAAAATTCATCATTTCAAAACCATTTCATCAATAATTGAACATATAAAAATGCATTAGAAAATAATGTGCATGATAATAATGAATGAAATTGTGCATCAATAAACCACTATCATATCAATGCATAATGACACCAACTTTTATGTGGAAACCCTTGTGAGTGAGAACCACAAATTCTTTTTGTCTTTTTCAATTTGATTACATAGATTTACAGGCACCAACCCCTAAAAAGTGCAAGTACCCACTTGTAATAGGCTACAACCTTATTGAGGCGCCAACCTTGAAAAAGTGCAAGCTTTGACTTGCTATAGGCTTCAACCTGATTCAGGCACAAATCTTGGTGGAGGCATCCACCTCCTACTTCAACCTGGCATGGACCACTTTTCTAAATATTTCAAACTGGATCCAAAAGATCAAATCATATCTAAATCAACTTGCTTTATGTTTTCATGTCAAAAACGTGTTCATGTACTCATATTACTAATAACCATGACCTCCCTGATCCCAACAATTGTTTCCAACTTCCTATTATCACATTACAAAGAAATCGAACCAAAAATCCCTTTTCAAAATCAAAATTTCCCTTAATTTGACCCCCAAAACATTAGAAAAATTAGTTGTTCTACAAATAGTTCTTTATGCCACAAGTTTTACAAAATGAAAAATGTTTAACAATTGTACAAAATTGTTACCTTCAATTGGCTTAAACATTCGACAAAATGGCTCTCCATCGAAAAAATAATAAAATAATAAAATAATCAACTTGATGTAGAGTTTGAACCCTCAACCTCGCGAGGGAGAAACTATATGCCATACAATTGTGCTACAATGTACCTCATACATGACGAAACCACTGAGTTTGTTTGAATTTTCTTGGAGGTCCTTGCCACATTAAATCCAAACAACCAATCAACACTAACTGCAACCTTATATGCCCTGATAGACACAAGTAAACCAAATAACTAATTGTGTTTCTCCATGTCAAGACCAAAGTTGAATTGTGCTCTCGACGCTCTCCACATCACACTCAAGCCATTTCAATATCCAATCAATGAAATGTGCTCTTGGCATTCTCCACATCACACTAAGTTTGATCAATAACCAATCAATGAATTGTGCTCTCGATGTTCTCCAAATCACACCAAGGTCGACCAATAACCAATTAAAATAATTGTGCTCTCAACGCTCTCCATGTCACACCAAGGCCAAATAATTAACCAATCAACGAACTGTGCTCTCAATTCTTTCTACATCACACCAGATCCAAATTAATAACAAATCAACAAATTGTGCTCTCAACGTTCTCCATGTCACACCAAGGTCAAACCAATCAAAATATTTGTGCTCTCGGTACTATCCACATTACACTAGGGTAAAATCAATAACCAACCAACAAACTACGCTCTCTGCATCACACCATAGGGTTCCATAGAGTTTCGACCATGCAACCACTTGAATTGTGTTGCCTTAGACTAGTCTAAAGGTTAGGCCTTCAACTTGTTGTCCATACACTTCTTCGATACTATTCATTACGATCCATGCGACCAATATATATAACCACATCAAAAGACCGGGATCTAAGGGTCATTAGGAAACAATTGCTGACATCATACTTGCCACATGTCACTAAGTTTAGCACTTAATGGCCATCTGAAAGTGCCATATTGGCATGCCATGTGGCATCATGACAGGATGACACACCATCCTTATCGCACCACATCATCATCACTTGTCATGTCATCATTGCATGCAACATCATCTTCTTTGAGCATGTCAGAATCCACTACATGTCATTATATTTCCATATGGAATTTCCACCTTAGTGTCCTCATTATAAATGCTACATGGAATTTCCAGTACATCATCACTTTGCTACCATGTCATCATCCTCTAATTTGCCATATGTCACTACCATTTGACCAATCGTATCCAACCACTTGTATGTCCACTAGATGTTAGCCACATGTAAGCATTTCATTGGTCCAGAGAAAACCACATGGAATTTATGGGGGGGCATTCCATGTTAAACATCATGCATCTTTGCATATGATTTTCCATACATGTTATCACTCATTATCAGATCGGTTGAAAGTTTCATGATGTTTAGCTATGATAAACAATGAACATGTTAGTGTGCCTAATTCCATTGGTTGTTTATGAATGTTTGGATCCTCCCTCAACATGCACGATGTTTAACAAATCTTTGTGATTTTCAAATAAATTTGGAGTTTTTGGTCCTCATTACAACTACCAACTTCAAACAATCATAACTTCTCATCCAAGGGGATTTTTTCCAAGTGTGATATACCATTGGAAAGGTCTCAGAGAGGAATATCTAACCATACCATCCATAAATTAATTTGAACATTATAAATTTGACAAAAACTCAATAAATTTGAATAATTTTGGCTTCATGTGATGAGAACATGCAAGAGATTGAACAAGCATACTCCTTCCTTGGATTCGTGAAAGACATTGTTGCTTTCTTAGCCATCCCCTTTGACATCAATGACATTGGTTGTCATCAATGACAAAACCATGTCCAACGTATTTAATATTAGTTCACCATTAGATTCCAAAATTAGTAATCACTTAATGGTATTGAATAATTTCATCAATGACAATTTAGCCAACTTATTTTAGAAAACAATTAATAGTTGAGCAAACTATGGTATTCCTTGTTAGTTGAAATGAAATATTTAAAGCAAGGTAAACATATATATATATATATATATATATATATATATATATATATATATATATATATATATATATATATATATAAACTATTTTATGGAAATAGTAAAAATGAGCATACATTTATTGATATTCAAATTAGAGATCAATGTTCATTTTCCGCTTTGAGGGGTAAGATTAATTGAGCATAGCTCCAAATACAATACTATTCACTTGGAACTGAATTACATAACTTCTAAGACTACATGCATAGTTTCTAAGAACAAAAACCCTAACCACTGAGTGGGCCCCATTAATGGGGACATAACCACTAACTAATGGCCCTTCTTTAATGAGGCCAACTTAGTACATTTATTGACTTCACAGTGTACTACCACTTAGACCTTATTTAATAGGGATGGACATGTTCTATTGAGTAACAACCCATTCTCCTCACTAGGGGAGTTGGGGGGGGATCATAACATGCAACTCCCCCTTGCAAACTTGTGTTTACCTCAAATTTTAAGTTGAAGAAATTGGTGGAAAATCTTTGCTAGTTCCCATTTAGCATCTTTGTGTTGTGTATCCTTCCATTGAATCAAGACTTCCTAGATAACACATTAGCAAAGATAAATTTCACATTTTTCAGAAATGGCCTTAAGTTATAGCTAGATGGAACCTTTGTTATCCATTTTGGGAAGGTTGGTTTGATTTTTACAATTCGACCTAACAACTTTACTCTAACAAGACACATAAAGGATTAAGACACATGAAGGATCGGGTGGAGCTTAGAATGACTAGGAAGAGCCAATTTTTAGCCACCAAAACTATATGTTTAAGTTTAATATAGGGATGTAAAACTTAGGTGTTAACTTCTAGTGCCTCTTCTCTGTGAATGATATTTACTTATATATTTGGATACATAGGAATATCTAATACCCTTCTTCAAAGTGGTGCTTAAAGTGATTTTAATTGGCATGTTGCTTCATTTGGTTATGTGCCAACATTAAATTATTTTTTAGGGTAAAAATAATGTTAGCATAAGTTACAAGGGGTTTTTCCAACTCCTAAACCTTAGAGAATCCTAGAGAGTAGGATATTACTAATTGCATATTTTCTCCATATACTTTTCCAAAGAGGTCATTTTAGTGGCACCATGATAGGTGGTATTGTACAACCATTTGACCCATGGTAACCAATAAAACAATTAGGCTTAATTTACCAAGGAAAAATAATGTAAATGATATTCCAATTAGTTTTTTGTTACTTTTCCTTAACCATCAATTTGTGCTTGATACATCGTGTTAATATTTAATTGGGTGCCTTGAATTCAAAACAACTTCTACCAAAAATTTCTAGTGAAGGTGTTCTCATGGCCAGTCACAATTGACTTAGTCAATGAACAAATGTTTAAAAATATTGTCCATGAATTCTTTTTCTATTGTGGATACTTGCTCTTGTGTGTTGTAATGAATATAAGTGATCATTGTATTTATAAAGGTGGTCAATAAATACCATGGTCACCAATTTGTAGCTTGATTTCAGTAACCCAGAATTAAATCCATAGAAGCATCAATCCACATGGTGTCTAGAATGGATAAAATTCATAATGCTTCCAGAGACTTCATTGTCTTCCCCTTGTGCCATTGGTAAATGTCAAAATTATCCAAAAAGTGTAGAGATTCATGTTCATGACTTTCCAAAATAATGATATATAATACTTTCATATATTTTTTGAAATTTGAAGTGACCCACGATGGGATATGTGTAATTGAGATAACATTCTAGATTCAAATCCCAAATCCTAGACCAAAAAATTATGCCCTTTATAGAAAATTTCATCATTTTTCCAAGAGTATCTCATATGTGAACGAAAATTAGTCTATTGGTGGTGGATCATGTGCACTATCTTATCATTCATCAACCATTCTTAACATACCTCCTTCAATCAATCAGGTAATGGGAAAGGTAAGGTAATTAGGTAACCTTCCTCTTAATACTTCTTCGATAGAGCATAAACCACCACATTCTCCTTTCCCTTGTTATATATAATCTCATAGTCATGGCCTAACATTTTAGTGGCCTAGTTTTGCTAGTCTAGGGAGGACAAACTTTGTGCCAAGGTATATTTCAATCTGTGGTTTTTTGTTTTAATTTGGAAATTATGCCCCACCAAGTAAGGATGCTACTTATTAGCTACATGAAAAATAGCCAACATTTCATTTTTATAAGTGGATTTTACCAAGTTTATATCACATAATTGCTAATCAATGAAGGCCAATGAGATACCTTCTGTGTTAACATTGCCCCAATTACTTTGTTAGAGATTTCAAATTCTAAGAAAAATATATTATTGAAGTCAAGCATGGATAGTACTAGGGTAGTACACCTACATTTTTAAATCTTGACAAGCATGTTTGGCCTCCTCCTTCCAACTAAAGGCATTTGTTTTTAGCAAGGCACTAAGGAAAGCTAAAATTTTAGTATTTTTACACAAACCCATTACAGTAACTTGAGAAGCCAAGACATCTCCACAAAATTGTGATTGTCTTAAGGCAAATTCAACCTTTCACTGCCTCAAGTTTCTTAGTATCAACAGGCATACCCTCCTCACACACCATGCATCCCAAGTATTCCACTTACAAGACACCAAAAGCACATTTAGAACATCTAAGGAACAACTAATTAATATAAAAGAGTTGTAGGACTTAATCCACATATGCCACATATGTCACCAAAGTTTATTGTATACCAAGATGCCATCAAAGAAGACTAATTCAATATATTATAGAAGGATTTTAAATATTTTGGTCATTAGGCTCTAAAAAAATGGAAGGAACATTTCAAAGACCAAAAGGCATCATCGAAAACTTGCAATGGCCTTTATGAGTGTGGGTCGTAATTTTGGGAATATCTTCTTCCTTCATGCAAATTTTGTGATAGAAAAAGTGGGGATCAAATTGTATGAAAAACTTGGCACCATGTAGCTCATCTAAGACATGACCAACAACTGGAATGGGAAATCTACCTTTGACGATCAAGTTCGTAAGAGCTCAAAAGTCAAGACACATGCACCAAAGTTCCTTATTTTTTAGGAACCATGAAAATCGAGGAGGAATAGAGGCTAGTACTAAGATATCTGACACTTGATGCCAAGGGATCTAACAAGATATTTCACTTTCATTATTTTGGGGAAAATTATGGTGATACATGTGAACATTGGGTTGTAAATTACTTGTGAATAGTAAGATACTATGCTCATGCTCACCACATGAGGTTTCTAGCCCTTGGATAAGTTCAAAGACATATTGGTGCTTGTCCAAAACTAACAAGTCCAAATTAATTATTTAAGAATCATCCTAAAAGGCTTGAATAACATAATAACGATTGAATTACCCTTTTTTAAGTGCTTTTCCATACATTGCGAGTTTGTTATTTCTAGAGAACTTGCATTAAGATCACTAGTAGTGTAGGAATGCTCATTCTTATGGAGAATCATGTTTAACTCTAGAAAATCTAGGATGATTGGGCCTAAGGTTATCTACCATTCAACACCTAAATTAATATCATATCCATCCATTTCAATGGAATACATGTGAGGTTTTAGGGAATAATCACCCATTTTAAGTTTCAAAATTTCGCACTAGCCAACACATTTCATAGATCCCCCCTTGGCAATCATAACTTGAAAATAGTAAATGTCATGGATATGGTAGCATGTTTCTTGGGAGATGTTGTGATGAATGAAATTGTGGGTCTTGTAGCTTTGGATTAGGACAATGACCTTTTGATGCATGATATAACTGACCAATTTTAATGTCAGAGGAGAGGAGATATTAGTCAATGCATGAAGAAATATTTGTGGTTCTTCACCCTGTTGGTTAGGAAGAGGGACATCCATGGTGGGGAAGGGCGATGTTCGTTTGAGTCCCTCTTTTAATTTCATCATCACATATGCCCTCGTATGTTTCCATAAATAATTGATATGTCTTTCATATATGCATTGTAAAACTTTTTTCAACATATTTGTAATAGATACTCTTTAAATGCCATTCCACCATTTCATCCCATGTTAGTTTGTGAACCTCAAGAGGTGGAATAGGTTGGAGCTACCAAATTTGGGCATGGATAAAACTTTATGTCCTATGATTAGGTAGAGGATATAACTTATTAATGATGAGCGACTTTAGTGGCCTCCAACTAGGTAACAATGTGATTGATCACCACTTGGTTGTTTATTTCCTTTTTAGAACTAGTATTGATAAAAATATTTCTTAAAAAGTCACCAATTAAATTTTATGTTTCCAAACACTCAAAAGCATTCATATATTCTTCCACCATGTTTGATTGACACGATTTTTTAAGTTGGCACACAAAATTAGTATCACGAATAATTCAAACAAATAAGACTTTCACAATTTTTTTCTTAGTGAGCCCTAAAGATTATTTCTTATTCCATTTCCACCACCACTAATGTTCCATATATATATTTATAACATCAATTTGGAGTGTTTATCATCATCTATGGTATGGAGGGAAAATTATTGTTTCATTTGGTCAACCTAACTTATTAAATATGACCCATCATATTTATTCAAATCATAAGGTGTCAAACCATGGGGATGATGATAAAAGAAACGATTGTTATTGTAACCTTCTTCCTCATCTATTAGAGAAAGTTCCAACATAGTCATTCTTACCCTCGAGCTTTTTAATCTTGTCAAAACGAAGGTTGGCTTGCACATTGAGGGTAGTCATGTTGGTCTCATGTGTTTTGAATGACTAGGTGAGCCATTAAACCATTTGCGTTATTTCACCTATAGTTGATATGTTGCAGTTGTGGGTCACAATAACATGAATTCTAGCTAAGAGGTTATCTAGGAGCTACCCCAATATGATCGATGTCAAAAGGGGAATTTGTTGAGATGTATTTTAAGTAATTGTAGTGGTGGGTCCACACAAAAAATATTGTTGGAGAGCTACACTATTGTAATCAACATTGAAAAGTATTCATTTGAGCTAGG
This sequence comes from Pinus albicaulis, assembly GCA_034641835.2. NCBI lineage: Eukaryota > Viridiplantae > Streptophyta > Pinopsida > Pinales > Pinaceae > Pinus > Pinus albicaulis. The sequence continues at coordinate 966,873,937 of CM076579.1, forward strand.
TCACTCATAATGGTACTAGTGGGACCCATACTATTTTATTACTAACATTAGTGGGAGTATTACTACTCCTTTTTTAATAATTACAAGGAAATTTTTCCCAATTTCTTAATATTCTAGCAAAATCATTTTTTTGACTAGCTATTTTATAGAGGCTAGTGTTGTAAGGTTGCAAAGCTACTTGATCGTTAGGCAATATCACTCTTTGATATATCGATATGTTTCCAACAATAAAAATTGATAAAATCTCCCATGATGCTAACTAGAGAGATGAATGTACCCATAATTGTCTTACCTTATTCTCATATATTATAAAGTGATTGTTCTAAATGTTGTTCTTGGTGTAATATAGAAACAATATATTTGAAAGGTTCATGTAAGGCTATTTTTAGGTGTTCCAAGGAGGATTTTGATATATCAAAGGTATGTAGAAGATAAAATTCATATGCATATTTGGTTTGGTGCAATACTATTTGCAAGGGTACCAAAAGAGTTACAAGGCTATCTAACTAGGTGAATTGTACTTGTATCTCCTATGCATATGATTCCTCAACCACAAATTTACCCATTTAATGATGCATCTCTTTATTTAAATATGTCATAACACATTTCTATCCTAAAAGGAATTCCAAAATTAGGGCACATGTTGGCACAAAAAGCACTCTAATGCCACTTTTGGTGTTCCTTGTTAGCTAAAATAGAGTTTTAAGAGTAAGATAGACAAAAATATAACTACAAAAATAAAATAAACAAAACCCGAGTAACAAAAGTGAGCAAACCTTTATTAGCATTCAAACTAGAGATCAATATTCACTAGCCATTTCAAGAGAGCAACCTCAATGGAGTAGAGTTTCAAATAAGTATTATTCACTTGGCACCATATTATATGGATTCTACTACTGCATATATTTTATAACTTACCAAAAACCTAACCACCTAGTGGGTCTTCATTAATGAGGCCACAACCAATATCTAATGGACCTTCTTTAATGAGGCCAAGTTGAAAACTTGCATTTATTGATTTCACACTCTACTAAGTAACAAAGATGACTCTGGTGCATTAAGTAACAACATATTCTCTTAACTATTGGAGTTAGGGTGGGACCTTAACCCCAACATACATAACATCTAAGGAGTAAGATAATTATACACATATAGATTAAATAAGACAAAGAATGCATCATTTACAAGTATTACCATCATCATGGAATTATTTCTAAATACACATGGTTTGAACCCCATAGCATAATACAACAAGTTTAGGAAACCATATTAAGTTATTTTTCAATGTGAGGAGATTGCCTTCCCTTATAAATAGAATTCAAACATAGATACCTACTCAATGAGAACTTTACCAAGTTCTCATTTTCTTAGAGGTTGTATTTAGCAACTATTTTTACCCCGTTTCAAAAGTGTTGCTACTAGTAGTACCTTTTGTTTTTATTATTATTATTATTTTATTAAGAGTTTAAAGTTACAAAATTTTGCATCTGTCATATGCAAAGTTGTAAATAAAATCCATAAAATTAACCCTTGAAACAAAAAGTGGTGCTCATAGTGTAAATCCCTTTTTTCGTGGCTAAAATTACAACTTGGATGAAATCATGGTCTCAACAACCAATACGATTTTGAAAAAAAACATTAAAATTAATCTGTGAAAATAAGAGTGTTTTCTTCAAGGTTAATATTATACCTTGTTCGAAATCATGGCCTTGACAATTGGTATCATTATGAAATGAACCCATGAAATCTATCTATGAATTCACACATAGTGTTATAAATAACACATTTTTTTAAAGCTTAAAATTGCAATGTTTTTGAGACTATTACAAATAAAATTATAAAAAAAATTAATTCATTAAAGAAAAAATATATTAGACTAGGGAACATATATGTTTTAGAGGGAATCATATATGTATATAAATAGACATTTTAGTTGAAAAACTATATCCATATTAATGCAACAAAAAAAAACACAAAACATTGATATAATAAATTAAAACATAAATGTATAAATAAATAAATCGAGATATAGAAAAAAAATTAATTAAAAACATACATTCCCTTAAAAAAATTTAAATATTGAAAATTTTAAAATAAATGATGTTAAAATTTTATAACACGATGATTTCCCAAAAATAAAATTTAGCGAAAATAATTAAAAATATTAAAAAATAAACTTTAAATTTTGATAAAATATAATATAACACAATTCAAACAAAAAGATTGAAAAAAAGTCCACGAGGTCTTGGATAGATGGTGATCGGGTGCGTTGTTAAGGCACTCCTTGATTTGAAGTCACCATTTCAATTCCCCACCCCAATCAGGGTGATGTATTTAGACATGATGATGAAGATGTAGTCCTACCCAACTTACAGAAAAAAAACAAGCCAAGGGGAGGAGGGAAATATGATGACCCATATACAATATGGAAAACTCTGTGATAGGTGAGAGACCAAACGATGTCGGAATACACCAATATTGTCCATAACTTGTGCTCAAATTCGGGCATCAGAGACTTTGAGTGACACCTAGTTTTGAATTATTGGAGTGGCCTACATAAGTACATCCAAACATAGATGGAATTCTTGGACATCTCCTCACTATGAGTCAGTTATCAATATGTTGTATGTTACCATGAACTCTAGCAAGCCTTGGAGATGGATCCCTACAAGGTTAAAGCTAAATCTAGTTTTAACAATGGGGTAGTGCCCCAATATCACCACAGCCAAAACTCCGTTCTCTTTACAGACTTTCATCAATGGGAGGAGTCCTAGTATGATATGATCACCAATGACAGAAATTATAAGGGTGGAGAATAAGGTGATCAACTAGGATCTTCTAAAAAAAGACTCAATTTTAGACTTAAGGCTTCATTAGGAAGTAATTCTCTTTCTATGAGAAGACCTAGAAGAATATGCATGAGACCTGGGGTTTGATAAACTAGGTGAGTGTTGGAATTCCCAAGAGTTAGAGAAAGGATAAAGGGTTACTTAAGATTGATTTCAACAAGGTCAAGGCTCATGAAACCCTCAAAGAAGTCCTCAAGATGAGAGAAGAAAACTAGGGTTTCCCTCTTAGGGAAAACACCTAGGGAAAAATATTTTATCGATGAAATTGAAGTGAATGCCCACCAATATGAGAGGTATGGTAGCGAAGGAACTCCTCTTGATGTTCAGGCTCTCCAACCACCAAAATCCTCCTTCCCTAGCATTTTGCACCAAGCCCTAGTTAACTAATCTAGCCTTAAGAGGCTTAAATTTAGGAGGAGAAATTTAAGGATAAAATTTTGAGATGTTCACCAAGTGATTGGACTAGTGCTTTGTCTTATGGTTTTATGGAGTAAAGGATGCTTAATATAAGCCTAATTTCCCTCTAATGCAGCCAACATTCTATGCCCTAGCTATCAAAATTCTTGCAATTACCCACTTAATATAATAATGGATTTTGATGGAGAATAACAAGAAGAACTCCACTAGGAACATTCATTACATGTTATAATAAGTAATGCATACAAAATTCATCTAGATATTTTTTAACAAATTAGGGCACACAAATTTAAAATAGAATCAATAGTTCCATGCATTAGACATTCAAGAAAAAGATATTCAATAATAGATTCCACTTACAAGATAACATGCATTATATGCTTCCATTAGATCAAGAAATAGCTCCAAAGAATGTCAAAATCTGCTCCCATACATCAAAATGCACCCAAGCATATCCAAAATCATCCATAAGAAGCAGGTGTGAGTTCTCTAAAGGACCGAAAATCGCAAGTTTGATGATTATTGATCACAATGGAGTGGTATCCACTATATACAAGTCATAATAAATATAATTATGTCTAAAATCCCCTCTAAGTCATAAAGTAATGTGAGAAAAACACTCTAGGTCACATGTTGACCTATTAACCAATGTGCACACATAATAATTAACCCAAAAGAGGGCTGAAATGTTGATGTCATGCATGCACAAGTCTCTTGAAGGCATGTGTTGATATCCTCATGTGCCAAAGTGAGTGTAGAGGGCTCCTAAAATCAAGTACTAGGGGTTAACCCTTAGATCTCCATGAAAATAATCATGTGAGATCAAATTTTGGGTTTGGTGAACAAAACTAGGACTCAAGGGTCTCCAAGTGGAAAAATTTATATTGTTATTCCAACTTTGAGGGCACTGAAGGCGGTGCTAGCCCTCCCTTGTCTTAAGGTATGAGAAAACCTCATGTAGGCCTTGGATAAATTGCCTGGCCCTCATGAAGTGCTAAACTAATTGGGGGCGCACTGGTCTAGGTGCATCCTCCCATGTATAATATAGGGTAAAATGCAGAATAAATGGGTGCTAAAGGTTACCAATGCCTCTCAACACATCACCTATGGGTGTTAATATCCATCTAGTGGACTTGGATCCTAGTTAAGTTACCCAACCCTATAGATGGAACCACCTACCAATTAAACAAAATATCCAATGTTGCAACTTTCATCATTAGGTACATTAATCATTAGTTCATCTAAGTGAACCAAAATAATAAGACTTCATATGTGGTTTCTCTTCCAAAATTGGGGCATTAGTCACATAATGGTGTTACCTCCCTAGGTATGAGTGGAAAATAGACAACCCTATCAAGTGTTTCCAACCCCCAAAGGGAAGAGACATGTCCTCATTCCTCCCTTCAATCAATAGGTGCCATGTGAATAATGATGGAACAAAGGGGGAAAATGGACTTCAAGGTTAAGTGCTATGGTCAAAGGGACCATCTATGATGTGATACCTCGTCTTGGGTGTTTATATGTGACAAGTGATCAATCGTGGATGCATGAGTCACCTCGGCCTTTGTTTTTTTTATTCTTCTATGTATTGCATTTTACTTTTTTCTTGAATTTTCCTTCTATTATTGATTGTAACTCGAGGAAAGAGGGCTTGATTTATATGATGTATAATAGTTATTACCCCATTTAGGATGGTTCAACTCATTGCCCATCAGTGCTTAATACATGAAAGGGTTCCTGGTATTCTATGAGACAGGGCAGCATTGGGCCAAGAATCAGGTGATGGCCATATGATAGAGGTAGAGATCATGCCTCGATTTTTCCCACGTGCTAATTTATAAGTCCTAACATTCTTCTGAATTTTTATTATTCTTTGTGTTTCTTGTGGCCATTATATTCTCTTTATTTTCTTTTAGTTCCATCAACCCCCCACAATGCATTTTTGGGCCCTACACAAGGCATAAGGATGTGTGGACACCAAATCATAATGAACCAAATGTAGTTGACCTGAAGAAGGGAGGTGGAATAAGGGCTCATAATGTATGGAGGGAAGTAATCAGTATGGAAAAGGGATAGAACAGACACATTATTGCAATCATGGATTCCCAATTATTTCCCCTTCCTAAAGCCATATCCCATTACGGGTGGTCCCACTAAACTAGGATAGAAAATTAATCCCCCATTTAGGGTGATGGAACAAGACTACAACCGAAACCATTCTTTCTTCCAATTCACCCCATAATCCATGTAAAACTACCCAAATAAAAACAAGAAAAAACACCCGATTTCATAATTAATAAAGTACCTTTTGTTCATAAGCCCACCTTCCAACACGTGCTCTTGGAAAATGGGCGAGGAAGCATATGGAAGATGTATATAGTGGATGAATGGAACGTCACATCAGCTACAAGGTGGCTCTCAGGGGCTACCAATTGACGACATGAAAGAAATCGTTAGGAGAATTTTTTTCTCCCAGGGGTCACCCACCTTTGGTGAGTAACATTTGGCTCCAATTGGAGCATGAGCTAAAAATAGAGCGCATGATCCATGTACTTGAATGAGAAGATAATGAGAACTCCAAAAATATCCTGGGACAATATACTTAGAACATGCACATCATAATACAAATTTTTGGGAGCATGTGCACTAGGTGTACTATAATCGCCCATGTTTTTAAGGAAAGCAAAAATACATACAAAAAAATAGAATCTAAGCCAAATGCAAGTATAATATACATGCAATCTAATATGGAATGGCAACATGAGATGATGATATTAGCTACGCGAAAGGAACATGCAATGCACCTACACTACCATGCATACTAACATATTATGCAAAATCTACGTATAGTCATGTTATACAATATTTTGTCACACTCCACTTTGTGTCGTCATGCCACCAATGTCGCAAAATATGTTCTCCATAAAACATGCCTAGAACATCCCTGAAGAAGTGGAAGAAGAATCGATTTAAAAAGTTTCTGGAAATATTTTCAAAAACCTTGTTTCACAAACCCAGCGCGCTCTGCACCACTAATGACCCGCACTTGTCACCTTTTTCACCACATGTGTCTAGTGTTGGCATCGCGACTTTTGTCAGGAAAATTTGCGTTGGTACCCTTGAGGCAATTTTCCCAAAAATGGAGGAGAAGTTTCCTTTAATAGAAGCCTCGAGAAAAATGATGTGGTTTCATGTTGTTGATGATAGGAGCGATACCTTCCATTCATGGTCATGGATCCTCTTTCCATGGATATTTCCCTTAAGATGTGGAACTCCTCCCACCTTTTATGGATCCTTAACTCCCTCTCGTTCCCTATAATGAAACCCGTACGATCCACTAATGGTTGGTTTCCATCCTATGAGTTGAAGCATGCCCAAGTGATGCCCATTTGTGAAGGAGGAAGCTGTTTGAAGGCGAAGGCTAGGACTTGGAGTCTCACCTCAAGGAGGTGTCCAACATTAAGGCTTCTCATTATATTTCTCGCTTCTGATTCTATTAATAGTACAATATGAGTTTCCTTTCCATAAATATGTCAATGATTGTTTATTTATTTTAGTGTTCCTTGATCTTCTACATAGCTTATACTAGATATTGTTATGCTTTGTATCTGTTTGTTGTCTCCACTTATTCTTCCTTTGATCAGAGGCTCAGTATTTTAGCTCAAAAATGAAAGTGCTAAAAATTGAATGAAACTCGATTGAAAGCGACTATCTCTTCACAAGGAATCCAACGCAACTCGTTTTGTTGAAAACTGAGTTCGGATGAAGGAGTTATGATTTGTTGATCGTCGTTCAGAACAAACAAATTTTTATTAAAAAATTGCATAACGGGTACAGGCTGATGACATGGCAGTCTAGTCAGCATTCAGGAAATCTTCTTCAATTTGTGTCCAATGGGACTATGACAAGTGTCATCGTGGGTGTTATCGCACATAATTTTTTTTTTTTTTTTTAGGGTCACTCACCTAGGTTTTATTCTGTCTCATAAGGTTGGTCCATGAAATTGATGAAAAAATCATGAAATAAGTCTTTATTCTAAGTCCAAAACACTTCATTAGTCATGTCATCTCAGTCATATCTATCAAGTTTCAATTTTGGTTCACATGCATTGGTTTAAAATTAATTTTTAGCCACATGTCTGATTTTTCACGATTCCGTAGCGAATATAACTGCAAAAGGGCAAATTTCGCTACGGAATCACCTGACCATTTCGTAGCGAATCTGCCAGGTTTATAACTGAATACACTGCGTAATCATGTTTTTCTGCACCAAAACAAAGGATGATTAGCTTTCAATTTCCTAGTGGTTTAGGAGAAAGGTCAGGTCATATAATTAGTTATCATAGCCATCCAAACATGCAAAAGTGTAAATACCACCCATCGTTACCTTTCACTCCCTCATTTGTCATCATTATCTCCACATTTGAATTTCGTTTTTAATACTAATCTCCAAATCTCCTCTCTGTAATCTTCCTTTCAATATTTGCATGCAACAGTTGATTAGCATCCTTGAAGAGTCCAACTCCACCACAAGCTGTTTGTTGTGCAATTATGTTATTTACAAGTGTCATAGTACAAGAAGGCCAACACAGTGTTAAAATATATAGCCATGCAAAAGAAGACTTATAAAGGGAGGTTCAATGGTCAAATATGAACCTATGGACTTAAATTTAGTCATGGAAGACCCTTGTGTTGCAAAGGACTTCATTAAAGCCGGTTACAAGCATTTCTGCCAAAAGAAACAAAGGAGTTTCTATGTTTTTTGACTATTTGCACAGTAAACTTCAAGAGAATTTTATGGGCAAACAAAGAGGAATTATAAAAATATGAGAGAGTTTATTGTCAAGCACAAATCAAAGATCATTAACCTCTTTCATGTTTCTCACAGGTGCTACAAATTGGGAGATTTGAAGATGTCTTTGGGCTCTATTTTCAGAATATGTTTTTTCCTATTTTAGACATGTTTTTCAAATGCAAATTATGGACACATGGAGATGTTTTTAAAAAACCCAAGAGAGGTTTTTCTTCAGCACGAACTAATTTACAAAATAATCCTCCCGTTTTGCAACAGATATCAAGGATTCGAAGATAGGACCTCATTTTGGAGCCCTAGTTTTCAGAAAAAAACAACAAAATTCTGAGTTTTTTTTCCAATTAGGCAATTTCATAGCGAACTCGAGGCTTGAAGGCTAGATTTCGCTACGAAATCCCTGTAGGTGATGTTTTGTCAAAAATCACAGTTTTTGGAAAAATCAAAGATGGAGGAAATTTGCATTTAGCTCATTTTATGTAACCAACACATCCAAATTAGAAAAGAAGGCTAAAAATTAGCATAAATAGGTGAAGTGGATTTTCTACAAAACCACGCTACGAAAGTGCCTGTTTCACTCTGTTTTTGCAGTGAGGAGCTTTTGGTTGTATTTTGGTATTTTGAAAGTGTATTTAAGGTCAACGAACCACGTGGAGGCATTAAAGGGTATTAGTGGAACACCCCAGCAGCGATTTTCTCCTCGATAAAGGTGTCATTTGTTCCAGATCAACATAAAGACAATGATCAAATGTCATGATTATCTTCTCCTTAAAAGTAGGGTGATTAGTTCCTAAGTCTAGTGGGTGTATTTATGTCTTGGTTATGGTTAGTGCCACTCAAGCACTTGGTTGTCATCGATGTAATTATCCAATTCTACAAATAAGAGAATGTAATAAATGAAAGGTGGAGTCCTAATAAGCTTGTAAGTCTTAAGTTATTAGGTGTCTTTTTTAGTTCCAGGAATATAGTTTATGGTTAAGATAGGTGTCAAAGATGATGGTTCGATGATCTAGCTAGATGGTAAGATCCAATGTAATGAACAAAAGCCTATTAATAGGCAGAACTTCGAATGAGAAGGGGTTGGAGAATGTTATTTGACACTACCACTATTGTAATTTTTTTCATCAATCATATACAGTGACTGTGTTTCTGCTTCACCTGAGATTCTTTGAGTGTTTCAATGAGCTTATGTCTTATGCTTCTTAATATCTTGTTTCCAATATCTTGATGTTGAATTACTCAGAATTCATGTTCTTCATGGTTTGACTTCCTTTTAACATTAAGCTATTGAATATTCCTGTGTGTGTATTGTCCTTTTATTAAAACATTAAAAGCCTCAGCTTCCACAAGGAGAGCCATTGTCATTGAATTCCCTCACACTGACTCCATAAGCCGAATGGTAGTGAACCCTATTTCATTTTTCACTTGCAATCAAATACATTAAAGTACATATCACAGAGTTAGCCATTTGATTGAATCCATATTAAGAAAATCATAAGTTAATTTGAGAGAGTCCTCTTAGGCCGAAGAGGCTAATCCTTAGTCAAAATCTGGTTTGAAAGAGTTACTCTAAGTTGTCTAGTAGAGTAGCCCATCAATACCAATTTAGAGATAACAACGGGATTCGCCAGTTTAGTTTGTGAAGGTAAAATTTGTCCAATGACCTCCTAAGGCTGAATTTGGTTTCATGATGATTTTTATGTGAGAAATTATTAATTTGATGTATTAAGGTTGAATTTAATATATATATATATATTTCAAACTTGATATATATTTTTAAATCCCAAATATTATATATATCAACCCATTTCATATTAAACATTACAATGGCATATTAATACTTCAAAGGTCCAAATTTAATTTAAATGGTGGAAGCATTATATTAATGGTGGAGATGATCGCATTAAGGGCATATATATATAACTATGGTTATATGCTAAGTACGGTGGCATATGTATTAAAGTTAGAATGGTGACATTCACATTCAACCTAAGTATTAAATGGTGGTAGCGCAATGTATTAAATTGAGGGAGAGGATATAATATGTTGACTATTATACAACGTTGCAAAACCATACATATGGTGTGGAGGTCAGGGTTCAACCCAATGACCTCTCCCCAAACATTACCACACTACACCAATGGGCTATGGCCTTGGTTCATTGAGAAAATTTGCACTGATTTGGTATTAGAAGGGTGATGTAGGTGCCGATGGCAGGAAGTAGGGGGACAGCCTTGTGGGCTAGCCCCCTCCCATGTGACCAAGCAACGAAAACCAAGAGCCAACTTATTTCCACTAAGTGGATTTTAAGCATACTTATCCACTTAAATGTGGATTGGACTTAATTAATCCAGTTCCTTAATTAGAGGTGCTTTTAGTGGAGTTTCTATTTTTAAATATTCCACCAAACTTGTCTGAGTTAGCTCCAGTTTTCCATATTTGGAGGAGAAATTGGGGGAAATTTTGTTTTTTCCATAACTGAGTCAATTTTCGACCAAATTGAGCTTCGAAAGAGTCATTCTTGGCTAATTGGCATGCTATGAACACAATGGAATAGGTTTTAGAGGCATAGGATCTCATCTACATAGGTTTTTTTTTGCCTTGAAGAAATTTGAAGCCTAGGGCCACTAGGAGGGAAGGACATGCCTAGAGCATATGGTAACCAAATTGAGTAAATAAATAGTCATTTCTGATATATTTTGACATTTTTAACTCATTGGAATAGGTTCCAAGAGAATTTGATTCATGTAAACATACATTTGAACACAATTGAGCTAATACAAAGGCCCAAGATATGAAGCTGGACCAAGGATATGTAGCCCAGGAGGGGTGAAATCCTTCATCAAAACTATGTTTTAATGGATCGATTGTTATGGTTTGTTGTTATTTATGTTTTTGTTGTTCATCCTTTCAAATTCATGCTTTATGCTTTCAAATACACTCCTAAAATTCAGTTTTAATTACCTCTTTGACACACATAGGCAACAAGAGAACCTGTACATCAAGCATAAGATCAGTAAATAAGTTTTATATGTGAAAATGAAATTGGCACATCAAAACTAACATTAAAATTCAGATCAAGTTGGTATCAAATATCAAGTTTTCTAAGGTTATTTTCTTGATAGTTGCTTGAAGATTTGTGCAAGTTTAATGGTTGCAATTTTTTGATGCTAACAAGGTTAAAGTTGCAGAAAGGTGAAGGGAAATTTTTTGTTGCAAGTCTTGAGATTAGGACCAGAAGGAGAGATGAAAGAGCATCATCCTCACCCAAAATTCCACTCATAGTTGCACTTGAAGAACCTTAAGTTTTGTCTCAAGAAGCTTAGATTGAAGAGGTGCATTTTGTACAAGAAGTTGAGTTAATTGAAGAGGTACAAGCATTAGAAGTTGAGCCTGAATTCATAGCCATCATGTTAGGTGTTGGAGAGACTCAAGGACATTCAGAAGAGGAAGATGTAAAGAGAGACTTCAAAGACATAAAGAGGATGGTTAAAGTTATGTTTGATGTATTTACTGCTGGGATGGCAAGAGAAGGTTCTAAGCCTTCGTATGGAGAAGGAAATTCAAATGGTAAGAAGGATGAAGAGAAGAGTTGATAGGGTAGTGGAGGAAAGCCACCTCCATCTCCACCATTTTTATCATCCTCATCATCACCATCAACGTCATCTTCCACTTCCACCACAAAGACCACACACACTCACTCAAAAGCCACAAAAGGAAAAACTCCATTACTCAAATTGGACATTAAGTTTGAACTTCCTATGTACAATGGCGAGGTAAATGCAGAGAGGTTTGACAATTGGATATGTCAATTGGAGGTGTATTGCAAAATTTATAACCTTCATGAAGACGACATAAAGATCCAGTTGGATTCATTAAGGCTAGAAGGAGCATCACTAGTTTGGTGGGAAGAAAAGACTCAAGAGGAAATGCGAATCCATGGTAAGATATCCATTTCTTGGGTTGAGTTTATTTCTTCCATTAAAAGACAGTTTTATCCATTAGACTATATGCAAAAAGCTATTATGTGTTGGAAAAATTTTAAGCAACTCAAGGGTCAAACAGTTCAATGATATACCCAGGAGTTTAGGAAAAGAGCTTTGTTGTTAGGAATAAATTTGAATTCCCAAGATACACTCTTGAAATACATTGGGGGTTTACATTCCTATTTGAAACATACTATCCTTATGTTTAACCCAATAAATTTAGATGAAGTTTGTGTACAAGCCACACACTTAGAGGCAAGAGGGAAACAAAGCATAGATGAGAAAAGTGAAAGTGAGGGTAAAGGAAAGGGAAAGTTTTATGGAAGAGGAAAAAGAAATAGCTTTGTAAAAAGAGAGAAGGAAAATTTCACATGCAAAAAATTTTCAAGGACTGGCCGTGATGAAGACCACTGTTGGCAACTTCATCCAGAATTGAAACCAAATAGAATGAAATCCAAAGAGAAAGGTTAAATTGTTGTTATAGCTGAACATGACTTAGGGTCAGATTCAGGAGATGAGGCAAAGATTACAACTATGGGTTTGAAAGGTAAACATGTTGCAAGCACTAGTTCTTCAAGTTGTTCAAATGATACTCATGATGAAGATACAAGATTATAAATTTTTTATATTACAGTTGTCTCTAAACATACCAAGATTGATACACTTTTTGATAGTAGGTCACAAGATAACTTGATTTTTGAAGATTTGGTTAAGAAACTAGGCCTTGAAACTATTAGACATCCAAGACCATATCCTTTCGGTTGGATATGCAAGAATGAAAACTTGTAGGTTACAAGGAAGTGCTTACTAAGATTCGCCATCAACTCAAACTTTCTTGATGAAGTTGAGCTTGATGTGGTGCCGCTTGAGATATCATGTATTGTATTGGGAAGTCCTTATTTGTATGATAGGAGAGAAATATTTCATCTCCATGAGAACAAGTATCACTTGGTTAAGGATGGTTTTGAGTACATAATTAGAGTGCATAAGAAGAAGACATATTTGTCTCTTATACATGCAAGTGAAATGGAGAGGATAGTGATTGCAAGTCAGAACTTGACATTGTTGATGATCAAACAAAGAGATGTATTGAATCACACTTTAAAAAAATATGCTTATGCTTGTAATGAGTTGTTTCAGGATGTTAACAGGTTTCCTATCAAAGAAGGTGAACAAAATGAAAAATATTTGCAGCAGTCAACATCAGTGTTGAGCAGTATTGGAAACAAGATGTCGGTGCAAGAGATTGCAAAGTTCAAAGAGAAAGTGACAAAGCAGCTTGGAAAAGAGAGCATGGGTTCCACAAATGTTGGTTTATGTTTTCCAAAAGGTACATGGAAATGGTGAGGATACTTGGTCAAGGGTCGACGCAAGTGCAGAGCGAGATCAGCTAAAAATCACCATGGTGACAGTGTGCAAGGTGAGAAATTTTTTAAGTTTCCTTTGATTGTTGACCAAGGTAGGAGAAAGATGGTTTATGTAAGAATAGATTTATGTTCTGCAAATTCAGAAATATTGCAGTATGACGGTGTCAATGACAGCAAGAGAAGGTCACAAGAATCAAGGAAAATTTTGACTTTTTGTGAAAAGCTCCAAATGACGAAATTGGGAAAATTTCAATGGATAGAGACTGGAAGGGTGAGGGAACAATACCCTCATCCACATAATCAGTAATCAGAGAGATTTTGGGGTCCAAAAGGCTTATAGTGGGGAGGAATGATTAGAGGCTCAATATTTTAACTCAAAAATGAAAGTGCTCAGAATTGAATGAAACTTGGACCGTCGCTACGAATCCAACGCAACTCATTTCATTGAAAACCGAGTTCGGATGAAGGAGTTATAATCTGTTGATCGTTGTTGAGAACATGAAAATTTTTATCAAAAAATTGCAGAACAGGTACATGCTGATGACATGGCAGCCCAGTCAGCATTCAGGGAATCTTCTTCATTTTTTGTCCAATGGGACTGTGACAAGTGTCACTGCGGGATTCACTAGTTTGGTTTGCAAACGTAAAATTTGTCGAGTGACCTCCTAAGGTTGAATTTGGGTTCATGATGATTTTTATGTGAGAAATTATTATTTTTATGTATTAAGGTTGAATTTAATATATATATATATATATATATATATATATATATGATTTTTAATGTCATATATTATATTATATTATTTTACTTATATATATTAATATTACATTTCAAACTTTATATATTTTTTAATTACCAATATTATATATATCAACCCATTTCATATTAAACATTCAAGTGGCATATTAATACTTCAAAGGTCCGAATCTAATTTTAATGGTGGAAGCGTTATATTAATGGTGGAGATGATCGTGTTAAGGGCATATTTCACATATATATATATATATATAAAACTATGGTTATATGCTAAGTTCGATGGCATATGTATCAAAGTTCGAACAGTGACATTTGAATTCAACCTAAGTATTAAATGGTGGTAGCACAATGTATTAAATTTAGGGAGAGCATATAATATGTTGACTATTATACAACGTTGCAAAACCATACATATGGGGTGGAGGTCGGGGTTCAACCCCGTGACCTCCCCCTAACCATTGCCACACTACACTAACGAGCTACAGCCTTGGTTCGTTGAAGTCATTTGCTCTGATTTGGTATTAGAAGGGTGATGCAGGTTCCGATTACTGGAAGGAGGGGGCCAACCCCCTCCCATGTGACCAAGCAGCGAAAACCAAGAGCCAACACCTTTCCACTAAGCGGATTTTAAGCGCGCTTATCCACTTTACTGCAGATTAGCCTTAATTAATACAGTTTCTTAATTAGTGGTGCTTTTAGTGGACTTTATATTTTCAGATATTCCACCAAAATTGTCGGAGTTCTCCAGTTTTCCAGATTTGGAGGAAAAATTGGGGGAAAGTTTGTTTTTTACGTAATTGAATCAATTTTCGACCAAATTGAGCTCAAAAAGAGTCATTATTGGCTAATTGGGATGTTATGAACACATTGGAATAGGTTGTAGAGGCAGAAGAGCTCATCTACAGAGGTTTTTGTTTCCTTGAAGAAATTTGAAGCCTAGGGCCACTAAGAGGGTAGGCCATGCCTAGAGCATCTGGTAACCAATTTGAGTAAATAAATAGTCATTTCTGATAGATTTCGACATTTTGAACTCATTGGAGTAGGTTCCAAGAGAATTTAATGCATGTAAATGGAAATTTGAGCATAATTGAGATAATACCCAAGAGGGGTGAAATCCTTCATCAAAACTTTGTTTTAATGGATCAGTGGTTATGGTTTGATTTTGTTTATGTTTCTTCTATTCAACCTTTTAAATTCATGCTTTATTATTTCAAATACACTTAGAAAATTCAGTTTTAATTACCTTTTTGACACACATAAGCAAAAAGGGAACCTATACATCAAGCATAAGATCAATAAATAAGTTTTTATATCTGAAAATGAAATTAGCACAACAAAACTAACATTCAAATTAAGATCATCCTTATAGGCATTCTTCCTCACCAATGGAGAGGAGATCGTGAGCGTGGAAGTGAAAGAAGCAAGGCTGACACCAAAGGCAAGCATTAGCATTAGGAAGAGGTGGGACATCTATCCTACTTCGTTTTTTTCTAGCACAAGTTAGGAAAGGTTGCATATATTTGTCTTTTTTGTTTCTAGATCCTCCCATAGTACTAGAGGGATCATTTCTACCCACAAAAAGGATAGCGTGCACAACAAAATGACGACCATATTGGGGATCCATTAAGCCTTCAAACCTCCTTTTCGTGTTGGTATGTTTCGATTAGTTTGGAAAACCACCTTATAATCCATCATTCTGATTGCTTATAAGCCTGCATTCTGAGTAGTTTGGTCTTTAGAGTGTCAAGTTTGCAGTTCCTTTCAGTTTTTATTGTCTTTTCCTAATCTTTCCTCACCCAGTGCATTTTCTCTGGAAAATAAAGCGTTTTCATTGCATATTTCACTATGAACAGTCGTGCTTAACACCCTGGTGTTCACTGTCTGCCCGCATTGGTCTGTAAAGTGAGATTTTTTAGGGTTTCTTGACTGATATGGAATGTTTTAATCTCTAAGGTCCTATTCCTGTTCTGTGTGATTAGAATTTTGATGGCTTACTGTTAAATTATTTGTGGTTTGCAAAATTTTGTTCCATGTCCAAGTAGTGAAAATGAGCTTAAGGTGAATCTTTAGTTCTTTGGGTATTTGAATTTACTGTTTAATTTCTTGAATGTGATACGTATTTACTATTTGATGAGCATTTTAGCTATTTTAGAAACTGGAAAGGATTTCATTTTCATTTATTGAACTTTCATCTTAAAGTTTACTTCTGAAAAGTGCATTAGATTACATTGCATTGGAAAGTGGTTGTTGAGATTGTCATTGAGCATATATTACATTGCTTAGCATTGAAAGTTGATAAGTGCATCATCATTTCATTTTAAAAGGAAATTGTGCATAGATTTCATTTGCATAGTTTTCAGGGGAATCGTGCATAGATTACATTGCATGGTCTGGCATCTTTTAATGCTTTGAATTGAATTGGAACTGTGAAATTGAAAGATCTAGTTAGGAAGATCTTGTCTGCTGCATACTTGATTTTTGCATCAATCTATGCACTTATTCCCTATGCTAGATAGTTTTCATCGAAATGGAAAGAGTATTATCCTCATATTAGTTGCATTATAGGTATGTTCAGGTGACATCGATTTTGAGCCTTGAAATTGAAACGTAAATCAAGATCAACTTAAAATTTACATCAATTAACCTAAGGATCACTTGGAGAATTAACGCAAAAATCTAGAGGTCTACACTAGAGATGTGTTCCAACTTCGTTAAACATAGGAGTTTTCATTGTTTTCCAGCGGTGTATCCTGTGGGCGATATCTCGTTCCATGTACAGAAGTGTATAGGAATGTTCTCTAGTACTTTTAGGTATATCGGAGGCACTCCACGCATGGTAAGTACATGGGAACGCTCGTATCTAATGGTTATGCATTAGACAACACTACTACTAACTTCACTCCCACGTACCATCAAGTATATTTTGGGAGTCCCCTATAGGTTTTTATCCATCCATAGCTAATTGAGTCAACCACCTTGTATACCAGGATACATCGAACACAACATTCGGGGATATTGGCTGCCGTACGTTAAGTCCTTGGTTTGCCAAGGTGTATATTGTAGTTCACGGTTGCTTGGTAAACCTTTATGCCTAGTTACCCCTCTTTGATTTATTTTTGTTTTTAATTTCTTAAATAAATTAATTGACCGCAGAATAACATCCTCCTCGTCGAAAAAATCCTTAGTAGATCTTAGGCTGAGACTAATGACAACAATTCCTGAGTTTACCATTCAAGGAAACCCCTTTGATGGGAATCCTAGTCCTTTTCCTTCTTTTGGAAATATTGGTGCTCCTTATATGGCAACGTTGTCCCTTCATGGATTTACCATTGGTTTTCCAATTTGGTTATTTTCAACTGCTATGGTTCCGAATGTCCAAAATGCTTCTCAACCAGGTTCTCCTCCACCTGAACAACATCAACCTCATGTTGATACTTAGGTTGACCCTTTTCCTTCTTCACCTGTTGTTTCTTCCTCCCTGTTATTCCTCTTCTCCTGGTGAAAGTCTCATTTCTACTAACCAGGAAGCTAAGAAGAAGAAGAAGAAAAGGAAGAAAAAGAAGAAGCAAAATAAGGAAAGGGCCAACCAAGAAACCATTGCTACAGATGCAAATAATGTGGAGAAACCTTAGAATCAACCCCACAAAGTGAAATTCCCTTGCAAGTTATGTAAAGGTGATCACCTTCTTAGAGATTGTCCTGGTATTCCCAAGGTTTTAGAAGTGTGGTCCATAGGCTCAAATTGGCCTTTATCATAAGCTTCTGGAGATCATGCTAGTGACAAACCCTCAACTAGTGATACTAAGGTCCATAGGAAAAATGGTAAAGCCAATTTTACCTGTAAGTTATGTGAAGGGAAACGTTCCATTCATCTTTGTCCTTATATGGATGAAGCCTCCAAAATTTTGGAAAACCTTACAACTTCTCAGCCCCATCTTCTGGTTGGTTATCAAAAATTTTCCCTTGATCCTCCACTAGTTGATGAAATGATTGATCATAATTCATCTCTAGCCAATCCAACTCTCTCTCAACGTGAATCCCATGATTTTTTTCTCGACCAACCATTGGTTGAGAAAATGGTTGACTCGATTCCACCTTCAATTGATCGTATCTTTCCCGTAGAGAGTGAACTTTATACCACTCATATTCTTCTCGTTCCTTCAGATTCCAATGAATTGTGGGGAAATACTCTCATTCCCATGGTACAAAAGGGTGATATTCATGTTCCCATAACACAAGGGGTTAGTTCTCTCGTTCCCACGACACCCCCTCCAAGTAGTATGGTCGCTTCTTTTGATTGGAGTCTACTGACAGGATATCGTCTTCCTTCTTACATGCTATTTCAGATCACAGTACAAGCTTATAATATACCCATACCTAGAAAAATCATAGATGAAGGCACATTTGTTAGTATTATTTCCTTAAATACTTGGAAAGCTTTAGGTTCTCTACAGCTTGCACCCGTTACCTAGAATCTATTAGCTTTTAACAGAGGAACTAGTCAACCGTTACGGATCCTTCCTAAGTCACCTATTACTTTGGGAGGAAAGGTCGTCTACATCGATGTGATGGTTGTTCAAGGCCCTTTGGATTTTAATTTACTCCTTGGTTGTGACTATATTTATGTCATGGGATCTCTTGCCTCTTCTCTCTTGCATGTGATGTGTTTCCCACATGAACGAAGAATCGTGACCATTGATAAACTTTCATTCGTTGATCCTAATTTGACTCCAAATCAACCAACATCCCTAAATGGACCTTATATTCAAGTAATATCATCCCCGCCTCAGGTTAATTATGTGACCACCTATTCCATGCCCACGTCTACTAATGATCTAATCGGTGATACAGTGCATCATGTACTAGGGGAATTGGATCCTGATTTTTCAATTAGATGCCTTGATATGTATCCCTTCTAGGGTGTTTTTTTCCCATCTGATGAGAACCTCTTGGAAGCCATGACCTCTTAAAAAATGAAACAAGGTGTTTGGAGCAGATTTCCTTGTCTTGTGTCTAGCTCCTTAAAAAAAGAAACAAGGTGTTTGGAGCAAAGTTCCTTATCTTGTGTCAAGCTCCTTAAAAAATGAAACAAGGTGTTTGGAGAAGAGTTCTTTGTCTTGGGTCAAGCTCCTTAAAAAATGAAAGAAGGTGTTTAGAGTAGAGTTCATTTTCCTGTGTCAAGCTCCTTAAAAAATGAAACAAGGTGTCTGAAGCAAAGTGTCTTGTTTTTTGTCAAGCTCCTTAAAAAATGAATCAAGGCTCTCTAGAGAAAAGTTCATTTTCTTGTGTCAAGCTCCTTAAAAAATGAAACAAGGCCTCTGGAGCATAGTTCCTTTTCTTGTGTCAAGCTCATTAAAAAATGAAACAAGGTGTACGAAGATAGTTATTTTACTGTGTCAACCTCATTAAAAAAATGAAACAAGTTCCTATGAGGATAGTTCTTTCACTATGTCAACCTCATTAAAAAATGAAATAGGTACCTATGAGCATAGTTATTTTACCGTGTCAAGCTCATTCAAAAATGAAACAAATCCCCTTTGAATTCGAGTCTTTGATTAGATTTTGTAAATTCCTAGTCGATTCTTTCACTTGATATCGTAAATGAACCTTCATTCCATCCACCTATTAGTAATGAATAGTATACTTAGGTGAATGAAATTAATCTTAGGGGGCATGTACCTCACATTGATTCATTATGCTAGGGGCATGAAAACTTATTCCAAGCATAGTTTGTCTCCGTTTCAAGCTTGTGTAAAAATGAAACCACTCTTAAGCATAGTTTCTCCTTATGTTTCAAGCTTGTGAAAAATTGAAACCAATTACAAGCAGAGTTTGGCTCTGTTTCAAGCTTGTGTAAAAATAAAACCATCTTCAAGGGTTCTCAAGCATAGTTTCCCACGTTTCAAGATTTTGTAAAAATGAAACCATTCCTATACACCTCTCGTGGTTGCCCTCTTATTTTCCTCTTTTGCTAGATAAGCCTTGGTTTTCTCATTCCATCGTCACCAGCTGCTTGGTCGATCAAACAATGTCACTTGGTTGTTTTACCCTTGCCTAGCGAACCGCTGTGATGAGTGGTCTTGTTAGCCAGCCTCTTGACCTTTGTGTGTTTTAATCAGTTCCCTCATCACCAGAACCAATCGCTACCCTTTATACCACTCGTTCCTCCAAGAGGAGTCCTCTTTCAGCTCTTTTTAGATTCCCTAAATATAAAAATATTTCCGAGCACTTGTCCTTTTGAGCTCATAAAAGTAAATGAAAACATGTCTACTTAGTATAAGTTTAACCCTTTCCGAACTGAGGTAGAATAGTTAAGAAAAAGTAATACCTTAGTAAAACATGGATAAGAGGTTCTCTTGAATGTTGTTTTCTAAAACTAATAAATTTTTTTTTTTGAGCGATCTGGAGGAGCATTGTGGCCATCGCGACCTAGGTGCCGCGCGTTCCTCTGTTGCTGTTGCTGCAGCCTGATCATGAGTTTATGGCCCCTCCGATGGACATCCTGGAGGTGGCCTCTCCGCATGATCACACCCAGGCCTTTTCGACGCTAATCAATTCTCTAAATCCACCTCGACCAAGGCCAAAAAATTCCAATTTTGTCAAGAAACTGGAGGGAATTCAGGAAGTCTCTCTTCCCCTTGCGATCCCTCAAATGGTAGCTCTCTTGCTCACCGAGAAAGGCCTCATTGGGAAATTTATAGGACTATGGCCTTCGCCGAAGATGGTTCAAAAATAGGTCGAACGTAACTGGACGGACAAGATCAATGGGAAAATTTCAATCACATTCTGTTGCAGGGGCTATTCCACATTCCATTTTGAGACAAAAGAAGACAAGGATTTGATATTCAGGAATGGCCATACTTCATGGATAATAGAGGGCTTTACCTAAACAAATGGACTCCAGACTTTGATCCGAAACTTGACGTGCCCAATGCTGTCCCTATCTAGGTTCGCCTCCCTCACCTCCCCTTTCATTGCTGGGGTGATGATTTAGTCTGAGCAATCGGGAATGCAGTAGGAAAATTCATTAATAGAAGCGAGCCGAAGGACAACATGCAAGCCTATGCCAGGATCTGCGTTGAAGTGGATCTGAGGAAAGGTCTTCCTGAGGTGATCAAACTAAAGGTCAGAATCTGGACTCACATACAAAAACTAGACTACGAGAAAATTCCTTTTAAGTGCAAGGTATGCCATGAATACGATCATTTTTCTATTAGATGCAATAAAGTTATTGAGGATGAAAAATCTGATCCGGAATCACAATGGGAAACCATAAAAAATAAGAATAATGTCACGAACCTTAGAAACATTGGTGCTCCATTTGCCTAAACCTCCCATTTTTCCCTCCCCCTTAGCCCCCACCCTGTCAAACCCCTCCTTAATCCCTCAGCAAACCCCAAATCCCTCTCTTATCCCATCCTCCAACCCTTCCCTTACCTCCCACAACCCCTTCTCCTTTCTTGCCCCTTCATAAGATGACCCTCCTCCACCATCCATCCCCTCTCCTCTTCAAGGACCCACTCCTCATATCTCCCCATCCAAGTCTTGCCCCACTTCCTCCTCTGCTGAACCTTCTTCTGCCCGGATAGTTACCAGCATTGCCAAAGAGCATGGGGTTACTCTGGAAACTCTTAAAAAAATTGTCCTCGGAAGGAAATCATCCAAGCATAATCAAGATGAAGCAACCCAGAAGGACATTGCCCTCAGAACCCAACACCTAATAGAAACTTTCATTGGAGGGAATATCAACAAAGAAGCAATCCAGCATGAATTCGGAGGGAAGACAGGTCTTCAACTTGCATTCATGAAATGATGAAATTCCTCTCTTGTAATTGAAGGGGACTAGGGCACCCCTCTAAAAACACATCTCTAAGAGACCTTCTTAATCAAGAAAAGCCTAACATAATTCTCCTTCAATAAACTAAGAAAGTAGAAAGAGACATGGAGAACATCATAAATAAAATGAAAAATTACATGGGCACTGTGGTGGAATCTAGGGGTGCCTCTGGAGGAATAGATACTATTTGGAATCATAATTATTGGAAACAAATTGCAGCTATCAAGACCTAGGACTGAATCAAAGTCAATCTCCAGAATACACAAGGGAACATTGTTGTAATTGTGTACAATATATATGGACCAAATCATTACAAGGAGAAAGAAGTCTGTTGGAGCACCATGAAAGAAGACATAGACATTAAGGACAATAAAAAAATCATCATCGGAGGGGACCTTAACTTGATCCTGCATGCCAATGAAAAAAGAGGAGGTGGCTTTAATTATGATCCTTCAAGAAATCAACTAGAAACTATTATCATGATCTGGTTGACATCATCCCCAAAAACTGAAAATTCACTTGGAGCAATTGAAGAATTGGAGCTGGAAACATAATAGAAAGTCTTGACCATTTTATAGTGGTTGTTCCTCTTATCTCCCATTGCTCTGTTTCCTCCTATAGTATCCTCTCATACTCTGCCTCTGATCATTACCCTATTACTCTCTCCTTAGGAGATCAAACCTCACTTGGACCTCTCCCTTTCAGATACAATATGCTTTCGAGTGACTTCCCTGAAGCCAGACAGATTGTGCTCTATTCTTGGCAATAACACATGGAGGGCTCCCTAATGTATATTTGGGAATCAAAGCTGAAGAAAGTGTATATGGAACTTAAATATTGAGAAAAAATACACTACAGGGAACCAGACAAAGTCATAAATGAAATTAAAAGGAAGTTGGAAGCAGTCCATATTGACATCGACACTCATGGAGTGAATCAATAAAAACATGAGTAGGAGAAATATCTATATTGGAACTTGTATAAAGAAAACATGAAAGAAGAGGAGAAATGGAGGCTCAAATCATGAAACCTTTGGCTGCAGGTTGGTGACAAGAAAACCTCTTTCTTCCATAAACAAGTGTTAAAATTGGACAACTAGGTCCAAACTCCGGGTTGTGCTGCTCATATGACGATCGCAATATTTTTATTGGATTCCTCTTTCGGAGAGGTGTAAGATTGATCTAAAGATCATCTCGATCGGATGAGCAGAACATGTACTTTGAATATATTCCACTTATGTGCTAGGTCGGCCTGGAATAAAATATTGACTTAAATGTCTTAAAGGATGTGTCACACACCCCCAAAGATTCCTATATATTGGAGAGACTTGGAGTTCATTTGACACACATTGGTGTGGAGGAATTCTCTCTCTCTTGATGGCGTTGGAGCTGCGTATTCTTTGTTTGGGTTGTTCTGGGGTTATGTGTGACACGCTTGGCTGAATGACCTATTGAAGACTTTGCTGGTAGAAGCATCCTGCTGATCGCCATAACGCCACCATTTCTTATCTTTGTCTTGGCTTGTCTTCTATCGATCTATTAGTATGTTCTATCTTCTTCAGTATTGTGCCCTAATCCAAAATGGCATAGAACATGAGCAGAAATTAACATGGTATCAGAGCCTAGGGAGAAGACAACGCCCAAAAAGAAAATAAAGGTGTCGTAATACCACCACAGCAGGTGATAGCGCGGGCAGATTTAGGACTGTTTTATTCCCTAATCTTCAGCGTGAAGAAGTTTTTTTTAAAACAAAGCCGATGAAGAGGCGAAGCTAACTCTTCCAGTTGCGGCATCAAAACCAATCTGCGTTTCTTGCTGTTGGATGTTCCTGATAATGTTATAACTGACCAACCCTTCCTGTGTACCTCCGAATTCCAAGCACGTCACAGATGCGTTAGCCTTAATGGGAAACAAAATCGCCTTGCCGCTCAGCTCCAAATCCGCATTATTATCGAAGTGGAGAGTTATCCCTAGAATCTTGACCGTGGTGATGTTCGACAGGTTGTAGCAGAGGTCAGTGATCGAATTTGGTTCTGGATCCGTGCTCGGAAGACCCTGGACTTTGCTCTGGAATGAATTTCTCAAGGCATGGTATGCGCATGGGGTAAGCTGAGTAAAGGCGGTTCCAGTGTCCAGAATTGTGGGTCCTAGAGCAGAAAGCGTAACTGGGAGCCTCACTCCTCCGACGCTTATGCCAGTCAATCCCATGAGATAGAAGGATGGAAATTGGGAATTTGAGACGAGATACGTGAAAGAGGCATTGGCAGGAATCGAACCCCGACTGACGCTCAACGAGCCCGTTGCTGTCGTGGATAGGATGTCCGGAAGACAGTATGAGAATTGGCCGCCATATTTGGCCCAGGTCTGGGAAGGTAAGCCACCGGAAGTCCGGACCATTCCTAAAAACTTGTCACACCCATTCAAAGGCTGTGTATTGTTACGCCCGCATCCGAAGGCAAAGCCCTGGAAAGAATCGGAACCCAGAGTCAAGGTCTCCTGGCTGTAATCTCCCTGGCTCATCGATGTACCCCTATGTTGGAATTCATAAACGCAGCCCAAGCCATTGCAGGTGTCCGGATTGTTTTGTGAATTGGCAATTGACAATTTAGTACACGGATCCGAATTACAGGGAAACTGTTTGTAAGAATATGACTACTCGGGATCGAACATGGGATTTATCTGCGCATTACAGTTTGAACATGGCTTGCATTGTATCCATGTCATCACTGCTCGTATCAAATATCAGCGTAAAATTATTAGCTGGTGTGCCAAACCCTACTGTTACAAGATACTCTCCTCTACCGAATGTCATTCTAGGTACAATAGGAGGATTGCTCTGTGTCAAATAACTGCCGCCATTTTTTGACCTGCTTATAATCGTATTCAAACGAGCATGGTCTCTTTCGAAAGTCTGAGAGACCGTGTCTTTCCATGAGCTCGACTTGCTGGGCCTTAGAGGCGAGCAGGCCCCGTGAATGTGATGCAGTCTTAGCTTCACTCCTCCTGGCTTTAGCGCTTCCTGACCTGTACACACAAAATCTACGTGAATTTTGCAAACATAAAGCATTCATTTTGCATTTTGCAGGGAGAATACGGACTTTGATCAAAGAGTTTCACTTTCCTCATGTACAGAATCCAAAATGGCGAAGTGGGTCATCTATCTAAAGAAGGTTGTTTTTCGGAGAAGAAATCTGAGCCTTCAGACTTCATCAAGTGCTGGGACGTGCTACAGATGAATTCATATTTGCTTCCTTTATTATTGGCTGCCTCTAAATAACAGTTGTGACAATGCCTTGATAGTTTCTCCACTGAAGTTGTGTCAGTATCTCTATTGATGACGATAACATATAAACAACAGTCTAAGTTGCAGTATATACAACACTCTCACACCAATGCTTCTTGAGCATTGGATACACATCATAATGGCTTTACAGATTCTGAATCAAACAACAAGGATTCTAAATTTGTTGTGGACATGGCTCACAAACTGTTGGGAACAAGAGATGATTGTCACAGTGGATATTCTCTAGAAAGAGTAACTGGGCATAAAAGGAGTGCAAGTGCAGGTGCTGAATTTGGAGCTTGGAGAATTGTGATTGCTGACAAAGACATTGGACAGTGGTTTGGGCATCATATTTGAAGCTGGGATTGTTTGAAGGCTTTTGGAGACAATCTTAAGAAACAAGCAGCCTGTTGAAGTCCCATGTACAGTCATTTGATGGAAAATATTTCGGGGCATACCCTCTTACAGGAATGCGATTGAGTATTGATGAATGTATCTGCATGCTCGAGTGTGACTTGTTGTATTTTACAGTACGATGTAAAACAATGGTGGTTTCTTGTAAACCATATGCTGAAGATATCCTTGTATTGGCAAGTCTTGTAAGCAAGCTATTCATCTTAATGCAGAAAGGGGACTGTTAGAAGGCTGAAAGGCCTTGTGAACAATACTTATGATATGAAAAATCATTGTTAGAGGGCATTCTGATATAGGCTCATAACATTGGAGGAGCATTGTCATTGAAAGAAGGCAGATTGATCAGCTAATATGTGAAGCAGGAGAGGACCTTGTGAGCAGCTAAAGGTAGAAGTATTGGAGCAGCAGTACTCTTTGCAGGTATAAGAGGAAGAGAACCCTGCCTGGTACATAAAGGACAAGAGTCCAAGAGATGTAAGTGAAGTGCATATTCAACAAGCAGTGATGAATGTGATAGTTCTAAATCTGTCACTCTATGTCACTGTCATCATGACAGTGACATAGACAGTCACCCATGATTACGAAATTTATAATATCAGTAAGCTATATCAGTCTTACATTGGAGCATTATGAGAAGCTTGGAAGTGTGATCTGAGAAGTTTTTACAGACTTTAGTCACATTGTTGGAGTCTTGAACCATGATCAACAAAGCCTGTTTGGATGGCTTTGACTGTGGGAGAATAAGACCCCTTTTGAATTTGGTGTCTGGGTTGCCCTCATTTAAAATAGATGTCTTCCCTCGAGAGAGAAGCTGACATTAAGAGGGAGATACATCTGTATATGCTCCTGAGCTAATATCATTGCTGGACGAAGGAAGATCCTCATGGCTCAAAGTCATATGGCTTCAGAGGGGGAAATTCTGAAAGAAAACAAAGAAGCCATATAAATACCAGGGATATCTAGCTGCCATGTGTACAATATGAGCTTGGATCATTTGCAGAAATTGGAAAGCATCAAGGTCTACAAGGATGCGAGGGTGATGTCTAGGATATGGTTCCTAGACCACCGATAAAAGTTGGTGTCATCTCGATATAAGATCAAGCATGGATCTGATGGGAAAATGTGTTGCATGGTGCAAGACCATTTTTTTGTGGCATGGTGCGATAAAGGAAGAGGTGTATGTGGAGCAACCTTTGGGATTCAAAGTCCAGGATCGGGACACCCATGTTTGCAGGTTGAAGAAAGCCCTCTATGGGTTGAAGCAAGTACCTAGAGAGGATAGATAGCTACCTGATGAAGCTGGGCTTCACTCGTAGTAATGTTGATCCTAACCTTTACTTCAAGGTTGATAGAGAGAAGCCTCTCATACTGGTGCTGTGTTTGGACGACCTCTTCCTGACAGGTGCTGACCCTCTCATTCATCAGTGTAAGAGGGAGCTTGCTGCTGAGTTCGAGATGAAGGACCTAGGACTGATGCCTAGGCCTGGAGGTCTAGCAGAGACTTGGCAAGATTTTCCTTTCTCAAGGAAAATACATTATGAAGCTTCTGGTATGATGGACTGTAAGTTTGTGTCGACACCGATGGAACTCAACTTTAAGAAGTTGAGTGGCAACGCTAATGGGCCCGTCCTACTGAGTATCGTCAACTCATAAGGACCTTGTTGTTCTTAGTAAACACCTGTTCGGACGTATGTTGTGCAGTGAACACTTTGAGTCAACACATGGTTGATCATAACATTCACTGGGTTGGTGCCAAGAAACTCTTGAGATATCTCTGAGGCACGATAGACCATGGGCTGAGATACACTGTCGGGAGTATGACACTCCATGGATATACTGATACCGATTGGGTTGGCAGTGTGGTGGATCGCAAGAGCACATCTGGATGCTACTTCACATGTAGATTTGCTTCGGGCAGGAATCTAAAGTCGGTAGCCTTGAGCACCGCTGAGGCCGAATACATTGTAACATGTATGACCTGTTGTGAAGTCACTTGGTTGCGAAAGCTCTTCTGTGAGCTGTTCGAGCATGTGCTAGATGCCACCGTTATCCTTTGTGATAACTAGAGGGGGATTCATTTGTCATAGAATCCCGGGTTCCACGATTGATCCAAGCATGTTGATGGCTGGTACCACTTTATTTGGGATATGGTACAGCGAGGCGCCGCAAGGCTCGATCATATAGGAACTGATGAGCAGGTCGCAGATATTCTCACAATGCCCTTGGGGAAGGTCATGTTCCGAACCTTCCGTGAGAATCTTGGTATTGTGAAACGACCCTATGATGTGGGTCCCGTTGGACGATGAGCTCTGGGGGACTTTGGGGATAGCTTCTCGGAGCTATAAGCACTCACGGGTTCAGGCTTGCCGAACCTTGTAGTGCTTTTGCCCCACCGTTGTGATTATTGAGTTGGTTCACCTCTCATTATCTGTGCCCCATATGCATCCTACCCATTGAGTTCAGGGCTCATGGGAAGTACCTCTCATTTGGCCAATGAGATGGGAAAGGCTAGAGACTAG
Source organism: Pinus albicaulis (assembly GCA_034641835.2). NCBI lineage: Eukaryota > Viridiplantae > Streptophyta > Pinopsida > Pinales > Pinaceae > Pinus > Pinus albicaulis. Next base: position 966,902,174 of record CM076579.1, read on the forward strand.
TAGCAAAGACTGATGGACGCATCAGAACTTGCCGTACTCTCTATCTAGGATGGCACGGTCCAACCATTTGATCTGGGATCAAGTTTAGTGAGGTTTCAGACCTCCAACTGACTTCGGGTCAGTGAAACTAACTTTGGGTTAGTATATGACTCTCTTGAGTCCTAGTGAGGTTTCGGACCTCCAACTGACTTCGGGTCAGTGAAATTAACTTTGGGTTAGTATATGACTCTCTTGAGTCCTAGTGAGGTTTCGGACCTCCAACTGACTTCGGGTCAGTGAAACTAACTTTGGGTTAGTATATGACTCTCTTGAGTCCTAGTGAGGTTTCGGACCTCCAACTGACTTCGGGTCAGATGAACCAACCTTGGGTTGGTTAGAGACTCTTTGTGAGTCCTATAAAGGTTTTGGACCTCTTGACTGAATCTGTCAGCCGAGTATGATGTCTTTGTGACTGAACCACTTATGTTCTGAAATAAAGAGGCCAACAAAGCAAGTTACGGCGGGATGACACACGATGTTTGGATTGCACTAGTGGATGGAGTTCTCCCTAGTTGAGAGGGAGTGTTAAAATTGGACAACTAGGTCCAAAATCCAGGTTGTGCTACTCATATGACGATCGCAATATTTTTATTGGATTCCTCTTTCGGAGAGGTGTAAGATTGATCTAAAGATCATCTCGATCGGATGAGTAGAACATGTACTTTGAATTTATTCCACTTATGTGCTAGATCGGCCTGGAATAAAATATTGACTTAAATGTCTTAAAGGACGTGTCACACACCCCCAAAGATTCCTATATATTGGAGAGACTTGGAGTTCATTTGACACACATTGGTGTGGAGGAATTCTCTCTCTCTTGATGGAGTTGGAGCTGCGTATTATTTGTTTGGGTTGTTCTGGGGTTATGTGTGACACGCTTGGCTGAATGACCTATTGAAGACTTTGCTGGTAGAAGCATCCAGCTGATCGCCGTAACGCCACCATTTCTTATCTTTGTCTTGGCTTGTCTTCTATCGATCTATTAGTATGTTCTATCTTCTTCAGTATTGTGCCCTAATCCGAAATGGCATAGAACATGAGAAGAAATTAACAACAAGCCATGGTTAGAAAGTCAAGGAATAATATCTCAGCCATAACTGATGATGAAGGAAATTTTTACGCAGATTAGGAAGGTATCAAGGTTGCTGCTAACAACCATTATAAAAAATTTCTCACTGACACAATTGTGCCAGAGGATTACACTGATCTCTTGAATCACTTGCCCAAACTAATCATGGACAAGATTAATAATTCCCTCACCAAGGATATAGAGGAGGCTAAAATTATCAATACTATTTATACATTACATCCAGACAAGTCGCCAAGCCCGGATGGATTTTCCATTATTTTTTTTCAGAATTTTTGGGAATTCATTAAAAAGATCCTTATCAAAATGATTCTGTGGGTACAAAGAAAGAAGAAGACCAGTGGATTGACAAACTCTACCTTCCTCGCTCTTATACCCAAAGAGAAACGTCCCTCTTCATTCTCCAGATTTAGACCTATTTCCCTTTGTAATCCTTCGTACAAAATCATAACTAAAATCCTCGCTACCTGCCTCAAACCCCATCTCCCAAACCTCATTTCTAAAAGAAAAGGGGGCTTCATTTCCCAAAGAAAAATATCTGATTCTATTCTCTTGGTCCAAGAAGCCATTCACTCGAGTATGATGAGATTTGAGAAAGGATTCATCCTGAAACTTGACCTTGCTAATGATTTTGATAGAGTGAGACATTCATTCCTCTTATTTGTCCTTCAAAAAATGGGATTTGGATATGATTTCGTATCTCATCAACGCCTACATCTCCAACCCTTGGATCACCCCCTTAGTCAATGGAAGGCTTGGGAAATTATTTCAATCTACCCGTGGCCTCAAACAAGGCTGCCCTCTATCTCCTTTTCTTTTCATCCTCATGGCCGAGTCCTTTAGCAGGGCCTTGGATCATAAGCACAAATTTGGTCTCATCAATGGTATTGTTGTCGACATAAATTGTCACTCCTAGAGACAACCTAGAGTTGCCATAGACCAGTGCCTAGGACATCTTATCATAGCAAGGAGCGTATAATATAACTTGGGTGTCAATCCAAAGGCTCTCCTGCTATCTCTTGTAAACAAGGAAATTGATTTCAAATGGGACCAGAACTCACATAAACTGCCACAGGGAAAGTAATGTTGCAGGGACAAAGTGCAAAGCTCTAACACAAAAGCATCAGACAGTTAAGAGACAATTTACTGTAAAGAGGGCCGATTCAAGTAATATGCCACTGAAACTAGATATCGGAAGGTGTATGCAGTGAAAGAAATATAAGAAGATATTAGTTAACTTTGGTCTGATACCCAGATACACAATAGAACCATATATGGGCTTATCATTCTAAGAATCCATACATGAAAATGGTGTTTTAAAAGCACCCTCCCAAAGCAAATAATATAGCAGAAAGATGGATGAAATGAACATGAAACAGTATATCATGCCTGAGCCATATTTAAAGCGCTTGACTGATCTCAGTATGGGTATCAATTAGGATAAATCCTTACTGAAAATCAGTGAGCCACTCGCATTCTAGTAACATGATACAAGAATATAAATGAAATGGAAAGAGATGTTATATTAACACATAAGAGAAAGTTACATACTGTGAAATACCAAAGACCAGAATCCTCATTACAGATAGAACTCCTCCTCACTGAGACCCTACGGGCTCTGAGCCTTCACACAGAAGCTTTACAAGATGTATACAAAAAATGCCTTTCACTGCACAATTTTCTGATAAAAATCTGGAACCCTTACAAAGTGTTTCTTCTGGGTTTTTATAGAGGAAGAAGAAGAAAAACTAATAAAAGAAGTAGGTGAAAACATTTAATTGTTTCATTGAAACAAAATGGTGAAAAAGTGCCCGCCCATATTGTTTGACGGCGCAAGAACGCTGTAAGTACTCTGTGGCTGCTCCATGAAGTAAATGCTGTAGGTGTAAATTTCCTCCCGGGATAAGATATGTAGAATAAATTATGTAGCATTATGTCCTTTCCTGAGAGAGAAACCTACTGCAATAAAACCTGGAGGCTGCTTTCTTGTGCATTCGTACTTTCTGCCTCCTAAGCTTTGTATTAGGGTTGAAAATCTGAAGAGCTGAATGATAAAATCCTTGATCTTTTGTCGATTTTCTTTGCCGCAACATTTATTTCACCTTCTGCAAAAATCTGTGTTTTGAATGGTTCCGGAGGGTTTGGTGGATTTTGAACTCTGTTGTTTTAATGAGAGCTGTGTTGTAATAGCTTTCCAGATCTTTCCTCATAAATTCGGCCGCTGAACAATTGTCCTTCGAAGCAACCTCGGCTTCTGTAATGGTGGTCGTGAGTAATGGCCATTTCTTCGTCGCTACAAACCTGCAAAACCCACAAACTAGTTAAGAAAACCGGACACAGGGACGATGGCGTGGCAGGATCCATGGACATGGTGGTGCAGACTTGGCGGAGTGGTGAGACGATGCAGGGTGGCAGAAAACACATATAAATGGCGGAGAAATACTTTGGGTGAAGGTTGGAAGGATATGCGAAATTTAACGAAGGCAATGGAATTTTACCTTTTAACAGGAATGTAGATGAGAGACTGACGCGTCTACGATAGGAGCACGTGGACGGATGACGTGGAGCCACAGGGTTGATGGCGTGGCGAGTTTTAAATACAGATCGTTCGATCTTTGGGGGAATCGACGGTGAAAACGCGTCGAAAAACAATGAGACGGTGGGCCAGGGACACTGTAGACTTACATTAACACCCATGCAACTACTCCAAGCGATCGCCGTTGGATGGAGCTCTTTGGATCGGACGACCAACATTAATATTGCTGAACGGATTTGACTGAAAGATAATGCACGATGGAGGGTGGTATTGGGGTCGTACAGAGGGACACGCGGCAGGTGATAAGTGGAATCGCTCCGTTTTGAGGAATACCGCCTGCCCCGCAAAGGCGGTGCGATGAATACAACCGGTTTTTGCAATGTGCGCGGGCACGGGGACCACCAGGACAGGCTGGTGGTGGACCGTTGATTTATATTTAATCGGACGGCACAGAGCGCGCCCAATGATCTTACACGGAGAGCGCCTTTTGGTCTAGTACGAGGTATAGCGCCTTGGTCACGTGATTGACTAGCGGTAGGAGGCTAGGACCAAAGGGGTTGGGGTTCATGAATTTTCAGAAATGAATTTGCGGCCCTTTCTAATGCATTTTAGAGGGCGGGAGAGGCAACGGTAGGCAAAATGAATTTCTTAAGCCGCAATAGGAAATTTGAAAAGTTCAAGAGGGGCTGATGACCAAAAAATTATTAATGGGGGGCTGACATGGATAACAGGTATCAAGTTCAGCAACGAAGCCAAGAACATGAATCACTCTCAATTTTCTAATGACACCCTCTTGATGGGTGGTGCCAACTACATTATTGATCAAAGATTCAAATCACTTCTTGACATATTTATGATTTTTTTAGGAGGGAAGATTAACTATCACAAAAGCTACATCTATGGGTGGAATGCTAGAATTAACACCATTCATAGTATTGCACAAATATTTGGAGTCTCCTACAAGTTGAATTGGACCCTTTTAATTACCTTAGGATGCTTGTTAGTGCTGAACATTTGAAGATCGAGGTCTGGAACATCACCATTGATAAAATGAAAAAGAGAGTGAAGTAGTGGGGATCCTCTTGGATTAATCTGGCGGGGCACACAATACTCTTAAAATCTGTCTTCACTGCCTTACCTTTGTATCACTTTTCCTTGCTTTATGCTCCCTCCAGCATTCAACAAAAAATAGAAGCTTTTTTAAGATAATTCCTATGGTAAGGAGGGACAAATGAGAAGAAGAAATTCAATTTAGTCAAATGGAGGCAGGTTACTCAAATTTATGAAAATGGTGGACTTGGTATTCACATTCCAAAGATCTTGAATAATGCCTTTGGGGGGGAAATAGTGTGGCACCTTATTACCGGACAACATTATTGGTGGAAGCAAGTACTGGAGACCAAATATCTTACCACTTTTAGACAAAATATTCTTTATCAGGCTATCCCAAATAGGCCATGCTCTAGAATTTGGGCTTTATGCAAAAAATCCATACCTTTTCTCAACATATATGTCTCCAAAATTCCTCAAGGAGGAAGCAGCATAAACATCTGGGAGGATAAAATTATGGGATAGTCCCCCCTCACTGACAGCCCGAGCATTCACATATTCAAAATTATCTCCAGAGTCAAGGTATAAACACCATGGATCAAATTTCCAAATGGGACGAACATTCCAATGCCTGGAATGGATGGGCATTTCCTATTACTCTTCCTCAACTTGAGGCTGATCTAGAAACTCTGAAAGTAATGCTCCACGGTGCAGCTCCATTGTCAAAATGCAACCAAGACAGTTTTCGGTGGGATCCCTCTAGTTCATCATACACAATCAAAGTTTCTTATGGGTTCCTACTTAAATATCAGATCTCCTCTCCTCTGTGGTCCATATGGAAGCTTACATGGAAATATGAAGCCCTTCCAAAGATAAAAATGTTCATCTGGATTTTTCTCAAAGGCAAGATATTGGATTATGATAATTTAAAAAAAAGAGGCATTTGTGGTCCTTCCAGATGCCCCATCTGTAAAAAATAAGAGGAGACTGCATTCCATGGACCATCTATTTGTGAGGTGTCCCTTTGCAAATTAGTGTTGGAACGATCTCACGAATTTCTCCCAGATTGACTTAGCAACCATCAGTTCAATCTCAGAGCTTATAATCAATTGGAAAAAGGGCTATCTGTGGGGAAAAAAGGGCAAGAACATTGCCAAAAGGGTCTGGGACACCCTCCCATACGTGCTTCTCTAGAGTATCTGGCTGGCTAGGAATAAGGCGACTTTTGAGGATAAAGAACCATGCCCAAGGAAAGCACAAAATAAGACATGGAGTCTCTCTATTGAGACGATCTTATCCAAAAGAAACAACCATATCAATTTCAGTGATCTGCAAGGAGAAGAAAAAACATTTCTGGGGAGAGCGCTTAACAATCCTGGTTACAACAAAACTCCCATCATACAAATTCCTCATGTTATCCTCCTGTATTCTACAGTTCAACTAGGTGACTATGGATTTTCTACAATTTGCTAAAGATAACATTCCTTGACTATCAACTATCTTCACAAACCTCACTGCCTTCATTATCTTTATTTATCCTAGTTCACTATCTCTCAGTATGCCTTCTCAAAGTCACCCTCCTGCTCTAAAAAACTCATGTCTCAGCTTGATCCTCTCATTTTCACCCTTCTTTCCCACCTAAAGCCTCATTTTCTCCACTAAACCCCCTCACCCCATCAATTTCCCTTATTTCATTAAAAAAATGTAAAAAATCCTTTTTTACATTGTTTTAAATCGAAATTTGATAATATTCGGGACCCATTGTTTTATATTAAAACTCTGTTTTAATTAAATTAACCCCGCCCCTTATACACTTTAACCTTCTCTTTAAAGGCCTTATTCATGTGACCTATGACACTTAAACCATGCCATAAGAATACAGTGCTTTCCGCTTGTTATTTAACACGGGCTCCTTCTTATCAAGCCCTCACCCACATACACCAAACCACACGGCCATATAACCTTGGCCCACCAAACAAATTAAGCACCTCCACTTAATGTTTAAACTTGGCCCCCACCATATCTTTGATCCTTCGCCACATAACCCCTGGGCCCCCACCATCAGACTTGCCTGTCATTCCGAATCTCCCAACCACCATTGATCTCTATCCCCCAAGATCCAATGGCCCATGTCACATATCGCACCATTCTCCGCGTGGGGGTTAACCATTCCAAACCTCGTGAAATGGGTGGTTTTACCGCTTGTATCCTTTGCCATGTGTCGCCGGTCCAATGGAATCGCATCCCTTCACCCAAACTCGCTTACCACCTCTACTTCGTGCGAAAACTGCCTCCCTCGCATGCGAAAAAAAACCCTTCTCCCTCCCGCCAAAACCCAATACCGCCACCTCCATTAAAATGTTCCAAAGACCTGTGTCTTTGAGATGAAGCCCTCATCCAACATTACCATCTCTGAAGCGCTCCAAAAGCCCGAAATACCCAAACAAATGCAGAAAATCCATGAACACAGGTTTTTATTAATGAATTGTTTTCTAATGTGCAGGTAGACAGGGTGAGAATGCGAGAATTTCATTCCAAATGTCCAAAATTGGTTAAATAAGTGCTCTGGGTGACAATCCAGAGGATCTTGTTTCATTTGAAAGACCGGAAGCATAAGATAGATCATAATCATCAATGGATCATGACCATTGATGGTTATGTAAGCATTCCAACAACAGTAATATTGCTCCACAACGCAGGATAAAGAAAAAAGAGAGGGTTATAACAGTGGCACACAAAGATGTAAGAAAATAAAGAAACATAGTCAGCAAGAGCAGAAAAAGGCTTAAAAAGGTTAATCAAAGCTAAAGGCACAAACACAAGAATATCAAGGTCAAATCAAAAGACAAAGATGAATATAAAGGATTAAAAGCAATTAATCAGAGATTGAAAGACAAAGAAGATAAAGAAAATTAAAAGATTTAAAAGGATAAATCCAAGTTTAAAGGCCAAATCAAAGTTTAAAAGATAAATTAAAGGCAGACTGACACAGAGGCAGATCCGAATGACTAAACAAACAACATTTACTTGTTCAGGGACACATTCTGCCACCTATAACATGTTTCATTTCAATAAAGACATCAACAATTATTGAAACAGTTAGAGATATTTCTGAGCTACTCAGAAGTTATTGTAAAAGTTATTGAGAAGCCTTAAAAGTCAAATATTTCCAAAAGTTATCTCAACAGTTAAGTTAGGAGTTATTATTACAGTGAGTCAGTCTCAGATATTTTTCCTTGGGCCTTGCATGGTCTCATAGGTCAAAAATGCATTAACTCTGTAATAAATACACATCTGAAACCCTAGATTAGGATCACCTCCTCATTTTGCAAATAAATACTGCATTTATGATTCATTTTTAGTGTTGGTTGTTGGCTGATTAATGGTTGTTGAGCTAGTTAATGAGCTACAAGGCTGGATTTGAGAAAAATATGAGTTGCAGAGATCTATTGTACTAGAGTAATGTAACATTTTTGAACATCAGTAATACAAGCACATTCACAAGATCCTTGAGCTATGTTAATGGTGAAGTTATCCTTATTTGTCAATTTTTTTTCTTCTATTTTCCATTTTGTTCGTTATTTATTTGATACAAGAACATAAATTTTAGATTAGGATATGTTGTCTTGGCACCCTGATTCTGTCTGCTTTCTTTATCTTAATGTTTTCTTCTACAAGGTCTGATTAGAGAATTCTTAATTGTTCTCTGGTTCCACCTAGCTTGTTGTATTGGAAATGATTTAGTAGAGCCTAGCAAAAGAAGTCTATGGTATGCCCTGTCCTTTGGTGCAGCTTGAAATATTATTTTTAAGGCGTTTCTTTGAATTTTACTTAGTAGATTCCAGCCAAAAAAGTCTATGGTATGCCTCGTCATTTGGTTTTTCTTAAAAAATTTCTTTGAAGGTCCTTTTAGAGTGTTTGATTAAAGAATATAGGTGTATCTTTCTCTTTAGTTGCACTCATTGTTATCTTAAGTGTTTTCTTTGTCTGAAAGTAATTCTAGGGTTGCTGGATTTTTGTCTTAAAGGTTTGTTTATTAGAGTCTGGCGAAAGAAGTATATGGTAAGCCCTATCCTTTGGTTTTTCTTAAACAGTTACCTAAAAGGATTTTCTTGTTGAAGTATAATTAAAGGATTCTTAATTTCCCTTTAGTTTTAATGTTTTCACAACTTACTGTCATTTCATATTTTATCTAATCTAAGAGATCCACTTGATATAGTTAGCTTGCCCTATGAAAACCCTTGCAGAGATGGTGATCTGAAAATGGTCTGGATAACTTGTATGTATTTCAAGAACCTACCATTCAGTTTAAAATAAAATGATCTAGCTTGTTCTTGACAATTTTGCGGAATTATTTACTTAAAAGTGGTGTATGAATTTTTACTGTTTATGTGTCTTAACTTAATTTTTTCTTGCTGTAATTTAACATGTATGAAAACAAAATAATGCAACAAATAATCATTCAAACACAACATCAATTTTAATCTAGGAGTTCACCCAAAATCTCGTGGGCTACGTCTCCTTTGAGCTTTGCCATCATGACTCAGCTCTTTGGGATTTTGGTAAATGTTTTTACAAGTAAAGACTTAATTCCAATGAATAAGACAATGATCCAAAGGACTGAAAATCCCATAAATATCCCTCAATTGGCAGTCCAAACTTTGTAAACAACTTTAGGCTCTTGGTGACACGATTCCTTCTGTCGGTGCACTAAGCTTCTCTGAGCTTCTAAATGGCACAAACTCCCTCAGAATTCAGTTTCTATCACTGAAACCACTACTTAATTATCCAATATACATCATACATCAAATATCAACTGATAAATTTCTCAAATTGAGCACTGCATTCCCCAAATAGGCTATCCTCCACGGTTTGCCCAGGGCTGCCTAGAAATTCACATAAGTTTTTCGAGCTCTAGAAGTTCTCAAAATGTTCTAAAACTACTTCCATTGGTTAAAAAATGACTTAAATAGTCAAGATAGAGTTTTTGTTCATCGAAAATATCCTCTGTCTACTCCAGTTTCACCTTAATCACCTATCGACACCCCATGGCACTTGGGTCAATGAAAACCTCTATGCTGAGTTTTAGACCTTTAAAAGTCTTCAAAAATTGCTAAAAACTCTACAATAGATTCAGAATGATTTTTTTCAGTCAAGAATGACCACTGGTTCATTGAAAATGGTCTCAAACAGCTCTTTCTAAGCCCTGCACTACTGCTGGCAAAAGCTTGCACTAATGACCCTAGAGCTTTACTGAAGCTTTTCGGCCTTCAAACGTTCTCTACAGGTTTTGAAAACCATATCATCAGATTTATAACGTCTTAATTATCCAATTTAGACTATTGGAACTCTGGAAAAGGACTCTAACTCCCATGGCTAGGCCTCAAACTGAATTTGTCTCATGGTAGCCCTGATGGCTCCTTCATCTTCCCTGAAGAAAAAGCTACTGAAGATCACCTCCATTCGACATGAAACCTTTCCTAAAGTTCTTAGAAGGTCGAAGAGACCCAAAATTGACTAAAATTTTGTCCAATTTGGTTCAATAATGAGGGAGTTATGCCCAAAACAACTTTGCCCCAATTTCCTCCACTAAATGTGGGGCAACTGCCAGTTAACTCCACTAAAAGTGGAAGTCTGCCTAAAATTGGGAGCACCTCCAGAATATCCGCCATATTAAACTCCACTTAACTGAAGCTTAATTAAATATTAAACCTAAGATTAGGCTCCTTAAGTTCTCTTAACATTAAGCTCCCACATTGGTCATATGATGAGGTTCCATGGGAGGAGGGCTGCCCCCTCCGTGCTCCGCCGGACCCACTCGACATTCAAAGTGCAATAACTTCTTCATATGGTGTCCATTTTTCGAACCATTTGTGGCACCGAAATTAGGAAGACGAGACCTATGCAACCATATTGGTTTAAACCCAATCCTATAAATTTGAATTTTGAGCTAATCCTTAGGTCCTTGATCTAGTTCTGATCACACCTCCCAAATGAGAAGCTTTTGGACCCCAAAATCTCTCTTGGACTACTGAAACTGATCTGTACAGCAAATGAGAGTACTACACCCTCCTCTCTTCAGCCTCCAAACACTTGCCTTGCATGACTAGTGACTTTTAACCACAACTAGAAAGCAATTCACACTTCCCTTCCTTGATGTGCTTATCCTCCTATCAAGGGCTGCCTTTCTTGCATTCACTAAGAAAATTTCTAGCGAGAAATTTGTAGAAGGAATCTGAATATCGCTACCTTGATCAATGATCCAAGGTGGCTCAAACATAAGTCATGCAACGTGCGACATCAACAACAAGTCGTCATGAAATTTTCTATACAATTGACACAAAATCAATGTAAAAAGTGTGCAACACAATCGACACAAGTCGACAAACATGTGCGACACAATCGACACAAGTCGATAAACATCATGATACATCTTGACAAACACATGTGCATGTATAAATTTACAATGAACCTATTTACAGTTCGCTATTTACCAAAAACTTAGCAAATCATATAGGAATGGTTGATTTCTATCATATCCTTAGAGAAAATAAAAAGCAAGCAGACTCTCAAGCCAATGAGGGAGTTCAAAGAATTTATGGCCATGCCAAAATTGATGAAATTAAATCCCATCTCCCTAACTATGATGTCTTCTCCCACTTCACATTTTTTGATGCACCTCCATCCTTACACAGGTCGGAAGAATAACATCCAAGTCATGATAATATTCTCTGTCAAAACTCAACTCAATCTCATAAAATCTGTCTTACACGATCTCCTAAATATCTCTAGCATATTAACATACAATACCCACACCTTGTCTCCCTTACAAATTCTCATGACTCCTCATCGAAGCGATGCCCCTCTGATCCCTTATAAAAATTGTGATCCTGATAGAATTACCTCAGCGTTTCTGTTAGCACCTAATTTGAACCTCAGGCTGAAAGAAGGCAAATTAGGGTAACTTCAAACCACGCTCAGCCTTGTAGCTAGCCCTACAAGGCCAGGAGAGGGCTCTCTCCATGAAAAATGTTCAATGAAATATAACTGCAAATTGATTTTAGGCTAGGTATAGTAGCTCGAAATGTTTATCAATTTTCCGGGTTGTATGGATCAGATGGGGTTGGGCAGTTTGAATCTAGGGAATTTAATCAGAGATACAGGGTATTCTATGGGGCAAGATAGGCAGGGATTTAATTTTTTTTTTTTAAATGATGATGGAGTGTTTAAGACTGGTGAGAAACTGAAAAGGGCATAGGAGATGGATCCTCTTCAAACAACAGAAAACATAGAGTATTGAATGATTTTCCCAAGGCAGAGCATTATACAATGGATTCTACCTATCTATCTTGAAAAACATCCAAACAAAAATATGAATGAATGAATGGCTAACATAACAATTAACGAATGATCACAAAGGAAATAACAATGCTAAAATCCATACCACTGGGATCCCATAAATCAGTGCTGCGTTTCTTTATTAATTCCCTGCCAAACTGTTACAAAAATGAAGCGCAAAGTGTCCTCAATGATTTACAAATTATTCCACCTCCCCCCCCACCCCCTACAAATGATGAAAAACTACATTAAATAGATCAGTCTCAAGGGGGGTATATCCATAGAAGGAGGAGCTGTTTCACCTACCCAGAAACTAAAATCTGAACATAGAAAATAAACCAACAATATGCCCATGAAAAGAAGGAGCAATACATTTGAATGCCTAGAGAAATTTGCTGTTATGCCCAATGAAAGGAAGAAGTCTGCAGAAAATATCCCTTTTTAATCGTTGCTGAAGAGGCCAAAATGATTCTGCGTTTGTATTTAGCTCTTGGCCTTTACTCTTTCAAGAAAAACCCTTTGCCGAAGAAAAATGCTTTTGAAACCAATGAAAATCACATTTTTCATTTTAATGAAGAAAAGTCCTTTTTTTTTTTCAGTGAAAAAGAGCGAAAGGAAAGGATGGTGGGCCCAAATTGCAATTGAAAATCACATCGTAAGGGGGGAGGGCGCATTACATCATGGAGCAATGCGATGGAAGGCCGTGCGATGGAATGAAATACTATGGAATGAAGTGCGATGGGAAGTGGGCTTTAAGGTGGGACCGGGGAAATCGCAATTGCAAATCGCAGCGGAAGGGGTGGTCATAACATATGGCAATGAGAAATCGTGATATGTGATGTGCGATGGAGGAAACGAAGCACTGGAAACAGTGAAAAAGGCCGATGCGATGAGGGACTTCAGAAATCATTTTTAAAACTATGATAATCGAATTATCACTTTTTAAAATGAAAAAAAAACCCTTTTTATTTTGAATGGGCGGAAAAGATTTATGGTGGGACCTAGGGAAAATTGCAATCGCAATCGAAAATCATGGTGGAAGGGGAGTGGGAGCATGTCGTAATGAAAACTTGCGATGCAATGGCATGATCAGATCAGAGGCATTGGAGATGGGTTAATTGCATCGGCGGAAATGCGATATGTGATGGAAACTTGCGATGCAGGAAAAGTCCTTTTAAAATAAAATGAAATGAAATTTGTGCTATAACATAGAGAAAGGCCCGTTTTCTTTTGAAAAGAGCGGAAGGATTTTCAGGTGGGACCGGGCATTGCAATCGGATATTGGAAGAGGAGGGGGTTTGGAGTTAAATGTTGCGAGAATCTCCTATTGCGATGGGCGATATGTGATTAATCGCATCGGAAATCGGAAGAGTGGGTCATGAGTTTGCAGGAACATTGCGAAGTTGTGATGCGATTGGACTGATCGGATCAGAGGAAGGGGATTATGATGATGCGATCGGATTTTGCGATGCTTTGCGACACGATCGGATCGACGGCATCGGGGATGGGTCAATCACATTGGAAATGTTGCGATCAACGGCCTATGTAATTTTTCGATGCGATCAATCGCATCGGAGGTTTGTAGGAGACGACATTGAAAGTTTAAAGGGGATTTTGCGATGAAGATTTTAAAACCATATGAAAAGGTAGAAATTATAAAGTTTAAAGGACCAAATGAGAAAGAAGGGTAAGGTTAGGCTTTTGGGAGCCTTTATTCACTTAGGCATATCTTCCAATCCAGAAATCAGTTTTGGGAGTATAATATACCGTTGGAAAGCTATTTCTGGGCTACTTTTGATGAAAGAACTCAGGACATGATTTATATTGAAAATATAGTGAAGAAAACCTCTGAAAATTAGGGTGGTGGCTTTGTAGAGATAACAACGTTTGAAGCTCAACTTATTACATATGAAGATATAAAATTACATAATAAATGATAATAAAAGCAAAGCACCATGTTTTCACCTCAAAACATGTTTTGAGGTGAAAATTACATCAAACTTAATAGAACAACTCTTTGATTTTTCCAGATACCGTGGCTTTGAGTTTATTGGACCTTCTCATGACCTTGCTGATATTCATTGACACTTGGCTCATTAATTTGACCATGATGAGACCCTAGAACCTAATGAGACGATCCCTATGACCTAATAACATGAATTGTGGAGTGAGAGTGAATCATGCTTGAAGACCATAGAGAGGAGAATCAACAAGTTTTCACATGAGGGAAAACTGATGAAAGACCACTACCATCAATGAATCCATGACCTATTGGAATGATGAAAAATTATTATATGGGACTCCTACTATGCAAATGAAAAAGAGTAAATTTTGATCACTGATGGCAGTATGAAAAAACTGACACTAACAGTTTCTTGCAAATTCGAATTCACAGCATCCTCCCTTCATGCCTCTTGGCCCCAATTCTCCCCCTCCTTCTTTCCCACATCCCCTTTCAAACCTCCGTTTTCTTGTTTGTTGTGTTGGGCATCCCTTTCGCTCACACAATTCTCCCCTCACTCTCCCATCCATCTGCTTTCTCCCCTACATTCCATTTCCTTCCCCTCATCCACAACCACTTTCTAATCATCAATTAACCTCTGTTATCTTGTCTTCTCCAACCTTTAAAATCAAATCTTTCCTCTGTAAAGAAGGCAGAAGTGTTGTCTTAAAAAAATCAAAGCAACATCCTCAAAGAAGGAAGAAAAGTGCACAAAGGCAAAACAGTGATAGCAACAACCAATAGAAAAGGAAGTAGTGCAATTATCCATATCCTCTTCAAGAAAATCGATACAAAAAAATAAAGAAAGCACCCCTGTGCCTTTTGTAAATCTCACAGAGTGGTGATATAAAATTTGAGGAGTCAAATCCAACAAGACAAAGCCCGAACTAAAACAAAGATGGCCATCCTTCGTTCGCAATGGGATACTTGAACTAAAGATGTAATGAAGGTTCAGAACCGATGAAATCATTTGGAAGAGTCTCTCAATTTTCTAAGGGAAGCTCTCAACAAAAATTCAGAACAAGGATCCACCTCTCAGGATCATGGAAGCAGATACAGAGACAACAAGAACAATGTGAATAAATGATCCTCCATATCTACAGGCTTTCCATGTTTTCATCCAGGACAATAGTAGACAATCTAATTTGAAAAAAATAATGAAAATCATATGTATTTTTCTTTTAGATCAGTTTGTTCAGCAATATAGCACAAGTGTAACAGTTTCTACTTCAAAAAGGATAGAAAAAATAACAGCTACAGTAGCACTCATGGAGTAATGCTTCCCCAACAGATAAATCCATCTTATAAACAGATTGGGGTAATTTTGTAATGAATAATTTCTTCTCCTCCTCCTTTTCAAATAATACAACATAACCGAACTTGTGCAAAAAAAAAGAAAGAGTCAAGACAAGGGAAAGAGCTTCCTTAAGATTGATTTCAACAAAGTCAAGGCTCATGAAACCCTCAAAGAAGTCCTCAAGTTGAGAGAAGAAAACTAGTGTTTCCCTCAAAACACCTAGGGAAAAAATATTTTATGGGAAAAATTGAAGTGGATGCCCACCAATATCAGAGATACTATATCCAAGACACTCCTTTTAATATTTAGGCTCTCCAACAAATAAAAATATCCTTCCCTAGAATTTCGCGCCAAGCCCTAGTTGACTAATCTAGCCTTAACAAGACCGAATTTAGGAGGATAAATTTATAGATAAAAAATTGAGATGATCACTAAGTGACTCGAATAATTCATTTTCCTATGGACATATGGATTCAAGGATGCTTAAGGTAAGTCTAATTTCACTCTAAGGAGCTTGAAGTTTGATACCCTAACTACCAACATTCTAGCAGTTACCCACTTAATAGAATAATGGATTTTGATGGAGAATAACAAAAAGTACTCCAATAAAAACATTCACTACGTGTTAGAATGAGTAATGCATACAACATTCATCTAGATATTCTCCAACAAATTAGGGCACAAAATTTTAAGCTAGAATTAATAGTTCCATGCATTAGAAATTCATGAAAAAAATATTCAATAATAGATTCCACTTATAAGATAACATGCAATATATCTTTCCATTAGACCAAGATTTGGCTTCAAAGAATGTCAAAATCAACTTCCATATATCAAAGTGCATCCAGGAATATCCAAAATTACTAATAAGAAGCAAGTGTGAGTTCTCTAAGAGGTTTGAAAATCACAAGTTTGATTATGATTAATCACAATGGAGTGATATCCAATATATATAGGTCATACTATCGAATTATGCCTAAAATCGCCTCTAAGTCAAAGTATTGTGAGAAAAACACTCTAGGTCACAAGATGGCCTAGTAAATAATGTGTAAACATAATAATTAACCCACAAGAGGGTTGAAATGCTGACGTCATGCATGCACAGGCCTCTTGAAGGCATGTGTTGAGCTCCTCATGTGCCAAAGTGAGTGTAGAGGGCTCCTAAAATCGATTCTTAAGGGTTGGCCCTTACATCTGCATGCAAAAATCTTATGAGACCCAATTTTGTGTTGGAATTATGGTAGATGTGTTGTCCTTGATGGCAACCCACTGGTAACATAACAATTCAATGGTAACCAAATGTGTTCAAACATCACTTCAAAGGTGAAAAAATGATGGGACAAAGGTTTGCAAGTCATAAACAAAAGTTTGATGAAGGTGAATATTTGGAGATCTATACGCGGATTAGTCAAGGCCAAGTTGCGTACACACGCGGGTATGAAGAAGCCAAGTCACGTACATGCTGGTGCACTAATTTTTTAATACTAAGGGTCTTCAACATGGTATTAACCCACAATATTGAGCGCATTAACGATTATTAGATCCCGTCCAAGATTACCAGTGGCACTAGTGTGGTTTTGTTTCATGATATTGGCGAAGGCTCTAACTATATATGGAGGTGAAGATAAAAGTTCTAAGTGTGCATGTGTAAGGGTTTTTGATGAATACTTCAATCTAAAGTATATTTTCATTGTTAGGGCTATAGTTGACAAGTTTATCTAAAATAATAATGCACCGATAAATACAACGATGGATCAAGGTCATGAGACTTGAAATGAATTTCCATTGTATGATATGCTCATGGATTGACTAGATCTTAGTATTGACACATGTTTTTATCTCTGAATGTTATGATATGGGTCTTTCTGAAGTTCTGAAGAGCTGCACAGTCTTAGGTCAAAATTTGCAGATCTGTATGCAAGTTTGTTTCGGTGAAGTCGCGTATACACGTGTGTTTGTTTCATCAAAGTTGTGTACATAAAGGAAGGGTTTCTACTTATAAATGACTGATCAATCATATCAGTGCTGTTGTATCTCTATTGTTTTTCAATGATGTCTTCATGTTGATAAGGGTTGGGAGATAATGTTTGAAGTAGAACTGATTGAATGATGAAGTTGAAATTGGTTGCATGTTGATTGGTTGAAAATATTTTTGATGCTGCTAATTGTATGAGGGTTCAGAAATCTGTAAGCTAAATGACTCTGCTCAATTTTGTGACTGATTCAGAGTAATGATTTTAGAACTTAGTATATTGATATTTGTACACAGGTTTCACTACAAAAAATCACGTATACACATGGGTTGCCTTAAGTGAAGTAGCATATACCTTTTGGTTTATGAATGATCAAGGTTGCAGTTGATTCAGGGTGTTGATGTAGTATTATGAATTCAGTTTTGTGTTCTAGTTACAATGATCTCACTATTTTGTTTGAATTAATTTGGTGATTGGATAAGTGACTATTTGCTTAAGTGGTTGGTTCAGTATTCGAGTGTTTGGTGACTGTCTGGTTCAGTATTTGTTTTCAGGGATTGGATGAATGTTTTGGGGATAGTAATTAGTTTTAGTTTTGATATCTCGATTATATGAGGTTAAAGGGTTCAAAATGGATTATGTGATTAAAAGTGGTCTATAAGTTGTGATGTATTAAATTAGGTGGATCCAGTGTGAAAATTTATGAAATGTGGTCCACGAATGGTGCTGAGGGTTAGAGCCTTCAGTGAGGAATTCAAAGCTTATTTCGAGTAGTAGTTGGTGACCAGATCAGGGGGTTGAAGCTCTCTTCCAATGGGTGTTAGTAAACAAGATCAGGGGGTTGAAGCTCCCTTCCAGTAGGAGTTGGAGAACAAGTGAAGGTTGTAGCCTTTAGCAGGTGGGTGCCTGGATACTGGCATGAGTCTGCACTAGTACAAGAATGTAAGAAGTTTTTGATAATAATAAAATTAAAGACTAAGATGATAACAAAGGTCATTTTCTCCCACATTGGGTTTCCACCTTAAATCTTGGTGTTCATGTGTGATGCTTTATTATGTTCTTAGTGCACATGGTTATTGCTTATCAAATGTATGATGAATCTATTACATTATGGTTTAAGTTAAACAAATAAATAATTAGTTGATTTATAAGTTTACTAAGCATACAGTAGTACCCTGTATAAAAATTGCGTACATACGTGAGTTGGCTCTAGTAAAGTCGCATACAGAATTCAGAAAATAAAATATTATTGTGAGTTTTTAAATACTGATTCAAATCTCCCCCCCCCCTCTTAGTATTTTTCCCAACAATTGGTATCAAAGAAGGTCCTTTAGAAGAAGCTTGAACGCTTGAAGGAAGATCTACCAAGATAATAAATCAAGACGGAAAAACATCTATCATACCACCACTCTTCAATGGAAATAATTTAATATTCTAGAAGACAAGAACAAGATCCTATCTTCAGTCTCTTGGAGCAGATGTTTGGGAAATTGTTGAAGGAGGTTACCAATATCCAATTGCAATTCCCACAAATGAAACAACAAAAAATACACATGAAACCAATGCAAAATATGTCAATGCATTATTGGGAAGCTTGAGCGAGTCAGAATTTCAAGGTTATGCAGTTAAATTCAACAAAGGAAATATGGGATAGAATCATCCAAAGCTATGAAGGTGATAACAAGGTAAAAGGTGCTAAACTCCAAACCATCAGAATTCAATATGAAACTCTTAGAATGCATAATGATGAAAGTATTGCAAGTTTATTTCTACATATAGATGAGATTGTAAATTGTATGAGAAATCTGGGTGAAGAAATAAAAGACACAACTTTAGTAGAGAAAATATTAACATATATAACTCCTAAAATTGAGTCAAAAGTGTTTGCCATTGAATAGAAGCAGGATCTGCATACTCTTACTATTTTCCAACTTCACGGGATCCTGACTGCTTTTGAAATGAGAAAAGGAGGTCCCTTAGAAGTTAAAGAAGCCACATGTAAAGTAACTACAAAAGGAAAGGAAAAGTAAGAACACGAGGAATCAGGGTATGTATAAGAAGAAGATGAGGTAAAATTTGTAAAGAAACTTCAACTTGGCACCAAAATTTTCAGAGGTAAGCTTCCCTTCAAATGTTTTGCTTATGGTAGAGTTGGTCATTATGTTGCTAAATGTCCTTATAAAGACAACCATGACAAGGGGAAGGATATTGAAAAAGGAAATATGAAACGATTTGAAAATAGGAAAAGTTATTATACGCATGAAGATAGTGATGGCTTGTCAAATAATGAAGAAGGACAATCTGGTCAAGATCTTAAACTACTCATGGAATTTGTAAGAAGTAATAGTGAGTCTAATGAAAAATTTGTGGATGCTTTATAGGAAAAATATTTATTTGAAGAAATTACACAACTTAAAATATGCTTGGAAGAAAACAAAGTAGCCATAGATACTTTAAAGAATCAACTCATAGAAAAGGAGAAGCATAATGAGAAGTTAGAATGTGCAATAGTAAGTCTAAGAAAGGAACTTGAGAAAATAAAAGCTCTAAATCTTAGATTTTCTAAAGGACCTAAAACCTTAGATGAAATTATCAAGGTTCAACACTCTCCTGTGATGAAGACATGTCTACAGACAAAAAAATCCTTAGCCACAACAGGAAGCTATCTAAATGCAACAAAAGCCAGTCAAAAAAGTTTTAATCTTCAGCAAAAGAATAAAGACACTTCACATGTAAATCATGTTCACTCTAATCCAAGGATGAACAACAATATAAGCATCGTTCAAAAGGTAAACAACACTATAAGATTCTATGATAAAAAAATTTCTTCTTTATTGACAATGTTTCTCATGTCATAATTTTGGTCACAAGGCTACTCAATGTGTTGCATACAAAACCATCATGACTAGAGAAGAAAGAAAGCAAAGGAACGAGACAGGAATAAAGAAGAACACCTATAATAATTTCTCACCTCTAAAAGATGGAATTGAATTCTCATTTTGCAATGACTTTGGACATGAGGAACCTGAATGCAGGAGAAAATTACATCCAACATCTCAAAAGGAGAAACTATCAACAAATTCTAAGGTATGGAAAAGGAAGGACTTAGAATCTGAAAGTTGTGGCATAACATAGTTTGTAGAAGGACAAGAAATTAAATGGTACATTGACAATGGATGCTCAAAACACATGATAGGTGATACAGATAAAATTATTTTATACAATGCATTAGAGAAAGAAAAGAATGTCACTTTTTGAAATGACTCACCTGCTATCATTAAGGGTAATGATATGTTTTTATAGAAGAAAAGTTTAAAGATGGAAATGTTATGTATGTTTATGGATTAAAGAATAACTTGTTGAGTGTTATCCAAATGTGTGATCAAGGAAATGAAGTGGTATTTAGATCAAAAGAATGTGTGGTTTGTGAACTTGACATAGAAAAGACCATAATAAAAGGAACATGAATTCCGAGTAATCTGTATATATTGAAAGGTGGACAAGAACAATGTTACCTAAGCAAATCAGAGGAAAATTGGTTATGGCACACAAGGTTGGGACATCTAAGCTTCTCTCAAATAAGCAAATCAAGAAAGCTCAAAGTTGTTCGTGATCTTCCCAACATCACCCTACCAGAAAGTACCATATGTAGTCATGTTAATTCGGTAAGAAAACCAGAGTTCAATTCAATCCTAAAGAAGGATTAACAAGTAAGCCTCTTGAACTTATACATACCAATTTATGTGGACCAGTAAGGAAAAATTCACCTCATGGAGAAAAATACCATATCTTATTCATTGATTACTTTTCTAAAATGTGTTGGATTGATTTATTGAAACACAAATATGAAGCATTTGATAGATTTAAAGTCTTCAAAGAATTAGTTGAAAATGAATTATATCTTAAAATCAAATGTATCAGATCTGACCGAGGAGGAGAATAGAATTATCTGGTTTCTGTGAACAACATGGCATAAAAGACATTTTTTCTGTAGCCATAAATCCTCAACAAAATCACGTGGTAGAAAGAATGACTAGAAAAATTCAACAAATGGCTCGTGCTATGCTTGATGAGTTTAGAACTCTTGACACCTTCTGGGGTGAAGTTGCACATACCATAGTAAATATTCTAAAAAATTCTCATGTCCGTGTAAACAGTGATAAAAATCCATACGAAATTTGGTATGGTAAGCCACCTATGGTAAAGCATTTTAGAGTCTTTGTAAGTAAATGTTTCATAAAAAATAATGATGAAAAAATTGGTAAGTTTGAAGCTAGGGTAGATGAAGGAATACTTCTTGGTTATTCATCTAGAAGCAAAGGATACAATGTTACAATGAGAGACTTCAGAAAATTGTTGAACGTATTGATGTTGTGATTGATGAAGCATGCAAAAATCTCAAAAAGGTAACTACAACAAAAGAGGATGACGATGATGAATGTTTTCCCACACCAAATAAAAATTATATAGAAGAAGAAACTAATGAAGCAACAAAATAATACACATTTGATAAAGAAAAGGCTCCATCCAAGTATGTTCAAAAGAATCATCCAGAAACTCAAATTCTAGGAGAAAAGGAATCTCGGGTACAAACAAGAAGAACTCCTGTAGGATCTCCTAGTTATCTAGATTTATTTTCCACCATTGAACCACAAAATGTAAATCAAGCTAGTAAGATGAATGTTGGGTCAAGGCCATGGATGAAGAACTTGATCAAATTGAAAAGAGTAATACATGGGAATTAGTTCCAAGGCCTTATGATAAAAATGTTATTGAGACAAAATGGATAATAAAAAATAAAATGAATGAAAATGGAGAAATCATTAGAAACAAATATATAATTGTTTGCTAAGGTTATGCTCAACAAGAAGGCATAGAATTTGAAGAAACATTTTCTACGGTAGTGAGACTTGAATCCATATGAATGTTTCTTTCATTTTCAAGTTTTCTCCATTTCAATTTTTTTCAAATGGATGTAAAATTTTAATTCCTTAATGGAGATCTAGAAGAATAAGTATATATTGAACAAAGAGAATGATTCATTTTAGGGAATGATGAAAACCTTGTATGAAAAAAAGAGAGGCTTTATATGGACTAGAACAAGCCCCACAGGCATGGTATTATAGTCTTGAAAAGTATCTTCAACAACAAGGTTTCACAAAAGGATCCGTAGACAACAGCCTGTACACAAAAATTGAGGATGATAAATTGATAATTATTGTTGTCTATGTTGATGATACCATATTTGGGATTAATGAAGAATCTATGAGTCAAAAATTTGCTTTTGTTATGCAACAAGAATTTGTAATGTCTTTACTTGGGGAACTAAGATATTTTCTGGGTTTACAAGTACAACAAGCAAAAGATGGCATCTTTCTCTCACAAACAAAATATCTCAAGAAGATTATAAAGAAGTATGGGATGGAAGACTGCAAACCAGTATGTACTCCAATAATGAAAAGATGTAGCCTCAGTTCACATGATGAATCTTCCATAGTAAACCAACCAGAGTACATGTCTATGATTGGAAGTTTGCTTTATCTAACATGTATTAGACCAGATATCATGCATGCAGTTGGGATCATTGCATGTTTCCAAGCCAATCCAAAGGAAACACATATTGAAGCAGTTAAGAGAATATTCAAATATCTCCAAGGAACCTAAGACTTTGTCTTATGGTATCTTACATATGAAGATCTTACCCTTCATGCATACATATATGTGGATTGGGATGGAAATGTTGATGACTGTAAAAGCACTAGTGGTTCATTTTACATGGGGCCCCGATTGGTAGCTTGGTTCAGCAAGAAGCAAAGTTCTATTGCCTTATCTATAACAGAAGTAGAATACATGGAAACTACATCTGGTTGCACACAAATCCTTTTGATGATGCATACATTACAAGATATTCAAATGCAAAATCCTCCGCCCATCTCCATCCTATGTGATATTACAAGTGCTATTAGTATTTTGAAAAATCTTGTTATGCACTCCAAGACCAAGCACATTCCAATTAAGTATCATTTTCTACAAGAACATGTGCTTGAGAAAAAGGTTAAATTGGAGTATGTTCCCTCCAAAGAACAACTTGCTGATATATTTACTAAACCTCTCCCAAGAGAATCATTTGAATATCTTAGACAAAAAATGGGAGTTTTATCTGCCTCATTTTGTTGTTAATCAAGTTTGCTCATTCTACAGGTGAAAAATTCAGAAGTTTTATTTTTGTACGTGAGTTTCATGAAGCATAGTTGCGTGTATAACTGAGTTTCAATTTAGACAAGCATGTATACATCTCTAATCAGAAATACTTGTGTCCAACTCAAGAACGATCTCTGATATGCTTCTGTCTGCTATTTACTGTCCACAGTTGATTACAGTATGCAGTTGTTTCTTATAACTGGTTTTGAGCTCTAGGAGTTGGTTGAATTTTTCATTTATGCTTTTTATAATTAATGAAGATACTCTGATGCATGAATTGATGATGTGACAGAAAGCAGGGAACACTAGTTTAGAGGGAGTTTTAGCCTTGCTAATGCATTGTTGGCATTATGTTTAAGGCATTACTGAAGGTGTTTAAATGGTTGTCACTTTGTACATGTCATTTAATGTAAAGGTCATATGGAGTCCTATGATATAATTATTCAATGATACTATGTAGATCAACTTGGTTGGGTAATATAGTCATACATGTAATCCCATGTTGGGAAGTTGCTGGTATGTAACCCCACTTGGTTAAGTGGTTGATGTAAGGTATTTTTCAGCTACATCATAGAGTCATATATTTTAAATACTTCTGAAACATCGGCATATGCTCAGGGGGAGCATTAGTCCATCCTTTGCCCTTGATGTCAGAGGGGGAGACTATCTTGGTGTTTGACTATGATGTCTCTTTCAAGTATCTTCAGGTTATGGTGATCAAACACCAACATGGTTGCCATCAAGTCCAAAGGGGGAGAAAGTTGGCATTACGGTACATGTGTTGTCCTTGATGGCAACCCACATGCAAAAAAACAATTCAATGGTAAACAAATGTGTTCAC
Organism: Pinus albicaulis; assembly: GCA_034641835.2. Lineage (NCBI taxonomy): Eukaryota > Viridiplantae > Streptophyta > Pinopsida > Pinales > Pinaceae > Pinus > Pinus albicaulis. The sequence goes on from CM076579.1 coordinate 966,926,538, forward strand.
AGATCAGTTCAAAGGTGACATAATCACGGGACAAAGTTTTTCAGGTTAGAAACAAAATTTTGATGAAGGTGAATATTCAAAGATCTATATGCAGGTTAGTCAAGGCCAAGTCGCGTACACACGCGAGTATGAAGAAGGCAAGTGGTGTACATGCTGGCGCACTAATTTATTAATACCAGGGGTCTTTACCATGGTATTAGTCCACAATATTGAGCGCAGTCACAATTGTTTGATCCCGTCCAAGATTACCACCGACGCTAGTGTGGTTTTGGCTCATGGTATTGGCTAAGGATATAACTATATAAGGAGGTGAAAATATAAGTGCTAAGTGTGCATGTGTAAGGGTTTTTAATGAATACTTTAATCTGAAGTATATTTGCATTGTAAGGGCTATAGTTGAAAATTTTATATGAAATAATAATGCATCGATAAATACAATGATGGATCAGGATCGTGAGACCTGAAATGACTTTCCATTATATGATCTACTCATGGATTGAATATACCTAAGTATTTACACATGTTTTTATGATCTAGGTATTTTTGAAGCTTTAAATAGCTGCACAATCTTAGTTCAAAATTTGTACATTTGTATGCAGGCTGGTCTCGGTCAAGTCACGTATACACACAAGTTCATTTCATCAAAGTCACGTACATAAAGGAAGGTTTATGCCAAGGTGAAATAAGTTTCATTTGATAATGGATGCTATTAAATGAAATTTGTGCTTAGTATTCTCCTCCAGTCACTAAGTTATAATTGAAGTGGCTCTGTATCACCAATACCTCTCATTTAACATGAATTCATCTGTCAGAAGGCCAGTCCCACTCACCTGGTCTGATTCACTTCACCAGTGGTACCTACACCCACTCCTCACTCTTGGAATATATCGAACCCATTCCTATGGAGGTGGCAAGGCACAACTAATAGCAAGGCTTCGATCTGACCAAGATGAGGTGCTTAGCCATGGGTCAGGCATAGAGAGAGGTGCTTACTGATAGGTGATTGTGGCATCATATATAGTAGGCCATATCAATGTTGTTGTATCTCTGTTTTCTGTCAATGATGTATTCATGTTGATTTGGGTTGAGTGATAATGTATGAAGTAGAACTGTTTGAATGCTGAAGTTGAAATTGGTTGCATGTTGATTGGTTGAAAATATTCTTGATGTTGCTAACTGTGTGAGGGTTCAAAGATCTGTAAGATAAATGACTATGTTCAATTCTGTGACTGGTTCAGAGTAACAATTTTAGAACTTAATATATCAAGATCTGTACATAGGTTGATCTACAGAAAAGTGCGTATACACACGGGTTGCCTTAAGTGAAGTAGCATATACCTTTTGGTTTATGAATGATCAAGGTTGCAGTTGATTCCATTTGTTGATGCAGTATTCTAAATTCAGTTCAGTGTTCTGGTTACAATGATCTCACTATTATGTTTGAATTAAGTTAGTGATTGGTTAAGTGATTGTTTTCTTAAGTGGTTGGTTCAATATTTGAGTGATTGGTGACTGTTTGGTTTAGTGGTTGTTTTCAGCAATTGGATGAATTCTTTAGGTACTGTAAATAGTTTCATTTTTTATATTTGGATTATATGATGTTAAAGGGTTAAACATGGATTATGTGATGAAAAGTGGTATACAAGTTGTAATGTATTAAAGCAGGTGGATCCAATGTTAAAATTTATGAAACGTGGTCCACTAATGGTGTTGAGGGTTGTAGCCTTTAGTGAGGAAGTCAAAGCTTCCTTCCAGTAGTAGCTAGTGATCAGATCAGGGGTTTGAAGCTCCCTTCCAGTGGGTACTGATAAACAAGATCAGGGGGTTGAAGCTCCCTTCCAGTATGAGCTAGAGAGCGAGTGAAGGTTGTAGTCTTCAGCAGGTGGGTGCCTGCATACTGGCATGAGTCTGCACCAGTACAAGAATGTAAGAAGTTTTTGATAATAATAAGATTGAAGACCGAGACGACAACAACGAGGGTTTTCTCCCACATTGGGTTTCCACCTTCAATCCTGGTGTTCATTTGTGTTTCTTATGTGTGATGCTTTATTTTGTTATTACTGAACATGATTTGTGCTTATCAAATGCCTGATGAATATATTACATTCCGATTTAAATTAAATAGATAAATAATTAGTTGATTTATAAGTTTACTAAGCATACACTAGTTTCCTGTATAATAGTCATGTACATACGTGAGTTGGCTTTAGTAAAGTTGCGTACAAAATTTAGAAAATAAAATATGATTGTGAGTTTTTAAATACTGATTCACCCTCCCCCCCCCCCTCCCTTCAGTAATTCTCCCAACATTTTGGGTTTGGGGCACAAAACTAGGACTCACAGGTATCCATGCGGAAAAATATCTATATCTGCTCCAATGTTGAGGGCACTGAAGATGGTGCTAGCCCTATCCTGTCTCAAGGTATGAGAAAAACCTCATCTGGGCCCTGGATTAAATGTATGACCCTCATGACGTGCTAATATGGTTGCAGGAACGCTGGTCCAGTTGCATCATCCCATGTATAATATATGGAAAAGTGTAGAAATTGTCAGTTCTGAAGGTGCCCATGGATATGAATGATGCTCTAAAAATTTCTAGAGATCCATTACTCTCAACAAATCACCTGTGGGTGTCAATATGTCAATTTATAGGACCTGGCACCTAGTTAAGTTGTCTAGACCTATAGATCAAAACACCTACCAATTACACATAATATCGGGCCTTGCACCTTTCATCATTAAGTTAATCATTAGCGCATCTAAGTGAATCGATATTTAAAGAGATGTGCATAATAACACTTCAAATTTGGTTTCTCTTACAAAATTGGGGCCTTAGTCACATAATGGTGTTACCTCCCTAGGTAGGAGTGGCTAATAGACGAACCTATTAAGTGTTTTCAACCCCCACAAGGAAGAGACATGTCCTTAGTCCTCCCTTCAATTGACAGTTGCATGTGAATAATGATTGAAAAAAGGGGGAAAAGGGACTTCATGGAAAAGTTCCATATTCAAAGGGACCAACTATGATGTGATACCTCATCTCGGGTATATATATATGAGTTACCTTGAACTTTGTTTTTTACCCCTCTATCTATTTCCTTTTACATATTCTTGATTGTTTTTGTATTATTTCTCGTAGCTCGAGGAATGAGAGATTGATTTTTATGATGTATAATAGTTATTACCCCCTTTAGGATGGTGTAGTTCATCGCCAATGAGGGGTTGGGACATGCAAGGGTTACTTCTATTTAATCAAATAGGGTAGTATTGGCCTAAGAACTGGGTGATGGCCATATGATAGAGGTAGATCTCATGCTTGGAGTTTTCCCAGGTGCTAATTTATAAGTCTCAACTATCTTTTTCATTTTGATTATTCTATGTTTTTCTTGTGGCCATTATATGATTTTTCTTTTCTTTTAGTTGCACCAAAATCCTAGGGTGCATTTCCAGGCCCTACGTAAGGTACGAGGATGTGTGGATGCCAAATCCTAATGAACTAATGGTCAGTTGAATTGAAGAAGGGAGGTGGAAGAAGGGCTTGTAATGTATGGAGGGAAGTGATAAGTATGGAAAAATGATAGATGGGACATGTTATCTCAATCATGATTCCAAATTAGTGCTCCTTCCTAATTCATAGGCCATTAGGGGTGGTCCCATTGGACTAGGATAGAAAATTAACACCCAAATTTAAGGCCCGAGTGAACAAGATCATGACCAAAACCCTTATTTATTCCAAGTCACCCCATAATTCATGTTAAAATTCCCAAATATAAACAAGCCTAATAATCCAGATTTATGCAGGAACACAACAGAATACACATGTAACCATAAATACAAAGATGCAATGGAAATAACAATTTATTTCATTAATATCAAAGAACTGAAATTTTCTTACAGACAGATTGGAAATAAACTAGCTAGGGTGCTGGTAGCTTATCTTTGAGAAGAGATGTGGTGGCTAAAAGACTATGAACTGAGTTACAATGAGGCTTGAGGGCCTATTTATTATTTAGAAACAATGGAAAACACTAAACATCCAAAACCCTAACCCTAAGAGATGAAGTGCCGAAACTTTGGGCCCTGTTTGGGTAAATTGGTGTTTCAACTTCTTGGGGACGTAACTTTGGCATACGATCCCTGTTTGACATGCACCATACCTCATTAGAAATGTATATCTAAGGACTACAACCCCTGTTGCTCCCAGTTTTCCCAAAAAATGTCGTTTAGGGCCTCAAAACGACTTCGGAAGTTTAGGACCCAAAAAAATTCTAAAAATAATAAGTTGTGTTGAAACTGAAAAACTGAAAGAGACAATGGTGGGGCCCCAAGTGGAATAGGCAAGTGGCCACCAATATACATCTGGATCATTCCTCCCCCCTTAGGAAGAAATGGCCCCCATTGCATTGAGTTCCTCCATGAGATGAGGAAACTTCTTGTAGAAATTTGCTGAATAATGATTAATTATCCACTGAGACTATCCTGGTCACATACTATTTGAACTTCATACACAACACATAATCTCTTCCACTCAACTCAACTCAGATCATCAAACATGCGGAAATAAAATTAAGCGATAACACATCAAATCATCATACACATTAACACAGTATGTATGGGGAAAGCTTATAGCTGAAAACCCCGCAGCTATTGTGTATATTATAATGGAGAAATCAAGTAAAAAACTCAGTACAATACTCCTCACAAGTACTCAGTACTTTCTCATACAGTTACTCACAATCTAGCTCAGTTTTGAACAGGTTACTGGTTCAAAACTCACCGCCAATTGCCTTTCCTCTATTGCGTGTTTCAATGCTATGGGATGGCCTCTTTATATAGATAAACCACCAGCCTGAACTGCGCAATCCTCATGGGCTTACTCCACCTATCTGTGTGTTGCAAATAGCAACAGTATAGTCACAACGATAGCTAACTCCACCCTTTCATCTACCTCTTTCACTGGTCTCCACTGAACTGATCATACACTGTAGTGAACTGATGTGTTCTTGAGTTGAATAATGAGTTACTAATTAATGAATTAAATAATATTTAATTCACTCCACTCATAACTAATTGATTAGCTAGTTAAACTAATCTCAATTAGTTCAACTAAAATAAACAGAACACAACTCCACTAGCTGTCTCATTAACTCCACCAAACTTCTGCCACTGAAGTCCTAACTGAAGTCAACCATGCATGATGCCATCGAACCCTTGGGAATAGCGTAATTCCTCTGTCAGATGCATGAGCCACTTCTGTAGCTCGAACTGAAGTGCTCCAAGAGAGTAAACTGCTGTTTAGAGTCCAAATATTATTAAGGGTAAATAATATTTGGCTTCCCTATTTTTAGGAGAGGCAGTCTAAAAATAGCCTTCGACCTCTTCGACCTAAAAAATAGAGTCTCATCTATTTTTACCAACATGACCAATGCTCCAAGAATCTCAAACTGGAATCCCAGAACCATGCTCCATATGTCTAAAAATAGACATAGTCTAAAAATAGACTTTGCGCCAGAATTCGCCTGCGGGCCCACTTAGTGAAGGCGACTTCATTTCACTAAGCTCCATCATCTTGCTGCATTTTCAACACTCCCTCTCAGCAAGATATGGATTATCTGCAACCCCTATCCTGCCTCTATGGAATTCGAACTTGCTCTTGGTGAGCGCCTTCGTCAGGATGTCGGCATCCTGATCCTCCGTGGGAACATATGAAAGCATCATGATTCTCCGCTGAACACAATCTCTGATATGATGGTACCTGATGTCGATGTGTTTGGACCTATCATGAAATAATGGATTAGCCGAGAGCTTGATGCAGCTCTGGTTAACACAGTAGATCACTGTAGGCTCCAAATGCAACCTGAACAAACCTGCGAGGATCTTCCTCATCCAAATAGCCTCGCATGAAGCCAAACTAGCTGCCATGTACTCGGCCTCTGCTGAACTGAGTGCCACGGATCTCTGCTTCCTGCTGTACCAGGAAAATGCTGTCGACCCAATGCTGAAAACTCCTCCAGAAGTGCTCTTCCGGTCCGTTGGACTCCCTACATAATCTGCATCAGTGAAGCCAGAAAACTTCGCTCCATCCTCCTGTCTGTACCATAGACCATATCCCGATGTGCCTCTGATATAGTGCAATACATGCTTGCCTGCCTTCCAAAAGAGCTTGGTAGGCTTAACCATAGCTTGCGAAAGCTGGTTAACTGCATAGCATATATCGGGTCGTGTATTGACCAGATACATAAGCGACCCCACCAACTGTCGATAGACAGTGGCATCCACTACCTCCGCTGAAGTAGCATCCTCCTTCCTCCAACCACCGGGAAGAGGAGTGTCAACAGGCTTGCAGCCTTGCATGTTGAACCTCTCCAGAATCTCCCGGGCATACTTGCCCTGAGAAACAAACAGTCCTCCGCTGCGCTGCCAAATCTCCAATCCCAGGAAATAATGAAGGATGCCCCAGTCCTTCATCTCAAACTCTCGTGCAAGATCCTCCTTGCATGAAAGTATCAACTGCTCATCGCCAGTCAAAATCAGATCATCTACATACAGTACGATGATCAACGGCTTCCCCTCCACCACAATCTAGTACAGGTTTGGATCTGCCTCACTCTTGGAGAATCCAAGCCCGGTGAAGTAGCTGTCTATCCGAGTGTACCAAGCACGAGGTGCTTGCTTCAGCCCGTACAGTGCTCTCTTGAGTCGGCACACATGCGACTCACTGCTGAAGATCTCGAAACCTTCAAGCTGCTCTATGTACACCTCTTCCTCAATAACTCCATTGAGGAACGCAGTCTTCACATCCATCTGATGAATGTGCCACCCCATCTGCGCTGAGAGAGCAAGGATCATCCGTATGGAAGAGTACCTTGCAACAGGTGCAAAGGTATCCTCATAATAAATCCCCTCGATCTGTGAAAAGCCACGGGTGACAAATCTCGCCTTGTACTTCTCCACACTCCCGTCAGCTGCCTACTTCACCTTGTAGATCCATCGCGAACCCACCACTGATTTCCCCACCGGTCTTGGGACAATCTCCCATGCACTGTTCCTGACGATCAAATCATATTCTTCGATCATGGCATCAACCCATGTGGGTTCCTCCACAACTTCCTCAAAAGAGGATGGCTCCGTCACAACACATTGACTCACAAGAGCCATGTATCCAGTGTACCGATCCGGTGACTGTCTCTGTCTGCGCTGTGCTGTAGGTGGTCCTACAACCTTTTCTGCATCCCGAGCCAGTCGCTCAGCTTCTGTAGTGCGCATGCGCCCTCTGATGGTTGGCGCTGCATGGGTGGTTTCTTCCACCTCCTGAACCTCCTCTTGTGGCTGATCCACATCCGGAAGCTCCTCCTTAGGAACTAACGGCTCCTCATCTGCATGCAAGTGTAGCTCCCTCTCAAGCGAACACTGCATGGCTTTCTCCTCCTGAAATTTTATATCCCGTCGCACAACAGTCTTGCGACTGTCTGGCACATACACCCGATAGTTATGAGGTGTATCAGTGTACCCCACAAATATTCCAACCTCGGCAGTTGGATCCAGCTTCCTTCTCGCATCCTTCGTCACATGCATGTAGACAGGAGATCCGAAAATCCGCAAATGGGAAATATCAGGCCTCTTGCCAGAATAAGCCTCCTCTGGTGTACTCATGCCAAGAACCTTGTGAGGACAACGGTTCTGCACATACACTGTTGTATTGCATGCCTCATCCCACAAGTGAAGGGGTAGGCCCTGATCATGCAACATCGCCCATGCAGCACCCACGATCGTTCTGTTCTTCCGCTCAGCCACCCCGTTCTGCTGTGGGTTATGGGGTGCGGTGAGCTCTCTCCGAATCCCTTCTGCGCTGCAGAACTCCTTGAATTCAGCCGAGATGAATTCACCACCGTTATCACTCCTTAGAGCAATCACCTTCTTCCCCGACTCCTTCTCGACTAGTGCTTTAAACTCACAGAACTTCGTGAATGTATCGCTCTTCTTCTGCATGAAGAAGATCCAACACTTTTGAGAGAAATCATCAACAAAGATCACATAATACCTGTGCTTTGCTGTCGAAGCAACTGAGAAAGGACCACACACGTCTGTGTGAACTCTCTCAAGGATCATCGTGGCGCGACTATCCTTCTCGTGAAAGGTGGCTTTCACATACTTCTCTAAAGTACACCCCTTGCACTGATCTGACTGCGCAAGAGTGCCCTTAGGAAGTCCAGTAGAAATCTATTGTAGAATCTTCAAAGCTCCATGGTGAAGGTGGCCCAATCTCCTGTGCCACAGTTCGCCCTCATCATCCCGGCTCACCACTTCTCCCGCCTTGCATGCCATAGCTGCGCAGCCATCTACCTGCAACTGATAAAGGTTCTTGATTCGAACCCCTATCTTCCGGGTCTCTCCAGTAGCCTTACTGCGCAGGAAGGCTTTTACTTCGCTGAAGACCACATCATACCCCTTATCCTCCAACATTGCTACTGAAATCAGGTTCTTTTTCAATCCAGGTACATGCATGACATCCTTCAGTACAAAGGGTTTACCAGACTCCCTCTGAAAGGATATGGTATCAATACCAGTCGCACTGTATCTACCATCATCGCCCATCTCGATGTGCACACCCAAATATTTGTCCTCCAGATCTGAGAACAACTCCCGATCTCCCATCATATGAAATGACGCACCGCTGTCCAAGAACCATACCGATCCCATCACACTTGAAACCAAGCATGCGATCAGTGAAAAGTCAAGCTCGAACTGTGAAGCCAAAGCTTCTCCATCTGCAGATCTTCCCACTTGCTTGTTCTTCTTCTTCTTTGGACAATTGGTAGCATAATGTCTGTGATCATGGCAGTGAAAACACTTCACTTTCGCCATATCCTGCTTCTTGCCCTTTGCACCGGAATGAGAAGTTTTCTTACCCTTCCCCTTCTTTGCTTTGGCAACCAAAGCGCAATTTTCTTCATCGGCTCCCTTTGATGAAGATCCATCCCGAGTAGTCCTCCTTATCTCCTCCTGCATGAGATCCGCCCAAAGGCGCTCCCATCCCGGCAGCTTCTCCCGACCATTGACACTATCTTGATATGAGTGCCAAGCCTTCGAAAGACCAAGGAGAGCCAGGTCGACCATGTCCTCGTCTTCGACAATCACCCCCACACTTCCCAGGTCATCTCTGCACTGAGTGAACTTCGTGAGGTATTTGGCGATACTGTCGCCTTTCTCCATCTTGATGTTCCTGAGCTTATCTTTGAGTGCCAGCTTCCTTTGGTCGCTCTTATTCTGGAATAGATCCGTCAAAGCTTTCCACATTAGAAATGGAGAAGCCTTTCCATGCAGGCTGGATACAATATGATCCTTGACGCCCTGCAACAGGATCCTTTGACATTTCGCCATCTTCTTTTGCCATACTTCGACTTCAGCAGGATCAGTGGGCTTTTGGACATCCATATCTACAAAATCCTTTAGACCATTATATTCTAATACTGCCTCCATGCGATCCTTCCATGCAACATAATTCGAACTGCCTTCAAGAGCATATTCGAGTCGCAAACCGTTGAAAGACATTTTCAACACTGGCACCAAGAAAACAAAACTGCTGTAAAACTTCGAATTCCACCTCAAAGCTCAACCGCTCTAGATCGTGAGAACAAATTATTTCTAGCACAGAGATCGACTGCAAGGGGCGTTTACCAGACCTTTCACTTTCCGAAGAAAGATGAATCCGGAGGCTACCTGGCCCGCATGCAGACTTTGTCTACCGAAATAAGTTTGTAATCACTGTGATGATCAATCTGAACTTCAATAGCTCCGATACCATGTAGAAATTTGCTGAATAATGATTAATTATCCACCGATACTATCCTAGTCACATACTATTTGAACTTCATACACAACACATAATCTCTTCCACTCAACTCAACTCAGATCATCAAACATGTGGAAATAAAATTAAGCGATAACACATCAAATCATCATACACATTAACACAGTATGTATGGGGAAAGCTTATAGCTGAAAACCCCGCAGCTATTGTGTATATTATAATGGAGAAATCAAGTAACAAACTCAGTACAATACTCCTCACAAGTACTCAGTACTTTCTCATACAATTACTCACAATCTAGCTCAGTTTTGAACAGGTTACTGGTTCAAAACTCACCGCCAATTGCCTTGCCTCTATTGCGTGTTTCAATGCTATGGGATGGCCTCTTTATATAGATAAACCACCAGCCTGAACTGCGCAATACTCATGGGCTTACTCCACCTATCTGTGTGTTGCAAATAGCAACAGTATAGTCACAACTGATAGCTAACTCTACCCTTTCATCTACCTCTTTCACTGGTCTCCACTGAACTGATCATACATTGTAGTGAACTGATGTGTTCTTGAGTTGAATAATGAGTTACTAATTAATGAATTAAATAATATTTAATTCACTCCACTCATAACTAATTGATTAGCTAGTTAAACTAATTTCAACTAGTTCAACTAAAATAAACAGAACACAACTCCACTAGCTGTCTCATTAACTCCACCAAACTTCTGCCACTGAAGTCCTAACTGAAGTCAACCATGCATGATTCCATCAAACCCTTGGGAACCACGTGATTCCTCTGTCAGATGCATGAGCCACTTCTGTAGCTCGAACTGAAGTGCTCCAAGAGAGTAAACTGTTGTTTATAGTCTAAATATTATTAAGGGTAAATAATATTTGACTTCCCTATTTTAAGGAGAGGCAGTCTAAAAATAGACTTCGACCTCTTTGACCTCAAAAATAAAGTCTCATCTATTTTTACCAACATGACACATACTTCAAGAATCTCAAACTGGAATCCCCGAACCATGCTCCATATGTCTAAAAATAGACATAGTCTAAAAATAGATTTTGCGCCAGAATTTGCCTGCGGGCCCACTTAGTGAGGGCGACTTCATTTCACTAAGTTCCATCATCTTGCTGCATTCTCAACACTTCTACTGAACTTGGTCCCTAGTGAACCACTTGCCTTGGTACAGGAGTTGGCCATCTTTGACAACCTGATACAGTTGGATCTTCTGTTGGCGAGTGTTCTTGATTTTCATGTCCATGATACAATCTATGGTGGCATGTTCCATGCAGTCTGGGTTTAACTCTGTTGGTGTGAGTTTTTCTGCAATGTCAAAGGTGTCCAATAGAGGTGGGAAGTAGGGACGAAGGTGGTCCACATTGAATACTGGGTGCAGACCAAGGAATGGTGGAATACTAAGCTCAAAGGAATTGTTCCCTACAACCTTGGTGATGGTATAAAACCCATATCGGAGCGGGTGAAGCTTGCAGTAGGGTCCAATGAGGCTCTCCTTCTACAAATGTAGCCACACTTTGTCACCCACCTGGAAGTTGTGTGGCACCCGATGTTGATCATGTCATTGCTTGTACTTAGCATTGGCTCTGTCCAATATGTCATGATCCTGTTGGAGGATGTGCTGAATGCGCTCGATGAAGTTGTTCAATTTGTCAACTTCAGACTGGACATGAGCCGAATCGACCTGAGTAGCCGCAAATGGCATGGCTACATCAATGGGACATAGTGGTTGGAATCCCAAGCCCACCTGAAAGGGGTTGTGACCAGTTGAGCTGTGGAGAGCCCAGTTATAACTGTGTTGTACATAGCAGAGGTTCTCATCCCATGTGCATGGATACTTTGAATTGTACATGCGCAGAATGTGTACAATAATCCTATTGATGACCTCTATCTGGCCATCAGTTTGGGGATGGAAAGCTGTGGACATGGTGAGCTTGGTGTCCAACAATGACCAGAGGCTGGACCAAAATGTGTTGAGGAAACTGCTGTTGTGATCTAATATGATACACTGTGGGATCCTAAAGTGCACCCACACTCATTCAAAGAAGATTTTAGCAATGGTTTCTACTGTGATATTCTTCTTGCAGACCACCATAATGGCCATCTTTGAGAATCTGTTGACGAACATGAAAATACAGTCATTTCCATGCTTAGTAGAAGGAAGGACCAACATGTAATCCATGGAGATGGATTCCCAAGGTAGAATAGGGGTAGGTAGCGGAGTATAGAGGCCTTGCTTCTTGATGGTCAGTTTGGAAATGGGGCAAGTAGTGCAGAATCTGATGTACTTCCCGACATCCTGTCGAAGGTTCGACCAATAGAAATACTTCTGTAGTACTGCCACTATTTTCTTGACCCCGAAATTCCCAGCGACTCGACTGCAGTGTGCTTCCCATATCATCTTGGCATGCTTGCTTGAAGGAACAAATATGTGTCCCAGGTGACATAATAGTGCATCTTGGGGGTGAAAATTTGGAACTTGCGTACCCCCCAAGAGTGCCTTATATGTGTGGCCGAATTTTGGATCTCTCTTGTAGAGAAGCGGCCAATCAAAAGTCTCATGCCCATAAGAGTTGAGAATGGTGGTTAGTGCCACGATCGGTGGTTGGCTGAGGCAGTCTGCAACATTATTGGTGCTACCCTTCTTATACTTGATGTTCAAATGAAACTGTTGCAAATATGTGGACCACTTCTGATGACGATCGTTCTGCAACTTCCATTGTGTCTGTATGAACTGTAGGGGTCAGCGGTCTGTGTGGATGATTGTTTCCTTCCCAAAAATGTAATTCTTCCATTGTTAACAAGCCTGCACAATGGAATACATTTCTTTTTCATAAGTGGGATACTTGCGAATTGTGTCAGACAATGTCTCACTGTGATATGGCACTGGATGCCCTTGTTGAGTAAGAACTGCCCTAATATCATAGTCAGAGGCATCTGTCTCGATCTCAAATGGTTGTTGCAAGTATGGTAATGTGAGCACTGAGGCAGAACAAAGCTGATGTTTCAATTCTACGAACGCCTTCTGTTGAGATTCCGACCAAAATAATTTTTCTTTCGCTCCTCCCTTGGTGACTTGATTCAAGGGCCAAGTGATATGAGAGAATCCCAACATGAACCTGTGGTAGAAATTAGCAAGACCTATAAAGCTGCGAATCTATGTTAGAGTGGATGGGGCTGGCTAATCCCAAATGACTTGCATCTTGGTTGGATCCACACGCACCCACCTTTCATCCATAATGTATCCCAGATATTGAGCCTAGGTCATGCCAAAAGTGCACTTCTCCAAATTGGCACATAACTTGTGTTGTCGTAGTATTTGGAGGACTTGTCGGATGTGGTGGAGGTGCTCTTCCCATGTCTGGTTGAAGATTAAAATGTCATCCAAGTATACAACTATAAATGATTCGGTGAATGACCGCAAGATGTCGTCCATCAACCTCATAAAGGTTGCAAGAGCATTCATCAACCTGAAAGGCATGACCAGCCATTCGAAAAGGCTCTCATTGTCTTTGAAGGAAGTCTTGCACACATTAGAGGGTTCGATTGGCACCTAATGATACCCAGACTTCAAGTCAATCTTGCTGAAATATTTCACCCCTTTGATTTGGTCCAAAATGTCATCAATCCGTGGGATCGAGTACCTATTCTAGACAATGATCTTGTTCAACGCCCGATAGTCAATATAGAGTCTCCAAGTCCCATCCTTCTTCTGTACCCACATGATCGGGCTCCCACAGGGCGATGAACTTGGCCAAATGTGACATTTCTACAACAGGTCTTGAATCTACCTCTTGATTTCATTGTTCTCCAAAACAGAGCGCCGATAGATTGGTCCATTAGGTAGTGGCACACCTGGGGTCAGATCAATGGGGTGCTTGACCTGACAGAGCAGAGGCACCCCTGTGGGTGAGGTGAAGATGTCCCCATACTCCTCCATAACCTTGTCCATTTGTTTTTGTCGTGCAGAGGAGCTATGTCTAGAGGTCGTGGCCACAATATTCTTCTTTCCCTGGGGGCGGATCATCAGGAAAAAAAAATTCTTGGTTTGGGAAATGAGCTTACTGCATTGTTTTGTGGTAACCAAAAAGATAATGGTAGGTGGTGGTACCTTTGGTATCCTATACAACTTTATTCCCAAAGTAACAATAACAACACGAGGTCAGGACTCATACACAACAACATGTTGCTTTCACAAGTATGGTTGGCCTAATAATACATCAGAAACATCAAGAGGAGAAATGTCACATAATACCTCATCCGTGAAGGGCTTGATGCTATAGGGAAGGCAACAATGCAGGTTGATGTGGAGATCCCATCCTTGGTGAAGTCACCCGATGGTGTATGGTTGTGGGTGCGATGTGGTCAAAAAGCCCAACTGCTTCACGAAATCTACTGAAATGAGGTTATTTTGGCTCCCATTGTCAACAATTAATTGTAATGGGGAAACCTTTACCCACATCTGGGAGTGGAAGAGACGCTTCGCCTCCTCTGGATCTTTCAGTACCTCCTTCTGGATCTTCACATTGGAAAAAATGGTGTTGGGCTCTGCATCAATAATATGTTTCCCTTTTTCATTCCCCTTGTCAGGTTCTGATTCAGAGTCAGAGCATGCATATGATTCAGAAGCCCTCATCTCGGCCACTAGCGACTGCTTGGCCCGACACTCACTGTGTTGTGAGTGGAGCTCTTATGGAACTCACACCAATTTCCCGTGTCCTTCTTTGGCTTCGTGGTGTTGTTATTTTCTTATGGCTTGGGCAGGTTGTCTTAGGCCGCCATGCCTTGGCTTTGTCCTTTTTTTTGCAGGTCGGGGGCACCTTTCCCTTGCTTTTGATTCACAAATCCAAAGTCTCGCTTCTTCTGTTTGAATTTCTGCTCAATCTTGGCAGCATACCGGTATGCTGTACCAAGTGAAGAGATGTCAAGGAAATACATTTCCTCTTGAATGTATCTGTGCAGACAACTGCGATACTTTAGCACCAAACGTTTCTTCGAATCTTTCATACCAAACTTTCTGCGCAGGGTATGGAACAAATTCTTCAGCTCATGCACATCTTGATACCTTTGTTGTCGCAGCGTGGTCCATTGTATGTAATTTTCCTCATAGCTCCCCACAGGACAATATTGTTCCTTGATGGCATCTGAGAAAGAATTCCATGTGGGTATAGATGAGAACATAGAGGGTTCTGTCTCATCTTTTTTCTCACAATGGGTTTCCCACTAGTCCTTGAAATGGGGGTAGCTTTGAGGAGTGAAAAAATAATCTTCTCCTGGTCGGAAAAGTCATGAAACGAGAAATATCCTTCTAATAGATTCAACCATCTATCTATGACATCTGCATCTATTTGATCCTCAAATATGTGAATGTAAAATTTTATTTGTACGTTAAAGGGAGTCACGCCTCCAGAGTGGCTGTTGAATGCATATGCATCACTGGTGGGTAGTCGTTGAACGATCTGGGAAAAGTTATCCATCATCACGTTCCTGTGCTTTTCAAGAGCCTCCTCAAGCAATATTTTGATAGGATCTCCTGCTCCCTCATATTTCTTTTCATCCCCCATGGCGATCGTCGGGGTTTGTGAGGTTGATCTTGCAAAGGTTCAAGCAGATCAAGCCCCAACTCCTTATACCTCGACCTCGTTGGGGACATGCAAAGAAGGATCGAGAAAAATAAGACTGCTCTAATACCACTAATCCATATTTATTAAGGAATGCAAAAGAATACACATGTAACCATAAATACGAATATGCAACAGAAATAATAGTTCATTTCATTAATATTAAAGAACTGAAATTTGCTTATAGACATAATGGAAATAAACTAGCTAGGGTGTTGGTATCTTATCTCTGACAAGAGATGTGGCAGCTACAGGCCTCTGAACTGAGTTACAATGAGGCTCAAGGGCCTATTTATTATTTAAAAACATTGAAAACCCCTAAACATCCAAAACCCTAACCCTAGGAGATGAAGTGCCAAAAATATGGGCCTCGTTTGGGTAAACTGGTGTTTCAACTTCCCAGGGATGTAACTTTGGCATACTATCTCCATTTGACATGCACCATACCTTGTTAGAAAGATCTATCCGTGGACTACAAATTTTGAAGTTCAGGACCCAAAAAAATGCAAAAAAGAGTAAGTTGTGCCGAAACTAAAAAACTGAAAGAGACAATGGGGGGGATCCAAGTGGAATAGGCGGGTGGCCACCGATATCCACCTGAATCACCTAAGCACTTGATTGCATAATGAATAAAATAAATTTTGATTATAATCCCACCTTCCAACGCGTGCTCTTGAAAAATGGACGAGCAAGCATATTACTGATGCAGATGGTGAAAGAATGACATGTTACATCAATTATAAGGTGTCTCTTAGGGGCTACTGGTTTCCAACTAGAAAGATATGGTTAGGAGTAAATTTTTCTCCTAAGGGTCACCCACTTTTGGTGGGTAACACCATCAAAATCAAGAATAAATTTAACCAAATTAGTAAGTGGGAGTTTGGGCCCAAAAAATTATTGCAACAGATGCCTGGAAAGGTTGCACTAACTCACAAAACAAGGGATAAAGCAAGGATATCCAACCTCATGAAAACCAACCCAAGTCATATATAATGAAGGGTAACGAGAAGTCAAATAAGGACAATGGAAAGTGGTGTCAGTTAACAAATTCCCCTAGCACAACAATTATGAATGTTGCTTGAAAAATTCATTATTTTATGAGATTAAAGTAAAATAAATGAGATCTAGCCTGAATTATGATTTAGAGTAGGATAATTTTTTTTATTGTTGATGCATAATCCAATGCTACTTTTGCAACTGCAAATATCCAACTAGAGATTCAAAGAAGCCTAAGGAGGGGGATCACCTTTTCCATTCCCAAATGTGGTTGAAGGGGAACCCACTAAATTTCATTTTTGATATGATATTAATTAAGGTCATAAAGATATTGAAGCTATGGAAAATGCCACACCCCCAACCATACATCATTGGTTGGTTGAACCAAGGACAAGACATCCACATTAACTAATAATGTTGCCTATCCTACAACAGTGAGCACTTCAAAGATGAGGTGTTGTGTGATGTTCTCCCATTCAAATTTTATGATGTTGTTTTAGGGAAACCATATTTTTAAAAATTTGATGCTATTTATGAGTCCCATCCTTGTAGTTTTAAAGTTATTCTATGAGTTAATATCTATAGGGTACCATAGGTAGTTCTAACTATAGAAATTTTATTGATCTAAAAAAAACATTTCCAAAATTTAATCTCTCATACTACAAAGTTTGTCCTCTTCACGGTTCAAATAGAAGGTGAATGGAAGGTTACCATGACCATCACAAACTTCTCAAAAGGCCTCTCTACACAACTAAAACAAGTGGACAATATTGTAGAGGCACACAAATATATATTCACTTAACCTGTGGGGGTGCATCTGCATTGCCAAGTTAAACATTCAATTGACATGATACCATGTCTTCCTTTACCTAATGGCTCTATATACATATGCTCTCTTTTGGAGAATGAGGAAATAATATGTCAGATTCATGAGCTCATCCAAAAGGGCCATATTTATCTAACCTCCTTGCCTTGTTGGAGCCTAATCATATCCATGTAGAAGAAGGATGGGACATGGAGACTTTGCATTGATCATATAGTAATGAACAAAATCATTGTTAAGAACATATACCCAATCCCATATATTATGATCTCTAGATCAAATTAAGGGTGCCAAGTTCTATGATAATATAACGTCATTCTAGCTAGTTTATGTTTTACAATATTATGTTATTTTATTCATTAATAGAAATTTGATTTTCACTATTTTATTGTGATCTTGTTTTGAAACCAGCTCCAAAAATAGAAGAAAAGAGATATCAATGCCTTAGAAATAAGCCACTTCTAGGGGGAAACCTCCAATACATTACATGAATGAACAATTCTTGGATGATACAAATGAAAAACCTCCTTTCTATATATAGGAGTCCATGGGGCCACAATGTAATCCTAGTGGGGCCACAATGTAATCCTAGCCGACCTAACAATAATAATGCAAGGGCACAATAATAACAATATGGGGGTTACAGGGGTACAACAATAACAATAAGGGGGGCTACACTAACATAACAAGGGACTACACTATTAATATAGGGACTTAACATGCCCCTCTCCTTCAAACAAGTGTTGTCCTCAACGCTTTCTTATTTCTTGATGCTTCTGTATAAAATTCTCATCCTCCCATGTGGAATATTCTATAGGAAAGTTCTTCCACTTGCTGAGATACTCTGAAATTGATCGCACTTGTCGAGTTCTTGTTTCTGTGACTGCTTCATAATTTCTTTCGATGTGATGTTGATCTTCCTGTTGTTTCATTAGATTCTTCACCAAAGTTAGGTTATCCTTTAAGAGTTGGAGAACTTGTTATTGATGCTCAATGTGATCTTCCACTAATTTATCATCCATATTAGCTATTATTTGATCCTTCAAAACATCCAAATTAGCCTCCATTTCTACTTTTAAACCATCAATGTCATCTTCAGTTTCTCTTCATAAGATCTAAATTTGTTGCACTTGGTACTGTAATTTTGATATCTCATACTGCAATTATTCCTCTTCATGTGTCATAGTATAGCTTTTTGAGGGCTTAATGGGTATGGAATTTTTTTTAGAGGCATTATAGAACCCAATATTGATAAAAATTCTAAAATATGCCCTTGGAATCACTTCAAGCTGCTTTTTCAAACAAACGTTATGCATTTTTAACAACCAAATACACACCTTTTTCTTGCTTTTGAGAAGCTCGATATTGAAACTGAATTATCTATGTGATTTAGATCCTAAATAACTAAAATTTGGCACTAAGGTAGCTCTCTAAATTCTCTTTATAATTCCACAGGTTTGACCTGATTTTGATTCTTGAAGACAACGTTGTGCCCAATCTCCTATGATGACCTAATTATGGACTGGTTCAGTAGAGCGAACTTGAATGACTTGACATGTGTCACTGTTTCCTCCTTCAGATCTGAAATTGATAGACAGAAAACTACAGTCCGTGTGTTTATGGCCAATTTTTACAAAATTCCAATCTGATGCTCAGAGAGAGAGCTATGAATATTTTCCCACGATCACCTCTTTGAGATGAAATTCGAGAGCCTGAAAAATACCTAACTTCCACAGATCATATCTCAGTAAATATTGTGAACCAAGCTCTAAAATTTTGTGAAGATCTTCCTCACGATTTTAGATTTGTGCCCTAAAAATTTCAGCTTCTGAACCTTTGTAGAGAAAACGTTATAGAAAAAATTCCACGATGACCTTTTTAGGTTAAATTCAGGATCCTGCAAAAAGATCTAACTTACACATATCATATCTCCCAAAATATTGCGAACCAAGCTCAGAAATTTTGCGAAGATATTCCTGAGGATTTTGACTACGCACTCTAAAAATTGTAGCTTCTAAACCTTCGCAGAAACAAAGTTATAGCGAAAATTCCACGATGACCTGTTTGGAGCTACGAAACCCTAGAATCCAAAGCTCTGATACCAAATGTTGTGAAACCAGCTCCAAAAATAGATATCAACGCCTTAGAAATAAGCCACTTCGAGGGGGAAACCTCTAATACATTACATGAATGAACAATTCTTGGATGATACAAATGACAAAACCTCCTTTCTATATATAGGAGTCCATGGGGCCACAATGTAATCCTAATGGGGCCATAATGTAATCCTAGCCGACCTAACAATAATAATGTAAGGGCACAATAATAAAAATATGGGGGTTACAGGGGTACAACAATAACAATAAGGGGGGATACACTAACATAATAAGGGACTACACTATTAATATAGGGACTTAACAGATCTCTTCTATATTTCTCTATGTATCTATTCCATTTCATTTCTTGTCTTTCCTTTCATTCCTTATACAACATAGATCAGCCAAAAAGGTTGAGTCAAATGACCTATTGTTGGAATTATAATGTAATATGTTGTTATGTTGTCCTTATGGAAACCTACTTGACGAGTTTCTTTTTGATAGCAACCTATTTGTTAAATATGTGTAATTGATGTATCTACAAGTCAGTTTAGATGCGACAGAGAAAGGAATTCCAGTCAAGGACAAAGGAATAATAAAGATAAATTTTCAAGATGTATACGCATGTTTGATGAAGGCAACCCACATATTCTCATAGGTTTGATGAAGGGAACCTGTGTATACGTCCAAAAGTAGTGTATACACAGTTTTGGTGAGGAAAAGTCATGTATATACATGGGTACGAAGAAGCCAAGTTGCGTATGTACTTATGCACTCAGTTTATGATACTAGGGGTCCTTACCATGGTATTAGCTCGCAATATTGAGCGTTGTGTCGTCTATTTGATTTTGTCCAAGAATACCACAGGCACTTGTGTGGTTTTTGGATCATCGTATTTTCTAAGGCTCAAACTATATAAGGAGGAGAAGATCATAGTGAAAAGTGGTGTGAAAGTGTATGGGTATTGATTGAATACTTCACTCTGCAGTATATCTGCATGGAATAGGTTACAATTTATTAATAGATCTGAAATAATGATGCACCTATGAATACAATGATGGATCAAGATCTCTAGACCTGAAATGACCATGTATTTTCTTGATCTATTTGTGAGTTGTTTAGATCTGTGATCTGGCACATGTTTGCTGAAGTGAAGAGTATGATCTGAGTAAGAATGTTGATCTAAAGTGTTACGCAGTCCTGAATATTTACAGATATATACGCTGGTTCGTCACGATGAAAGCGTGTATACACACGGGTTCATTTAAAAAAATGCGTGTATGGAATTTAGGGTTTTTATGAATATTGGTGAAGAAAATGTACGATCATTTTTGCTATATTTCTTATGTCTGTCAATGGAGTCTTCATGTAGATCTGGATTTTTTGAATACCGTATATGCTACTAGTTGATTATGTATAAATATGATCAGTGACTGGGTGATTGAATATGATGGATGCTACTGACTGAATAAGAGTCTTGTAAATCTGAAAAAGTATGCATGAATGTCTCTGATTTGTTCTGAGTCCGTTCAGATTCCTAAATTATGTAAATAAAGATCTATATGTAGGTTCGTCCATAGGAAAGCACGTATATACACATGTTAGAATAATTAAAGTAGCATATACATTTGGTTTTATGAATGATCAGGGTTGAAGTTGACTCTGCATGTTAATTCAAAAATCTGGGTTTATTACTATGATCTGGCTACAATGATCTCATTGTTCTATTTAAAGAATGGTTTATGGCTATTGGTGTTCATCTACAAATTGTGTTGTGTTAGAGCTGTTGGATCTAGTGTGAAAATTTATGACGCATGGTCTGCAACGGTTCTGAGGGTTGAAGCCTTCATTTTGGAAGTCGAAGCTTCTTACCAGTAGAAGCTGGTGATCAGTTCAAGGGGTTGTAGCTCCCTTTAGGTAGTGGCTGGTAAACAAGATCAGGGAGTTGGAGCTCCCTTCCAGTAGTAGCTAGAGAACGAGAGAAGGTTGCAGCCTTATGTAGGTGAAGCTTGCGTATTGACATAAGTCTACATCAATAAAAAATTGTAAAGTAGTTTTCTATATAATAAATATCGAAGACAGAGATGACAATAATGGTGGTTTTCTCCCAACTTGGGTTTCCACCTTAAATATTGGTGTTCATCTGTGAATCCCTTGTGTGATGATTTATTCTGTTATTACTACACATGTTTACTACTTAAATATCTGATGCATAACTGATGAACTGGGCTAAATAATGTTTCTGAATATTTATATGAACATTAAGCTATTTGGGTATACACAAGTTTCATTTAAGATATCTGTGTGCATACGCTAGTTGGATTAATCCGAGTCGCGTATAGAAATCAGTTAAAGAAAAGATAAAATATTGTGATTCTTGTAAATACTGATTCACCCATCCCCAATAATTGGTATCAAAGCAGGTCCTTCTGAAGAAGCTTAATCTCTAGAAGGAAGATCATCCAAGATGAGCAATCAAGATGGAACAACATCTATCAGACCACCACTCTTTAACGAATACAATTTAATCTTTTAGAAGAAAATAACAAGATTGTATCTTCAGTCTCTTGGAGTAGATGTTTGGGAAATTTTTGAAGGTGGTTACCAATATCCAATGACAGTTCCCACAAATCCAGCAGTAAGGAAGAACTATTAAACTAATGAAAAATCTATCAATGCATTATTGGGAAGCCCGACCAAATGAAAATTTGTCAAGGTTATGCAATTAAATACAATAAAGGAGATATGGGACAAAATAATTATGAGCTATGAAGGTGATGCCAAGGTAAACAATGCTAAACTCTAATTTCTTAGAATTCAATATGAAAATCTAAGAATGCATAATGATGAAAGTATTGCTAGTTTCTTTTTACGTCTAGATGAGATTGTAAATTGTATGAGAAATTTGGGTGAAGAAATAAGAGACACAACTTTTGTAGAAAAAATATTAAGATCTCTAACTCCTAAATTCAAGTCAAAAGTGTTTGGTATTGAAGGGAAGTAGGATCTACAGACTCATACTATTTTTCAACTTCATGGGATCTTGACTGCTTTTGAAACGAGAAAAGGAGGTCGGTCTGAAGCAAAAAAAGCAGCTTTTAGAGCTACTGAAAAAGGAAAGGACAAGGAAGAAAAAAAAGAATTAGGGTATGTATCATAAGAAGATAAGGAAAAATTCGTAAAGAAAATTCAACTTGGCACTGGAAGGTTCAGAGGTAAGCTTCATTTCAAATGATTTTCTTGTGAAAGAGTGGGTCATTATGCTACTAAATGTCCTCATAGAGATAATATTTATAAGGGAAGGGAATTAGAAAAATGAAATAGGAGACCGTTTGTTAATAGAAAAGGTTACTATACTCATGAAGATAGTGATGGTTAGTCAAATAGTGAAGAAGGAGAATCTTATCAAGATATTAGACTACTCATGGAATTTGAAAAAGACACTAGTGAGGCTAAGGATAATTTTATGGATGCTTTAGAAGAAAAATATTTTCTTGAAGAAATCACTCAACTCAAAATTTTCTTGGAAGAGAAAAAAATAGCCATAGATTCTCTAAAGAATCAACTCATAGAAAAGGAGAAGCACAATGAGAAATTAGAATGTGAAATAGTAAGTTTAAGAAAGGAACTTGAGAAAGTAAAAACTCTAAATCTTAGATTTGATAAAGGATCTAAAACCTTAGATAAAATCATCAAGGTTCAATGCTCTCCTCTTATGAAGATAGGCCTTGGATCTATTGGTGAATCTTCTCAGTCAGAAAAATCCTTAGCTACAAGCTATCTAAATGCAACAAAATCTAGCCAGGAAATTTTCGTCACTCAACAAAAGAACAAAGACATTGTATAGGTAAAGCATGATCCTTCAAATCCAAGGATGAAAAATAACAAAAATATCAGTCAAAAGGTAAACAACACTAGAAGGTTCTATGATCACATAAATTTATTATTTAATGGACATTGTTTCTCATGTCATAATTTTGGTCACAAAGCTGCTCAATGTGTTGCATAAAAAACCATCATGACCAGAGATGCAAGAAAGAAAAGAAATGAGACAGGGATAAAGAATAATACTTATAACAATTTTTCTCCTCTTCAAGATGAAATTGAATGTTCATTTTGCAATAACTTTGGACTTGAAGAATCTGAATGCAAGAGAAAAATTCAACCAAAAGAACAAAGATCCACAAGTTCCAAGGTATGGAGAAAGAAGGACTTACAGTTTGAAAGTTTTGGCATAGCTTTATTTGCAGAAGGAGAAGAAAATAAATGGTACATTGATAGTGGATGTTCAAAACACATGACAAGTGATAAAGATAAAATTATTTCATACAATTCATTAGAAAAGGAAAATAATGCTACTTTTGGAAATGACTGTCCCGCTATCATTAAGGGTAAAGGATCTGTTTTTATAAAATAAAAGGTTAAAGCTAACATTGTTATGTGTGTTGATGGATTAAAGAATAACTTGTTGAGTGTTATTCAAATGTGTGATCAAGTAAATGAAGTTGTCTTTCGATTAAAAGAGTGTGTGGTTCGTGAACTTGACACAAGAAATACCGTAATAAAAGAAACAAGAACACAAAGCAATATGTATATATTGAAAGGTGGCCAAGAGAAATGTTATCTAGGTAAATCTACAGAAAACTGGTTATGGCACAAAATATTGGGACATCTAAGATTTTCTAAAATAAGCAAATCAAGCAGGCTCAAAACTGTTCATGATCTACCCAACATCACTCTACCTAAAGGTACCATATGCAAATCATGCCAATTCGGTAAGCAAACCAAGGTTCAATTTAATGTCAAAGAAGGATCAACAAATAAGCCTCTTGAACTTATACATACTGATTTATGTGGAATTGTAAGGAAAAAGTCACCTCGTGGAGAACAATAATATATCTTATTTATTGATGACTTTTCTAGAATGTGTTGAATCATTTTATTGAAACATAAAGATGAAGCATTTGAAAAAATTAAGTTCTTCAAAGCTTTAGTTGAAAATGAATTAGATATAAAAATAAAATGTCTTAGATCTGACCGAGGAGGATAATACATATCAAATGAATTATTTGATTTATGTGAACAATATAGCATACAAAGACAATTTTATGTAGTTGAAACTCCGAAACAAAATGGTGTGGCAGAAAGAATGAATAGAACAGTTCTGCAAATGGCTCATGCTATGCTTGATGAATCTGGGACTCGTGACACCTTTTGGGGTGAAGTTGCACATACTACAGTAAATATTATCAACAAGGCTAATGATCATGTAAATAGTGATAAAACTCATGAAATATGGTATGGAAATACTCCCATTGTGAAGCACTTTAAAGTTTTTGGAAGCAAATGTTATATAGAAAATAATGACGAAAAACTTGGTAAGTTTGAACCTAGAGCGGATGAAGGATTGGTTACTATTGTAGAAGAAAAGCATACAAATGATATAATAAGAGACCTCGTAAGATTGTTGAATGTATTGATGTTGTGATTGATGAATCTCTCATAGCTCCCAAAAGGGAAATAACAACAAATGAGGATGATGATGATAAATGTTTTCCCCCATAAAATAACAATAATATAGAAGGAGAACCTAATGAAGCACCAGAAGAAGATACATCAGAAAGAGAAAAGGCTCCATCCAGGTATATTCAAAAGAATCATCCAAAATCTCAAATTTTGGGAGAAAAGGAATCAGGGGTACAAAAAAGAAGAACTCTTGTAGGATCTCCTAGTTATCTAGAATTTTTATTCACCATTGAACCAAAAATTGTAAATCAAGCTAGTAAAGATAAATGTTTGATTCAGGCCATGAATGAAGAACTTGATCAAATCGAAAATAATAATACTTTGGAATTTGTTCCTAGACCTCATGATAAAAATGTAATTAGAACAAAGTGGACATTAAAAAACAAGTTAAATGAAAATGGAGATGTCATTAGAAATAAATCTAGACTTGTTTGTAAAGGGTATGCTCAACAAGAAGGTATAGACTTTGAAGAAACATTTGCACCAGTAGCCAGACTTGAAGCTATAATATTGTTTCTTGCATTTTCAAGTTTTCAACAATTCAAGGTTTTTCAAATGGATGTAAAATATGCTTTCCTTAATGGTGATCTGGAAGAAGAAGTGTATATAGAACAAGCAAAAGGATTCATTATGGGAAATGATGAAAAAATTGTTTGCAGACTTAAAAAGGGCTTATATGGTCTAAAACAAGCTCCTCAGGAATGGTAATATCGTCTTGACAAATATATTCAACAACAAGGTTTCACAAAAGGATCTGCAGACAATAACTTATACACAAAAATTGAGAATGATAAACTGTTAATTATTGTTGTTTATGTTGATGACATAATTTTTTGGAGTAATGAAGAATCCATGAGTCATAAATTTTCTTCTATTATGCAACATGAATTTGAAATGTCTTTACTTGGGGAATTAATATATTTTCTTGGCTTACAAGTGCAACAAGAAAAACATGGCATCTTTCTCTCACAAGAAAAATATCTCAAATGGATCCTGAAGAAGTATGGGATGGAAGACTAAAAACCTGTGAGCACTGCAATGGTTACCAGATGTAACCTTAGTTCTCATGATGATTCTCCCATGGTAAAACAACCAGAGTATAGATCTATAATTGGAATTTTTCTCTATCTAATAGGGACTAGACCGAATATCATGCATGTAGTTGGGATTGTTGGATGATTCCAATAAAATCCAAAAGAGTCACATCTTCAGGCCGTAAAAATAATATTCAAATATCTACAAGGAACTCAAGATTTTGGTCTATGGTATCCCAAGAATGCTGATCTTACTCTTCATGCTTACACAGATGCGGACTGGGCTAGAATGTTGATGACCGAAAAAGCACTAGTGGTGGTGCATTTTATATGGGGCCCCGATTAGTATCCTGGCTCAGCAAGAGACAAAGTTTAATTGCCTTATCTACAACAGAAGCAGAATATGTGGTTGCTGCATCATGTTGCACACAACTTCTTTGGATGATGCAGAAATTACAAGATATTCAAATTAAATGTTCTCCTCCCATATCTATCCCGTGTGATAATAAATGTGCCATCAGTATCTCGAAAAATCCTGTAATTCATTCCAAAACCAAGCACATTCCTATCAAATATCACTTTTTATGAGAAAAAATCCTTGAGAAGAAGGTTAAATTGGAGTATGTTCCCTCCAAAGAAAAATTAGCTGAATATTTACTAAACCTCTTCCCAGGGAAGTATTTGAATATATCAGACATAAGCTGGGATTTGTCTCTGCCTCACTTACCAAATCTGTTTGATTTCAGAAGATTAAATTTGGTATGTAGGTTGCATGAAGCCTAGTCACGTATATACACGATTTTCTCTCTATACAGTCGTGTATGGATATTGCAGTCATAAAATCTATGGGTCATCTATCATATATGGTTTGGCTTTGTTGCTCAGGTGTTGATAGGTACAATATGTGTTTATGGTGTTCAAATTACATTTCTTTTCCTTGATATTTATCTGCTTGATGAATATGCTTTGATGGATTGGTTGTTGAAAATGTTTAGGATGCACAAGTTTAGGAGGAGCATTAGCCTTGCTGAGAATAATGCATTTTTGGCATTATGCTGGTTCCTTAATTATGATCTCTCTCTTGAGGTCCTTTGGTCTTGGTTATAAGAGTCATAACTGAAATTTGGTGCAAGGGTCATGTTGAGACCTATGATCTATAAATTGTCATATTCAGTCATGTATGGACTTTTTCAAAATTGTAAACCCACTTGGTTGGGTGCTTGAGTCAATAATGTAAACCCACTTGGTTGGGTAGTTGATTCAAATATGTAACCCCACTAGGTTGGGTAATTGATGTATGTATGCGTCCTTGGTGATACAAAAGGTTATAGAGTCTTTCAAATCTATTTTGAAGCTTCAACATGTGTTAAGCGGGAGTATGATCTGTATAGTGCAGTGCAAATCTTGACATTCTTGTATTGGTTCGCCCTTTTCTCTTGACATAAAATGGGAGAGTATCTCGGTGTTTGAATAATGTTTATGATTGATGTGTCTATCACATATCTACAATTTGTGGTGATCAAATACCATCACAGTTTCCATCAAGTCCAAAGGGGGAGATTGTTGGCATTATGATGTAATATGTTGTTATTTTGTCCTTTATGGAAACCTACTTGATGAGCTTCCTTTTAAAAGCAACCTATTTGTTAAAGATGTAAAATTTGTGTATCTACAAGCCAGTTCAGATGTGACAGAGAAAGGAATTCCAGTAAGGGGCAAAGGAATGATAAAGATAAATTTTCAAGATGTATACGCAGGTTTGATGAAGGCAACCCATGTGTACTTAGAGGTTTGATGAATGTGTTAGAGTCGGTCTTGACATCCCTCCGTCAGAGATCAAAACTCTTTGTTGCATTCATTTTTAGGTGTCCCATTCAGTCCATTCATCTGCATTCTGTTAGGGGCATGCCATTATCTGACGGAAGGTCCTTCTCAGTCATACCCCTCATGCCTTATCCTGCTGGCTTAGGTCTGTTTATCGAAGTTCATTAAAATCATTTTTACAGTCAGTCATAGTCCTGTTTCGTCTCTTGGTCAACAAAGAGTTATTTTAGGTTTTTTAGGTCTTTCTAGGTCTAGGGTTTCGCAAGTTTCGTCTTCAAAATGTCAAATAATGCCCGCAGGCCATGAGGATGTCTTCAATAAGTTTTCATTTCAAGATTTCCATCATCAACAATGCTCAAGGATGTTTCTTCTTCAAAACTCTGTTTTGAAGAAGAAATCGTCAAATTAACTGTTTGTAATAAATATGTATTTTTTAAAGTTTTCCGTCATGAAATACTTCAAATGAAACCCTAGCCATCCTTTTCCGGAATCCGATGCCACCATCCCTGCAAAAAATCAAACAAGAAAGCCATCAATTCAGCCAAAAAATCAAAGTGGAAACAAAGAACAGAGTATGTATTGAAGGTGAAAAGTGTCAAAGTTCAAAATATTGCAGAAATGGGTTTGTCAAAAGAAAGAATCAAACTCCTTTGTATACATGAGATATTTTCACATTTAACAATCCATTTGCACACCAAAACATCAAAGAGCCAAAGTGAAAACATGGAGGAAGAATAAATTAGTGTGAAATCAGAAATGGGCTGAAGTCAATGTGCGCGGCGCATTGGGAGAGGGCGCGGCGCACTGAAGGAGTGCGACGCATTGGGCGCCTCTGCACAGTGTAAAATAACACTGGCACGGTGCACACAGTGTGCGTGTGGCGCACAAAGCCTACATCCAAGTTTTTTCCATTGCTCTTAAATTTTTGAATCGGTTCTGTCAATCTCGCTTCAAGTGGGTTCACGTGATCTTCCATTGACCATAAGCTCGTGCTTGGTGTTCGTTATGTGATTGGTGTTGAGAATTTGAACACATAAAGGTCAAATTCTATCATCTTGAAAATTCCCCTTTAAGGTTTTGTTGGTGAAATTTTAAAATAGTTTTTTAATGCCAAACCCTTTTTCATTTCCCACCTATGTTCCCTTCCCCATCATTGTAATATCATCATTGTCAATAGCCTTCCCCTATTTCCTTATATACCCTAAACTACTCATATCATTGCATTCCCTTTTCACTATACCAAAAATCATTTCATTCTCTATCCTTATCCATTTCCCCATATTACTTATAAAATCCTCAAACCCCAGATTCCCTAAACATTCAAGCAATTGTTGGCACACCTTAAATCCACTTGACACAAACTCCACTTTTTCCCACTTTTCCATATTCCTCTCAATCCCTCATTTCCTACTTGGTACACATTTGGTATTGAAAGACAAACACCAATTTATCATTTTCAACCAACCAAACATACACTTGTCATACACATTGCAACACCATGACGGACACCGACACATCCTATGAACAAGACAGTGATTCCGCCATTGAACTGCATGCACCAGGAGGACACTGAAATGGTGAAAAAGCCCTGATCCACTCCAAATCTTTGCTGAAGCTTCCTTGGCTGAGCATGAAACATGATGGAGGACCTTCAGTCCAAATTTCAGCAAATTTGGAGAAAATTTTGTCATTTTGAAAATTTTGGTTGCAAAACAGGTTTTTCTGCCCGACGCGTCGTGCCACCCGACGCGCGCTTATGATTGGGACATCTTTTGGAGGAAAAATTGATATTTTTGGGTTTTTTATGGTAAATTATGCATGCCCAGGAATGGCTGAGAGATTTCATGAAGTTCTGGGTGGTCTTAAAGGTCAAAAACACACCAAAAATGACCTTTCTGCCACCTTTTGCACCAACAGGAACCAGTCTTGGGAGATTGCAGTTTTGGAGGGGCAAATGAACTCCAAATTGAAAAATTCCACTTGGGTTGGATAGAAGACAGACAGGGATTTCCAACGAGCTATCATGAGATCAATTTGGACTTCAGGAAGTGCCTCAAAAATAGGCTCAAAGTGGCGTGACACATTGAGTTTTTGGGCGCGGCGCATAGAGAACTTTTGCTCATTTTTCACTCTTCAGCTCAGAAATTCGCCCAGTTTTGACTAGTTTTACTTTTTGATGTAACTATTGATCTATATTGATGTAATTTCTTGACCATGACGTAAATTTGGCATATTTTTACTTGTTATAAAAGATTCATTCACTAGAGGGTGAAATGTGAGTGAATGGATCAGTTTCCTAGCATATAGAGGCAAGTTGTTTGATTGCCTAGATTTCAGTTCCTTGTTTAGAATTGGTTGAAACAAATCCTAGAAGGATGAGCTCGACCCCTAGAGGCATGGGAAGGGGTTAGGATGATCTATATATTGTATTTTCTGAGTCATTTTCAGGGGTTGGACTCTTGGGAATAGTTTGGCACCTCATTGTATATTCATTTCAGCATTTTTTGCAAAGGAAAGACCATAGTTTTGCAGCACTTGTTGGGATCCTTGTGGCTCTGAGTTTTGATGATGTTTTTCTCCATGTATCTGTAAGTTTCATTAGTTTTTTATGTATGCCATTTCCCTTCTCTTTGCTTCTGAAATTAAACAAATGAGTAACTAAGGTAGAATCCATTAGCTTGCCGGTGCTCTGCCTTAAACTTTTGTTAGTTTTATATGTTCTCGTCAGTTTGAAGAGGATCCTTGCACCCTCTTTCCATCTTCAGCTCCTCAGTAGTATTTTCCATCCATTCATTGAATCTAAGACATCAAAGTCATTGCCTTCCCTGCCCCAACTTGAACTCTACAAGAATTTGGCCTCATCCCCAAGCCCAAAATTGCCTTTCCCTTTTTTCAACAAAAACCCCTAAAAAATCATTCCAAACTCCTTGATTAATATACCTAGCCTAAAATTAGCATTCATTTCAGTCATCTCAAGCCCTATTGATACATTTTTCCTGAGATTGACCCAGAGAGAGCCCTCTCCTGTTCTGGTAGGGCTAGCTACCAGACTGAGCGTGGTTTGGTGTTACCCTGAATCCCGCCTTCCTTCAGCCTAAGGTGGATTTGGGAAATAACATAGTGGCGACCATACTGGGGAGAAAATGGTTTGCTTGTTGGTGTTATTTGTTTTATAAGCTACAGACGGAGCTTGAAGTTATGCCAGGTAGTCTTCGAAACGCTTTTGCTTTGCATTAGCGGAAGTAGATAAATGCTGCTTCAGTCAATCTCCGGTCTAGCTTGTGAACATGACACTTGAATTGTAGATTGTCTTGCCCCAGTACATGTATCAAGTTCAGATCTGATGGTTGATGGTGGACAACGATCAAACATAAGAAGGCTGAAATCATTCACCTGGTGACTCCAACTCAATGTAGAGACTCCACTAGAGGACTAACTATTTCTTTGAGAAAATGGAAGGATCTTACACAAAGTTCAGGTATCCAAAGTGGAATGGTATTCAGGATCTAGTCTGCTTTCTTGTAAATTACTTCTTCGCCGTTCTTGAAGCTGTCCTGAAAGTTTTTCAGAATTTGTTGTATGATAAAGGTGATCAAAATCTTCACTCGACCTATTCAAAAAGTGCAAATACTGAGTTTCCCTTTGATCCTGGCCTCCTTACTTTTCCCACATCTTATGATGACTCTCTTCAGAGTGATGAGCCTGAAGAAAACCAAACTGATCCCGTAGCTCTTGTATATATTCCTGCACCTTTTATAGTCCCGAATAGGTATAAACCTCTTGTTTTACCTTCTGTTCTTCAATATTTCCCTAAAAATTATGACCTATATCTACCAAGATTTGACGGTGAACGTAACAATGTCAACATTGAGCAACATGTGCAGAATGTTGAGACTTTTTTAGATCTTTTTGAAGTTGATGATGAGGATGTCAGTGTTAGGCTTTTTTCTCTTTCTTTTCAAGGCCAAGTGAAGAGTTGGTTCAAAACCTTGCCTGATGCAAGCATCTCAGATTTCCAGCAGTTCGTCGAAGTTTTCCTCGACAGGTGGGGATCAGACATAATCTTTTCTTGATTATAGAAGAGTATAACCAGCTGAAAAGACTTCCAGAGGAGACAGTACAACAATTTTCTGCCAGATTTAACCAAGTTTATTATTCGATGCCAGCTGATATAAGACCTTCTCCTAGATCTGCTCTCTTGCACTACCCGGGTGCCTTTGATCCGGAAATGGAGTTTCAGTTGAGAGAAAGGAATATTGCAACACTTCAAGAAATGTAGAACAAGGCAGTGAATGTAGAGGCTCATTTGCTTATCCGAAGGGCAAGGTTGAAGGAAGAAGAGATGAAAAGCATGGATCTGGAGAAATCGATATCTCTAAAGGTAAAGCTTGATATGTTGGTAAGTGCAGTGGAAGAGATGATGCAAAAGAACACCACAAGGAATGAATATAATGTTGAAGCCCATGGCTCGCTGATTGAAGAAGAACAAGTTGCTGATCCAAAACATTTTGTTTCTTATCCCAGTTGTCATAGTGATTTATAGATCATCTTGAAGAAGAGAGAGCTGTTGATATGACATGTATGCTTGATGATGTGTTTTATACTGATGATTTACCTCAGTTTGATCAGTATGATGATGATTATGTTCTCCAAACATAAGCTAATCTTGCAGACAAATCAGCAGCTAGTTTGTGCGAGGAGGAAGTTCACTTTCAGCAGCTCGAGTACAGTGATCAATCGATACATATCAGCTATGACGATGATGAGGAAAGTGCAGCAAATTTTGAAGTAAGTGAAGGATCTTTGCCTTTTTGTTTTGAATCATTCCAGTTTTTGAAGGGTAAATTGCATGGTAAATCTTCAAATGAGCAGCATGTAGAAAATCAACAATCTCTCAGTTTTAATGCGGAGGATGAGACAGGTAGTGAAATTCTTGAGCAATTTGTTAATGAGAAATCTTCCCCTGAAACAACTGATGAAATCATTTTGGATACAAAACCTTCCCTAGCACCAGATTTGCAGCCACCAAATGAAATTGAAGGTCAGATTACAGATGAAGTCGCGGAAGCTGAAATACATGATTTAATGATGCAAGAGGATTCTGTACCCTTTTGTTTTGAAGCATTTCAGTTTATAAGGCAGAATCTTCATAATATCTCTCAAGAAAAAGATGAACAGTCAGTAGGATGTCATACAGTTTCAATGAATACATCGCAGAAGTATTCTCAAATGTTTGATGATCCTATTGCTGATGTGTTGGATGATGTTTTCAGTCAAAGTCTTTCTCCATTGACTTTATGTAAGGTTGAAACGTGTGCTGATATAGACTTGATCCGGTAGCCAGTCTCTTTGTCATTTTTAGCAGGAGTCTCGTCACAAAGCTCATCACAAAGCTAAGATCAAAGTTTGCATTCATGGTATGAGGAGAAGAGAAGTAATCCATTGGATGAGCTAAGTCCTAGTGTGCATTTTGAGATCCTTATGCAGCATGAATTTCAAGATCCTTATGCAGTGTTTTTGGAGGCGGATAGAGAATCCATAGTATTCAACGGATCTGTTCACAAGTTTTCATGGGAGTTTCCTTTCAGTATTTCTCTCTTGTTGTTCATAAACGAGCACTTGCGGAGAATCCAAACAGCAGCTGCAATACGTACTTGGTTGAATTGGTTGTTTCATTTCACTTGATCAGGTGACGAATGGAACAATTAGTGTAGGTTGTATTGAATAAGCTTCATATTGAGCATATTTTCTAGTTTTTCAGTTGTGTTTAAGTATCGAGTCAGTTTTTAGTTGAGTGAGTGTCAATTTGTGTCGTCAAGTCATTAGTTTTCAGTCATGCATTTCAGCTTGAGTTTTTGATTCCATAGCCCAATGGACGAAGGCACTGTCTGCTCTCCCAAAGATCTGCTGTTCTTGGCACCTCCAAGGAGTTGGAGCTACCATCCCCATTGGAGCCAATGCTAGAGTCGGTCTTGACATCCCTCCGTCAGAGATCAAAACTCTTTGTTGCATTTCATTTTTAGGTGTCCCATTCAGTCCATTCATCTGCATTCCGTTAGGGGCATGCCATTATCTGACAGAAGGTCCTTCTCAGTCATACCACTCATGCCTTATCCTGCTGGCTTAGGTCTATTTATCGAAGTTCATTAAAATCATTTTTTACAGTCATTCATAGTCCTATTTCGTCTCTTGGTCAGCAGAGAGTTATTTTAGGTTTTTTAGGTCTTTCTAGGTCTAGGGTTTCGCAAGTTTCATCTTCAGAATGTCAAAAAATGCCCGCAAGCCATGAGGATGTCTTCAATAAGTTTTCATTTCAAGATTTCCATCATCAACAATGCTCAAGGATGTTTCTTCTTCAAAACTTTGTTTTGAAGAAGAAATCGTCAAATTAACTGTTTGTAATAAATTTGTATTTTTTAAAGTTTTCCGTCATGAAATACTTCAAATGCAGCCCTGGTCATCCTTTACCGGAATCCGATGCCACCATCCCTACAAAAAATCAAACAAGAAAGCCATCAATTCAGCCAAAAAATCAAAGTGGAAACAAAGAACAAAGTATGTATTGAAGGTGAAAAGTGTCAAAGTTCAAAATATTGCAGAAATGGGTTTGTCAAAAGAAAGAATCAAACTCCTTTGTATACATGATATATTTTCACATTTAACAATCCATTTGCACACCAAAACATCAAAGAGCCAAAGTGAAAACATGGAGGAATAATAAATTAGTGTGAAATCAGAAATGGGCTGAAGTCAATGTGCACGGCGCATTGGGAGAGGGCGTGGCGCACTGAAGGAGCGCGGTGCATTGGGCGCCTCTGCACAGTGTAAAATAACACTGGCGCGATGCACACAGTGTGTGCGGCGCACTGGGTGTGCGTGCGGTGCCCAGAGCCTACATCCAAGTTTTTTCCATTGCTCTTAAATTTTTGAATCGGTTCTATCAATCTCACTTCAAGTGGGTTCATGTGATCTTCCACTGACCATAAGCTCGTGCTTGGTGTTCATTATGTGATTGGTGTTGAGAATTTGAACACATAAAGGTCAAATTTTATCATCTTGAAAATTGCGCTTTAAGGTTTTTTTGGTGAAATTTTAAAATAGTTTTTTAATGCCAAACCCTTTTTCATTTCCCACCTATGTTCCCTTCCCCATCATTGTAATATCATCATTGTCAATAGCCTTCCCCTATTTCCTTATATACCCTAAACTACTCATATCATTGCATTCCCTTTTCACTATCCCCAAAATAATTTCATTCTCTATCCTTATCCCTTTCCCCATATTACTTATAAAATCCTCAAACCCTAGATTCCCTAAACATTCAAGCAATTGTTGGCACACCTTAAATCCACTTGACACAAACTCCACTTTTTCCCAATTTTCCATATTCCTCTCAGTCCCTCATTTCATACTTGGTACACATTTGGTATTGAAAGACAAACACCAATTTATCATTTTCAGCCAACCAAACATACAATTGTCATACACATTGCAACACCATGACGAACACCGACACATCCTATGAACAAGACAGTGATTCCGCCACTGAACTGCATGCACCAGGAGGACACTGAAACGGTGAA
Source organism: Pinus albicaulis (assembly GCA_034641835.2). Lineage (NCBI taxonomy): Eukaryota > Viridiplantae > Streptophyta > Pinopsida > Pinales > Pinaceae > Pinus > Pinus albicaulis. Next base: position 966,961,869 of record CM076579.1, read on the forward strand.
AAAGCCTTGATCCACTCCAAATATTTTCCAAATCTTCCTTGGCTGAGCATGAAACATGATGGAGGACCTTCAGTCCAAATTTCAGCAAATTTGGAGAAAATTTTGGTTGCAAAACAGGTTTTTCTGCCCGACGCGTCGCGCCACCCGACACGTGATTATGATTGGGACATCTTCTGGAGGAAAACTTGATATTTTTGGGTTTTTTATGGTAAATTATGCATGCTCAGGAATGGCTGAGAGATTTCATGAAGTTTTGGGTGGTCTTAAAGGTCAAAAACACACCAAAAATGACCTTTCTGCCACCTTTTGCACTAGCAGGAACCAATCTTGGGAGATTGCAGTTTTGGAGGGGCAAATGAGCTCCAAATTAAAAAATTCCACTTGGGTTGGATAGAAGACAGACAGGGCTTTCCAACAAGCTACCATGAGATCAATTTTGACTTCAGGAAGTACCTCAAAAACAGGCTCAAAGTGGCGTGACGCATTGAGTTTTTGGGCGCGACGCATAGAGAACTTTTGCTCATTTTTCACTCTTCAGCTCAGAAATTCGCCCAGTTTTTACTAGTTTTACTTTTTGATGTAACTATTGATATATCTTGATGTAATTTATTGACCATGATGTAAATTTGGCATATTTTTACTTGTTCTAGAAGATTCATTCACTAAAGGGTGAAATGTGAGTGAATGGATCAGTTTCCTAGCATATAGAGGCAAGTTGTTTGTATGCCTAGATTTCAGTTCCTTGTTTAGAATTGGTTGAAACAGCTCCTAGAAGGATGAGATCGACCCCTAGAGGCATGGGAAGGGGTTAGGATGGTCTATATATTGTATTTTCTGAGTCATTTTCAGGGGTTGGACTCTTGGGAATAGTTTCACCCACGTGTGCATATCGTACATGGCAAAGGAATAATGCATTGTAACTGTTGCATCAAACACGAATTTGACATTACGCTCCATCTGTGTTTACATTTATATGCCATTTCTCTTCTTTTTTTGCTTCGAAATTAAACAATGAGTAACTACAGAATCCATTAGCTTGCTCTGCTCTCGCCTTAAAATTTTGTTAGTTTATATGTTCTCATCAGCTTCAAGAGGATCCTTGCATCCTCTTGCCCTCTTCAACTCCTCAAAAGAGTATTTTCCATCCATTCATTGAATCTAAGACATCAAATCATTTCATTCCCTCGCCCCAATCCTGAACTCAAGAATTCTGGCCTCATCCCCAGTTTTCCCAAAATTGCCTTTCCCTTTTTTCAACAAAAACCCCTAAAAAATCATTCCAAACTCCTTGATTAATATACCTAGCCTAAAATTAGCACTCATTTCAGTCATCTCAAGCCCTATTGATACATTTTTCCTGAGATTGACCCGGAAAGAGCCCTCTCATGTTCTGGTAGGGCTAGCTACCAGACTGAGTGTGGTTTGGTGTTACCCTGAATCCCGCCTTCCTTCAGCCTAAGGTGGATTTTTGCAATAACAGAATGCAACCCATGTATACGTCCAGAATTAGTGTATACATAATTTTGTTGAAGAAAAGTCACGTATATACACGGGTACGAAGAAGGCAAGTCGCCTATGTACTTATGCACTCAGTTTATGATACCAGGGGTCCTTACCATGGTTTTAGCCCACAATACTGAGTATTGTGGACCGTCTATTTGATTCCATCCAAGAATACCATCAACATTTATGTGGTTTTTCGCTCATGGTATTGGCTAATGCTCAAACTATATAAGGACGAGAAGATCCTAGTGAAAAGTGGTGTGCAAGTGTATGGGTATTGATTGAATACTTCACTCTGAAGTATATCTACATGGAATAGGTTACAATTTATCAATAGATTTGAAATAATGATGCACCTATGAAGACAATGATGGATTAGGATCTCTAGACCTGAAATGAATATGTATTTGCTTAATCTGTTTGTGAGTTGTTTAGATCTGTAATATGGCGCATGTTTGCTAAAGTGAATGGTATTATCTAAGTAATTCTGTTGATTTGAAGTGTTACGTGGTCCTGAATATTTACAGATCTATACGTTGGTTCGTCACGGTGAAAGTGCTTATACACGTGGGTTCGTTTAAGCAAAAGCGAGTATATAAGTAGGTTTGTTTAAGCAAAAGCGCGTATGGACGTTAGGGTTTTTCTGAAGATTGCTGAAGAAAATGTGTGATCATTTCTGCTATATTTCTTATGTCTCTCAATGAAGTCTTCGTGTAGATCTAGATTGTTTGAATATTGTATATATTGCTAGTTGATTATGTATAAATATGATCAGTGACTGGGTGATTGAATATGATGGATGTTGCTGACTGAATAAGCATTCTGTAAATCTGACAAAGTATGCCTGAATGTCTTTGATCTGTTCTAAGACTGATCAGATTCCTAAATTATTATATAAAGATCTATACACAGGTTTGTCCATAAGAAAGCATGTATATATGCAGGTTACAGTAAGTAAAGTAGTGTATACATTTGGTTTTATGAATGATCAGGGTTTAAGTTGATTCTACATGTTAATTCGGAAGTTTGAGCTTATTAGTATGATCTAGCTACAATGATCTCACGATTCTGTTTAAAGAATGATTTATGGATATTGGTGTCGATCTACAAATTGTGTTGTGTTAGAGCTCTTGGATCCAGTGTGAAAATTTATGAAACATGGTCTGCAGTGGTTCTGAGGGTTCAAGCCTTCAGTGTGCAAGTCGAAGCTTCCTACTAGTAGACGCTAGTGATCAGTTCAAGGGGTTGTATCTCCCTTCCAGTAGTGGTTGGTAAACGAGATTAGGGGGTTGGAGCTCCCTTCGAGTAGCAGCTAAAGAATGAGAGAAGGTTGCAAACTTCTGTAGGTGAAGCCTGCATACTGACATAAGTTTTCATCAGTACAAATTTTAAAGCAGTTTTCTATATAATAAATATTAAAGACAGAGATGACAAAAATGATGGTTTTCTCCCGACTTGAGTTTCCACCTTAAATATTGGTGTTCATGTGTGATGCCCTTGTGTGATGATTTATTCTGTTATTACTGCACATGTTTACTGCTTAAATATCTGATGTATAACTGATGAACTGGGCTAAGTAATTTTTTTGAATATTTATCTAAACATTAAGTTATTTGGGTATACACAAGTTTCATTTAAGATAGCCGCGTGCATACGCTAGTTGGACTAATCAGAGTCATGTATATAAATCAATGAAAGAAAATATAAAAGATTATGATTCTTGTAAATACTGATTCACTCCCCCCCCCCCTCTCTCAATATTTTTCCCAACACCCATGTGTAAATAATGTAATTTCATTGTAAATATTCCTCTTATGGAGCTCAATTCCAAGGTCCAAATAATGAGTGTGTATGAGTCTGCATGGTGGGATAGGATTAGGGTGTGGTTGTTAATTCTTCCATGATGTGCTTATGTATGTAAGAGTTGTAGGTTTTAACACTGTATAAAATAACTTGCAAATGAATTATTGAAAAACAAAAAAATATAAAATGGTGAGAACAAAAAAAATATACACAATTTTTTTCTCTTGGAACCCAAATTCGGGAAGACCAAATTGATTTTTCATTATATTCCTTTCAATGTTACAATAAATTATATACACACCGAAGCATTCATAAACCCCAATCCATTAAGGTTAGAACATAATTGTAGTTCTCTTGACCGGATCTACAAAATATCTTGGGAAAAAACCATCATGCCCAAAACTATGTACAAAACCATGGGTAGGTCCACCCAACTATTATTGGTGAAGTGTACTAGTCATGGAAATAGTATAACACATACCCAACAAGAGCATAAATAAACTAGAAATACATAATAATATAATAATAATCCACCAAAAATTTACTTAAGGAGAAACAAGGGGACCATGGTACCACAATTGCATAAGAGAAAGGGAAGTGCATGGGTGATTTGACTTGATACTTGTCCTTTAGGGATACACTTTCTTTACCATTCTTATTTGCAAATATCTCAAATTAATTGTTGAATTTTGTGTGTCCAAGTACAAGGTGTCACATATCTTAGAAGAGGGGAGGTATCATGTACTAATAAAATAGCAAATCACCTTTTGGATCTACTTATTACAAGGTATAATTGAGAAATTTTAAAGATAAAATTTGTTGATATTGATTGAGATCAAGTTATTTCCTAGTTTCAACTATCTGTTATATTGATGGATAAAACCATAATAAAGTATAAAATGTTTACAAAACAAGAGATCCCTTCTTTCATTTCATAAACATTCTTCCATTATTCCATTTTACATTCCTCTCCTAAGGACATTTTCCATTTCCCATTTGAATGTCCTTTCGCCTCTTTTTCATGGAGGGACTTATGAGAACACATGGCTATGATTGCAAGCGCTGCAAGGAACCCATGGAAGTATGTTTTGTAAGAGCTCGTGGAGGTCGAGAATTTGCTATGATATTTTAAATAGGATATGCATGAGTTTGAGGTAATATCATGGTTTGAATGTATGTGGAATATACAAAATTGTTGAAGCAAACACCACAAACTTACAATCTTTTTAGTTCAACTCATTGACCATTTTTTCAAAAGTATTTCTCCTTTAAGTCATTCCAGATAGGAAACTAGTAGTCTTGAAATATTTTTTCGTACACTCAAGGGAAGAATATCCTTAAGGGACTACATTAAAAAAAATGGAAGATCTCACTTGCATTGTATAGGAAAATAGAGTGCCATGGTGAAATGATGAATATATAAAGGTTTGGAATTATCAGCAGTGAGCAAATCAATTTTTTCATGAGGGATATGGATTGGGATGAGTGAGATTAGAGCCTTGTAGGAGCTTGCCTCACTTTGGAGGTATCATGCTTTGTGTTGTTGGAAATATGATGCAGAGTGTTGTCCTTGATGGCAACCCACTGAATGAAGATGAAGACATGCGACTGTTGACATGTGTTGTCCTTGATGGCAATCCACTTGATGAAGTTGTGCTTGATAGAATATGTTCTTGATGAAGGAAATCTAATGTATCTACAGTGAGTACAGAAGGCAATGAAGAAAGGATTTCAACATGTGCTAGATTCTATGATGAAAAAGAGTATGTCTCTAGGTATACGCGGATTGGCCTAGGGGAAGTCGCGTATGCACGCGGAAAAGAACGTGCCAAGTCGCGTATGGGCTAAAGCGCTCAAAAAGTGCAAAACCAAGGGTAACCACCATGATATTGACCCATGGTATTGGGTAATGATCCGCCTAATTGACCCCGTCCAGGTAGTTTTGGGCTCATGGTATTGTTTTGGCCCATGGTATTGAAAAAGGAGGGGCCCGTGGTATTGAAAAAGGATAAGCCTATATAAAGAGAAGAAATTCATTGTGCAAATTCATGAGTGTGGTGAAAGATGTCTGAGCTTGAATGAATACTTCTCTCTAAAGTATATTTGAATGGAAAGGGTTACACTTGAATGATAAATCTGAATGTATGATGCACCAATGATGAAGAAGGGGATCTAGATCTGAATTTCTCTTGTATTTGCTAGATCTGATTATGGAAGGCTTAGATCTGTGATGAGGCGAGCATCTAGGCGAACATCTGTCTGAAGAAAAAGGGTAGATCTGAACTGAATATCTGATCTGATGAAGTATGCTGCTCTGTAATGATTGAAGATCTATACGCTACTTCGACGCGGAGGAAGCGCGTATATACGCAGCTTCAGCGAAGAGAAAGCGCGTATGCGCAATAAAATATACACTGAGGTATACGCCGATTTGTGTGGACGGAAGCGCGTATATACGCGAAATCAGTGAAGTAAAAGAGCGTATGCAAACTAGGGTTTTCTGAAGCAAGGGGTATGAAATATCTGAGCTGTTCTGCTGTGTTTATGCTATCTGATCTGTGTTGATATGTATCTGTTGATGATGTATGGTTGTGCTTAAAAGTATGGAAAGGGTCCAGTATGAAAATATGATGAAATGTGGCCTACAAGTGGTGTTCTATTGAAGTTGTTGGATCCAGTGTGAAAATTGATGAAACGTGGTCCAAGGTGGTGCTGAAGGTTGTAGCCTTCAGTCAGGGGGTCGTAGCTCCCTTCCAGGTGAGGCTGGTAAACGAGATCAGGGGGTCGTAGCTCCCTTCCAGGAGAGGCTGGTAAACGAGTCAGGGGGTTGGAGCTCCCTTCCAGGAGAGGCCGGTAAACGAGCGCAGGTGGGTGCCTGCGTGCTGGTCAAGTCTGCGCCAGCACATATGTTGTAAGATGTTTTCTCTATAATAAAATATTGAAGGCTGAGCAACTGCAGCGGTGGTTTTCTCCCGATTTGGGTTTCCACCTAAAAATCCTGGTGTTCATGTGTGATTCTTTGTGTGATGATTTATTCTGTTCTTACTGCACCTGTTTACTGTTTATTGAGCACCTGATGAATGAATGATGGAATAATATAAGTAAAGGTTTAATGACTGATCTAGATCTCTGTGTATACGCTAGTTTCATAAAGGGGATCCGCGTATATACGCTAGTTTACTGAAGGAAAGTAGCGCATGGGTTTTAAGGAATGAAAAAGTAAAAATATTTGATTTTGCAGTAAATACTGATTCACCCCCCCTCTCAGTATTTTTCCCAACAATTGGTATCGGAGCTAGTCCTTGTGCAGAATCTTGATCGCTTAAAGGAGATCCGTCGCAATGGGAAGTCAAGAAGGAGTAATGTCTATAAAGCCACCTCTATTCAATGGAAGCAATCTGATATTCTGGAAGGTACGAACAAAAGCATATCTGCAAAGTCTTGGTGCAAATGTATGGGCAATCGTGGAAGAAGGTTATCAATACCCGACAAGTATTCCTATTGATGCAGCTGAAAGAAAGAAGTATGAAATCAATGCCAAAGCAGTGAATGTCTTATTGGGAAGCATGTCTGAATCAGAATTTGCTAAAGTGATGCAGCTACATTCAGAAAAAGAAATATGGGACAAAATCATTCTGAGCTATGAAGGAGACACAAAGGTAAAAAGTGCAAAACTCCAAACTCTTAGAATTGAATATGAAAATTTGAAGATGCATAGTGATGAAAGTGTTGCCAGTTTCTTTCTTCGTCTAGATGATATTGTAAATCGGATGAGAAATTTGGGTGAAACCATAACCGATACTACTCTAGTGGAAAAGGTCTTAAGATCCTTGACTTCAAAATTTGACTCTAAAGTTTCAGCTATTGAAGAAAGGCAAGATCTGCAAACGCTTACTATTGTTCAATTACATGGTACTCTGACTGCTTTTGAAATGAGACAAGGAGGTCCTTCTCAAATAAGAGAAGCTGCTTTTAAGGCATCTACAAAAGGAAAGGAAAAGGAAGTTGTCAAAGAATCTAGCTATATATCCGATGAAGAAGAAGCGAATTTCGTGAGAAAGCTCCAACTAGGTACTGGAAGATTCAAAGGTAAGCTTCCATTCAAATGTTTTGAGTGTGGAAAAGTTGGTCACTATGCTGCTAAATGTCCTTATAGAGAAAAACATGGTAAAGGGAAACAATTTGAAAAGAGAAAGAGTTATTATGCAAAAGAAGATGATGATGAAGTGTCCAGTGAAGATGAAGAAGATTCTGACCAAGATCTGAAAGTGCTCATGGCTAAGAAGCAAAAGAATAAGGCTACTCGAAACAAGAGGATACCTCAGAAATCATGTATAGCAGAAATTGAAGGAGATGAAATAGATGAAGAAGATTCTGACCAAGCTCTACAAGTGCTCATTGCAAAGAAGCAAAAGAAGAAGGCTACTGAAAAGGAGATATCTCAGAAAACATGTGCAGCAGAAAATGAAGAAGATGAAACAGGTATTGATTGTTGTTCTTGTGATGCACTTTCCTGTGCATGTAATGGTGAAGATAGTGAAAGTAAAGTTTTGGATCTAAAGGAAGCTATCAAAAAAATTGAAGATCAACAAAGATCTTTTAATAAAAGCGAAGCTATCTACAATGAGATGATCTCTCAAATGAAAGATCAAATAGAAATGCTGAATGGACAGGTGGAAAAGTATCAAAGGTTTCATACTTATGCATCCAATCGAATTAAAGAACTAGAAGTAGAAATCAACTATCAAAATGCAGATCTCGAAAAATCAAGCAAGAAGAATGAAGGACTTGAAGCTGCAATCATCTCTCTGCAAGCAGATATTGAAGCATCAAGTAAGAAGAATGAGGAACCTCTACAAACATTTGAAAAGGAAGGCCTTGAAGCAGAAATCATCTCTCTCAAAGAAGATCTGGAAAAATCAAATAAGAGGAATGAAGAGCTGCAACAAACATGTGAAGAAAACGAAAATTGGTTGAAAGAAGAGATTCTAAGTCTGAAGGATCAAGTAGAAGATGGAAGAAGGAAAGAAGAAAGCATGACAAAGCAATGTCAAGCCTTGGAGGTTGAGGTAAACATTCTCAAAGGTAAATTAGAAGAAAAGGTTAAACTTTTGAGGTTTCAAGATAGTACTAACACTTTGGACAATATTTTAAGTAATCAAAGGTCTCCTGCTATCAAAATTGGTCTTGGTTTCCATGAAACTGTTAAAGGTGAATCTAGCTCACAAGGAAGTGCTAAAAATTCAGAGGATGTCAATGCAAAACCCGAAGTGTTGAAAGAAATAAAAGATCAACCAACAATCATGAATTCATTCAAGAACGTTGAATGTTTTAAATGTCATAATTATGGGCATGTTACAGCAAATTGCAGGAGCAGATCATTTCAGCCACAAACAAACAGGTTCTACTCAGAAAGGTACTCTAGTTTCTTCAGGGGATATTGTTTCTCATGTAACATGTATGGACATAAAGCAGTTGATTGTAAAAGGAGGAAGAATAGAAATACTCATTATGATTCTTATGTTTATTTCTCTGGCCACATGAGATGTTATGCTTGTAACAAGTATGGACATGTAGAAAAAGAATGCAGGATGAACATATCTGGGAAAGTGGACAATTTTCAGCACACAGTTGGAAAGCTCAAGCAAATTTGGAAAAAGAAGGAGGACCGATCAGAAACGTAGGGAATTCATACCCTACTGCAGTCATCCGCTTCTGGAAGCTTACTTCTCTGATTGACTGCAGGAATGATGTGGGATACATTATGAGATTTAGTAATGTATCTTCACAGGGGGAGCAATGGATGATGACTCTCATGGTTGATTTGATTATTTTGGTTATATGTATTTCTAAAAGAGCATCTGATATGAAGAAGACAGGTACAGGAAGTACAAGTTCAGGGGGAGATGAAGGAATGTGAAAATTTTCTATGCTTCACTCTCCATACGCGGGTCCTAAAAGTCGCGTATACACGCGAGTTTCATCAGAAACAGTCGCGTATGCATTAATGATAAGAGAATTTTTATACTAGCTGAAGATCTGGAGCAGAGGTTTAGGGGGAGCATCAGTCTGACTGCTGATGATTGCACTGTTAGCATTATTCTGGTTACATTCATGATTATAATGACATGATACTTGGTTTCCTATGTTGAAGGTTATGGTTGAGTCCTGTTTGCTTGTTGATGAAGAGTATTCGTTGAAATCTTATAATTCAGAGAGAAGGACAGATCATGCAGAGATTGTTTGTTGTTGAAGGTGTTTCAGATTGCACAAGTTAAGGAAGAGCACTGGTTTAGGGGGAGCAGCAGGTTGAATACTAATGATTGCATTGTTGGCAATATGACTGCCTATTCTTTGGTTATTGTGATACTCATGCTCAAAATGATGATGACTTAGTACATGGTTTATTGTGATGAGACTTTGAGCCCTGGTTGTTGATAAGTATCTTTTGTACTCACACATGGATGAGTTGGATGTCATTTGATTCAGAAATAAATCATGCAGAGTCTGTTACTATGGTTGAGAGATCTTTTGCCTTCATATGTTACTTCATATTAAATCTTGAAGATCATGGTGATGTTGGACCACATGGATGATTACTTGACATCTATGTGAAGATGTTGTTCTAATATGAGAATCTCTCTTGGAAATATTGTATTGATGTTGCACGGAATATGAAGACTTGGTTACTAATGCGCTTATGCTACCACCATTGGATGACGCTTAAAGACACAACTACATTGTCCTATCTGTCTACCCTCACATGTTCCAGGGAAGCATTTGAATTTCACAAATTGAAGCTGGAGTTGTCTCTGTCTGTCAGAAGAACAAATCTACTTAAATGCAGAAGATTGAAGTGGATACATGGGTTTCCTGAAACACAGTCGCGTATATACGCGAATTCCCACACATAAAACCGCGTATGTTTGGTTGCTGGAAATTTTTGGTTGGTTCAGCTCTCTTCGGCACAGCTGCAGTGCTGTTTGGTATCTCTGATACTGTTTGGTATCTCTGGTGGTGTTCCAATTCTCATAATTCTGTCTCTAATGTTTTGATGAAGATGCCTTGATGTTTTGTTGGTGGAAGGTTTCAGGATGCACAAACTAAGGGGGAGCCTTAATCATTTGGAAAGATTGCTTGGTTGCACAGATTCAGGGGGAGCATTAGCTTTGCTGAGTATAATGCAATGTTGGCATTATGATGGTTCTGAAATATGTTCTCTTTCTTAAGGACTTTCTGGTGTTGGTCTTAAATGGTCATCTTTAGACTTGTTCTAAAGGTCTTGTTGAGACTCATGTTGTAAAATTGTAATATTCAGTCATGTAAGGACTTGTCAAATTTGTAAACCCACTTGGTTGGGTAGCTGAGTCAATTTTTGTAAACCCACTTGGTTGGGTACTTGAGTCTTATATGTAAATCCACTTGGATGAATCTTTGATGTAAGTATGAGTCATTGGTGATAGGAATGTCATAGAGTCATGTACTTCATTGAAAAATATGTTTGAAGATTCAGCATGAACTCAGGGGGAGCTTGGTCACTTTAATATATATCAGATCTGCATGTGGAGAAAAGGGGGAGAGTATGTTGGTTTTGATCCGCCCTTTGCCCTTGATGTCAAAGGGGGAGAGTGACATGGTGTTTGAATGAAGAATGGTGTCAAAGAATTGGGAGAGTGACATGGTGTCAATATACTTATCTGTTGTGGTAACCAAACACCATCGTGGTTTCCATCAAGTCCAAAGGGGGAGATTGTTGGAAATATGATGCAGAGTGTTGTCCTTGATGGCAACCCACTAAATGAAGATGAAGACATGATATTGTTGGCATGTGTTGTCCTTGATGGAAATACACTTGATGAAGCTATTATTGGCTTGAAGGACTTGGTAAATGATAAAGATGATGGCAACTTACTTGATGAAGGAAATCTGATGTATCTACAGTGAGTACAGAAGGCAATGAAGAAAGGATTTCAGCATGTGCTAGATTCTATGATGAAAAAGAGTATGTCTCTTGGTATACGCGGATTGGCCTAGGGGAAGTCGCGTATGCACGCGGAAAATAACGTGCCAAGTCGCGTATAAAGCGCTCAAAAAGTGCAAAACCAAGGGTAACCACCATGGTACTGACCCATTGTATTGGGTAATGATCCGCCTAATTGACCCCGTCCAGGTTGTTTTGGGCTCATGTTATTGTTTTGGCCCATGGTATTGAAAAAAAGGGGCTCATGGTATTGAAAAGGATAAACCTATATAAGGAGAAGAAATTCATTGTGCAAATCATGAGTGTGGGTGCAAGATGTCTGAGCTTGAATGAATACTTCTCTCTAAAGTATATCTGAATGGAAAGGGTTACACTTGAATGATAAATCTGAATGTATGATGCACCAATGATGAAGAAGGGGATCTAGATCTGAATTGCTCTTGTATTTGCTAGATCTGATTATGGAAGGCTTAGATCTGTGATGAGGCGAGCATCTAGGCGAACATCTGTTTGAAGCAAAAAAGGGTAGATCAGAACTGAATATCTAATCTGATGAAGTATGCTGCTCTGTAATGATTAAAGATCTATACGCTACTTCGACGCGGAGGAAGCGCGTATATACGCGGCTTCAGCGAAGAGAAAGCGCGTATGCGCAATAAAATATACACTGAGGTATACGCTGGTTTGTGTGGACGGAAGCGCGTATATACGCGACATCAGTGAAGTGAAAGCGCGTATGCAAACTAGGGTTTGTTGAAGCAAAGGGTATGAAATATCTGATCTATTCTGCTGTGTTTCTGCTATCTGATCTGTGTTGATATGTATCTGTTGGTGATGTATGTTTGTGCTTAAAAGTATGGAAAGGGTCCAGTATGAAAATATGATGAAATGTGGCCTGTAAGTGGTGTTCTATTGAAGTTGTTGGATCCAGTGTGAAAATTGATGAAACGTGGTCCAAGGTGGTGCTGAGGGTTGTAGCCTTCAGTCAGGGGGTTGTAGCTCCCTTCCAGGTGAGGCTGGTAAACGAGATCGGGGGGTCGTAGCTCCCTTCCAGGAGAGGCTGGTAAACGAGTCAGGGGGTCGTAGCTCCCTTCGAGGAGAGGCTGGTAAACGAGCGCAGGTGGGTGCCTGCGTGCTGGTCAAGTCTGCGCCAGCACATATGTTGTAAGATTTTTTCTCTATAATAAAATATTGAAGGCTGAGCAACTGCAGCGGTGGTTTTCTCCCGATTTGGGTTTCCACCTAAAAATCCTGGTGTTCATGTGTGATTCTTTGTGTGATGATTTATTCTGTTCTTACTGCACCTGTTTACTGTTTATTGAGCACCTGATGAATGAATGATGGAATAATATAAGTAAAGGTTTAATGACTGATCTAGATCTCTGTGTATACGCCAGTTTCATAAAGGGGATCCGCGTATATACGCTAGTTTACTGAAAGAAAGTAGCGTATGGGTTTTAAGGAATGAAAAAGTAAAAAGATTTGATTATGCAGTAAATACTGATTCACCCCCCCCTTCTCAGTATTTTTCCCAACATGTGTTATATCCAAATTTGGTCCTCCTAACAAATGGAGTTTAGATAAACCTTTTCCATTTGTTATAGATCAAGTTAACAATCCTTTGGATAAGTTCCAAGGCCTCTAAACTTAGGCATGCACTCTAGAGAAGTGAAAATTGTGCACTACATTCAAGTTGCTAGTTAGCAACCTAATTACACCTTTAACATCTGCCCCCCACCTCCCCTTAAAAAAAAATGCAAATGCATAAGCCTCTATGTAGTGTTCATGAAGCCTTAAACTTGAAACACGAGCTAGCTATACAAAATAATAAGTACAAAAAATTAGATACAAGAGACAATAAGATAAAATATGTAGATTAAGCCCTTATATGATGATATTTATAATAAAGAAAGCAATGTTCACTTACATTTTAAGATGGGGTGAATTTTGGTTGAGAAAATATCTAAATACACTAATACCCAAAAAAGCATTCCATATCCACCTATCTCTTTAAACAGATAATAAAATAGAAATATGACAACTACTTGTGGTCTCATCATTCATGAGTACCAAGTGCCTAGTAAACCTTATTTAATAAATATGGCCCTTTTACGTTGATTAACTAGCCACTATTATCTAATGGGCATTATTAAAGAAGATGGCTACATACATTAATTAACTAACTACTAGATAGCCTAAAGTAGGGAGGTTAGGGTAGGATGCTATGTAACAAATGCTTAAGATATCATAATAAACCTAAGTACACTCAATATACACAATGTGTGGGACCTGGGTATGGAGCATATTTATAAGATAGATAAGAGATATGAGTTTCACAATAATTCCTTAAATAATGAAATAACCTCCTCCAACTACCCCAATTCATTCATACATTTCAATCACATATTCTTCGATGATTACTACATGATGTCTATATATACCTATTTTCACATTGCAATGTAACTCATGTCTCTTTCTATCATGGAGTTATGCTCTATGATCACATATTATGTACATAATGTGTACTAAGGTTTACAATGATATATTAAGCATTTGTTACATAACATGGGACTTTAACACTCTAGAGGATTACATAGGTTGTACACTTATGCAATGTGGATCTTTGGTTGTCATTGATGAAACTACTTTCTAACCATATAAATAAGAGTTCCATGTTTTAATGAAGGACCACACCTTTATGCCGTGGAAATATTGTTAAATCTTGGTAAGATTACTTTACTTTATATTATCTCTTTGTGTATAACCTCCCTTGGTTCTCCAAGCCTAACATAGCTTTTAGTGAGATTTTTTGAGCCAACCCTTCTCTCCCTCACCAAAGTAAAACTTATATCCTCGTTGAATGGGAGTTTCTTCATACGGTTGAGGATGGAGAAACCTATAATTGAGTTAGGAAGGTTTTGGAACATGATTAGGTTCCAATAAATGATTGAAATTAGATTTCATTTGCAATATTTTAAATACTCAATTTTTTTATTTTATTTATTTTTATTTTTTAATTTTTAATTTAATTTAATTTTATTATTATTATTATTATTTTTTATATGAATAGTGTAGCATATTTAAGCACTTTAAAGTTAGTTAAAATGAACTAGGTTTAATTCATGTTTAAAATCTAAAGTGTATTTCCTTAGCATGCATTAGTATGCATTTTCATTTATCTAATCCAACAATTATGTTTGTTCTACACATAAAGTGATTTTATAGTTTATATTCACCTTGATAGTAACTGACTTTGTTGACCTATGGATTCACATTTGATTAGTCCATGATATGTATTTAAAGAGCATAGAGGGTCAATTTTTGTTGATTTATTGTAAGAAACTCATGCAATTATTTTTTCTTTTTGAATATTACCTATTTTAGGGTTTTAACCTTGTAATACATGGTTGTATTTCTTTTTGACCTATTTTTGTGAGTCGCTGTTTAAGGTGTTTCACCTTTGTAAAAAAGCCTTGTTTATTGATCAAAGCTTTTATTAAGACCCACCCTCATTGTTAATTGATATTTTTAACTTGTGTCCTCGCTTGAAAATGGCACCAAGAAAGATTCTAATCTAATTTTCCCTTGAATTAAATTAGAATAAAATTGTAATTCCACATCACATGGAAAATTGTACGAGTTAAGTAAGTTAGTTTGAATTAGTTGGTTCAGTTAATTTGAGTTACGGGTCTAACTTGAGTCATTTAGAGTGGATCCTAAAAAATAGGAGCCTTGGTTGAGTTTATTTTGAGTTGTAATTAATTAACTCAGTTTATCTAAGTTAAAGTCAGTTTAACTAGTTCCAACTGATGGAGGAGCTAGTGAGAGGTCAAAGTGTGGAACTTGGACTTGAACCAAATGCAATGATCAATCAAATAACTGATAAATCAGCCATAAATAACTCATGCATGTCAAATCAGAGAAAGACCCAGTTGAGATTGGAGTTCAAGGGAAGTGTACTATCAATTATATAATCATCCAAATTGTACAGGTGGTGCATGCAAAGGAATTCCCTAGATGTATTGCACAATTCATACATTGGAATTTACCTAATTAATAGGGTCTAATTACCCAAGGAAACAACACAAGGAAATATGGATCCAGGCATACATACAATTGGTTAAGTATTGGCTTAGGCTTGTCTAGGAAGCAGTGAGACAGATAGAGATAATGTATATATTTCTTTGGTTGGAGAAAATTATTATAATCTTCTCATATATTCTAAAGTCTTATGAAATATATAGATAGTGGGTTTTTTAGCTGTGGATTTCCCAAGGAAATAAATGTGTAATTGGTGATTTAAATTATTTCTCTTGTATGTTTTGTGATTTCACGATTGTAATTGGTTTCCACAATTGGTAGAGTAGATTAAAGTCTATTGTTTTAGCATATTACAATTAGAAGTTTTAATCTACATGTATTTTCTACATGGTATCAGAGCATGAATAACTATAGAAGAGAAGAATACGAGTTTGTACTTTCAAGAGGAATAAGTTTTGTAGGTTTCTTCTCTAGACCTAGTAGCAGGATTAGGATGGCGTTCTATGGTCTGAGGTTTGAGTATGCCCTCGAGGGTATATCAAATTACATTGACTAAAGAGACTAGATGGAAGTATTCTTGGAAGATAAAATATTGAAGGATTTCATTGATAAGGACTTCCTGAAAGCAGCTGTAGATGATTCATAGGCTATAATAGAGTAGAAGAAGTGTGTTGCAAAGGCGAGAAGGATTCTACTGGAATGTGTTTGAGATCATATTTTCTCAAACCTCTATATAAAGGAAAATCCATTTGCAATGTGGAACACCTTAACAGATTTGTTTCAGAACAATAGTGACCACAAGAAGCTGGCACTGAAGGACAAGCTTAGGAAAATCAAGCTGGAGAAGGGTGACACAATACCAAAGTACTTGACCAAGTTTACCCAATATTGGGATGAGCTTGGAAGTGTTTTCGAATATGATCTGGTAAGCCTAGCACTTCTAGGCCTTCCCAAGAGATGGAACAACTACTAGGATTAAGAAAATGGGAGGGAGAAGTTACCCGAGTGGGAGCGTCTGTGGTCTGACTTGGTGCAAGAAGATATTCAACAGAACACCAGAGATGGATCCTTATCAAAGCATGATGATGAGAATAATTGTGCCTTGGTTGGAAAGGAAAAGAAATGGAAAGGGAAGTCATCCCATTCCAAATCATATTCTAGTCACGATGGAAAGAAGAAGGACTTATCGAAGAATAAATGTTTTCACTGTCATGAGATGGGACACTATGCCATGAAGTAACCACCCAAGAAGGCCGACAAGAATTCCTAAGGAGGAGCGGTAGGTGAAGCACGTGCTTCACAATTCGAGTTTGATTTCACCCTCATTGCATGCATGGTGTCCTTGGTGATGGGTAGTGTGTGGTACCTAGATAGTGGAGCCTCATTCCATATGACCGACAACAAAGAGTAATTTAATGACTTAGAGGAGAAGGACCTCCAGATGCACATCGATATGGGAGATGATGGGAGGTATATTGCAACCAACATCGATACTGTTACCTTTTAGAGGGAGTCTAGTTCTCCTCTCACATTGAAAGATGCCATGTATGTTCCTAGTTTGAAGAAGAAATTAGTTTCATTTTCTATTTTGAAAGAAAATGTCTATGATGTGATATTTAGTAAAGGAAAGGCATTCCTTCGTCATATAGCCACAGGACGGGTGAAGAAGATTGGGGTTCAGATAAATAACCTTTAAAAAATGGATGTAGAAGAATGTGTTACCCTGAGCACGAAAGAAGAGAAGGTGGAGAGCCGAGAAATTGGTGAGTTATGTCATAGAATATTGGTCCATATACACCACGGGGCTTTGAAGATCATGCAATAGATTTCTACATGACTTCCTAAGGGTGCACTTGAGCAACTTGATACATGCAATGGGTGTACATTGGGGAATTAAAACAAAATCCACCTTTCATGATAAGGATAGTTGAGTGCAAGTGATCCTTGAAAGAGTTCACTCATATGTGTGTGGATCGTTCTCGACAGCCTCCACGGCCAAGCACGTGTATTTTGTGATTTTTGTAGATTATTTTTTACACAAGTGTTGGATATTCTTCATGCAGAGAAAGACCAGACGTTCTCAAACTTTTGTGAGTTCAAAGAACTTGTTGAAAGAGACACAAGTGGGAAATTGAAGGCTCTCAAGAGTGACAACGATGGAGAATAGGTGTCGAATTAATTCAAGAACTTATTAGCATCAGAAGGCATTCGATGAGAGTTGATAACACCCCATAACCAAAAATAGAATGGTGTTGCAGAAAGGAATAATAGAAGCATTGTGGGTGCTGCAGGGTGATATTACATGATCAAGGTCACCATTTAACTTGGGGGTGGAAGCATGCAACACAACTGTGTATGTTCATAACAAGAGTCCTCATCAGATCCTCAGGATGAGTACACTAGAGGAAGTATTTTCCGGTAAGAAGCTAGATGTGGCACACTTTAGAAGTTTTGGTTCATCAGTTTACTGTCATGTTACCAAGGATGCACGGAAAAAGATAGAACCAAAAACTAAGATGGGAATATTTGTGGGGTACAATGATACACCTCACAACTATCAGGTGTACCTGCCATCTCACATGATGACAATGGTTTGTAGAGATATGAAATTCAATGAAGGGAAGGCCATTGTGAATTTCACTTGATGAAGATGATGATATTTTAGCTGCAAAATAAGAACCTCAAGAGGAGAAGAGAGTGGAAGCACCAACTCATGCAGATACATCCAAATATGGAATGAAGTGCACCAGAGAGGCTGACAAGTTGATGCATGATGCTAGAGATAATGTGGGAGCACCTACATCATAATGCAGAAAAAGAAGGTCCCTATATCGGTACACTAACTATATGTATCTTATGATATCGATTGTAGAGACTAAGCCATCCTCATTCAAGGAAGTAGTGTAGAAACCAACATGGGTTGATGCATGGTAGAGGATTATGACTCCATTATCAGGAATAGTGCATGGGAAGTTTTCCCAAGACCAGAGGACAAGTCAGTTGTAGGATCCAAGTGGATCTATAAGGTGAAGCAAGAAACATATGGGATTTTTGAGAAACTCAAGGCCAACTTTGTGGCCAGGGGGTTCTCTCAGCTATAGGGAATAGAATATGAGGAGACCTTTGCTCCAGTAGCAAGGTACTCTTCAATCAGATCTATTATATCATTTTCAATACATATGGGATGGAAAATACATCGGATGGATGTAAATACAACCTTCCTCAACATAGTGATTGAGGAAGAGGTGTACAAGGAGCAACCAAAAGGATTTGAGACCTTTAACAAAGATTCACATGTGTGCAGACTCAAGCAAGCATTGTACGCCAGGATCGACAACTATTTCACCGGGTTTGGCTTCACCAAAAGTGAAGCAGATGTGAACCTTTACCATGTTGTGGTTGAAGGTAAATTATTGATTATAGTATTATATGTCGATGATTTAATTCTAACAGGTGATGAGAACTGATAAATTCTTGAAAAGAATATTTGGCAAGAGAATTCGAGATGAAAGACATGGCGCTCTTGCATTATTTCCTTGGTTTGGAAAGTTAGCACAAAGATGTGGAGTTGTTTGCCTATCAAACTAAGTATGCCAATGAGATACTAAAGAAGTTTCACATGAAGAGAAGCAAACCCATGAAGACTCAACTAGTAGGAAATTGGAGGAAGGAAGATGGTACTTCAGGTGAAGTGGTAGAAGCTATTATTTATAGGTAGCTTGTGGGTTAAATTATGTACTTAGTGAAAACACAACCAAACATGTGTTATGCAGTTAACCAACTTAGTCAAGAAATGGTTAAGCCAAATAAACTCTATTGGAAGGCAACCAAACATGTGTTGAGATAACTCAGAGGCATCACTTAATTTGGTCTTTGGTACAAGCAGAAAAAGGGGGTGAAGCTACAAGGCTTCAAATATGAATATTGGGCAGGGACCCCATTCGACAGGAAGAGCACATCAGGAAAAATCTTCAGTATTGGGTCAGCAATGGTTTCCTGGTACAACATGAAGCATAGACTAGTTTCACTCAGTTCAACAGAAGAAGAGCACATGGATTCTAGTCAAGTAACTTGTGAGGCTATCTGGATGAGGAAGATCCTTGTTGGGTTGTTTGGTCGATAGATGGATCCTACAATGATTTACTGTGACCACCAGAGTTGCATCAAACTCTCGGTTAATCCAATTTTTCATGATAGGTCCAAGCATATTGAAATCTGGTACCACCATCTTAGAGATTGTGTGCAAAGGCGGATCATGATGCTAGAGTACATTGCTAAAGATGAACATGATACATACATATTGATGAAGGCAATATTAAGAGGCAATTTCAAGTTCCATAGATGCGGGATTAGGGTATCAAATAATCCCTTTTTTGCTGAGAGGGATTGTTGAAAATGGCACCAAGAAGGATTCTATTTAATTTCCCCTTGAATTAAATTAGAATAAAATTGTAATTCCACATCACATGACAAATTGTACGAGTTAGATAAGTTAGTTTGACTTGGTTGGTCTAATTAATTTGAGTTGCGGGTCTAACTTGAGTCATGTAGAATGGCTCCTACAAAATAGGAGCACACGTTGAGTTTATTTTGAGTTGTAATTAATTAACTCAGTGTATTTGAGTTAAAGTCAGTTTAACTAGTTCCAACTGATGGAGGAACTAGTGAGAGGTCAAAGTGTGGAACTTGAACTTGAACCACATGTAATGATAAATCAGATAACTGATAGATCGGCCATAAAGAACTCATGCATGTCAGATTAGAGAAAGACCTAGTTGAGATTGGAGTTCAAGGGGAGTGTACTATTAGTTGTATAATCATCTAAATTGTATAGGTGGTGCATGCAGTTAGAGGAAGGCCCTAGATGTATTGTGCAATTCATATTGGTAATTTCCATAATTAATAGGGGCTAATTACCCAAGGAAATAACACAAGGAAATAAGGATACAGGAAGGCAGAAAACTGGTTAAGTATTGGCCTAGGCTTGTCAAGGAAGTAATGAGACAGATAGAGATAGTGCATAGGTTTCTCTGTTTGGAGAAAAGCATTGTAATATTCTCAAATTTTCTGAATTTTTCAATATACAGATAGCGGGGTTTTTAGCTGTGGATTTCCCTAGGAAATCATTGTGTAATGTGTGATTGAAAATATTTCTCTTGTATGCTTTGTGATTTTGTGATTGTAATTGGTTTCCACAATTGGTAGAGCAGATTCAAGTCTACTGTTTTAGAATATTACAATTAGCAGTTTGAATCTACATGGATTTTGTACATGGTATTAGAGAAAAATCACTATAGAATATAAGAATACACGTTTGTACTTGTAGGAGGAAAACGTTTTGTAGATTTATTCTCTAGAGCTAGCAGTAAGATCAAGATGGCATTCTATGGTATGAAGCTTGAGTATGCCCTTGCAGGTATCTCAAATTACATTTCCTGGAGAGACCGAATGGAAGCAGTATTGGAAGATAATGGAATAAAGGAGTTCATTGATAAGGACATCCTAAAAACATCTCTAGCTAAGGCACAAGATCTAGCAGAATGGAAGAAGTGTGTTGTAAAGGTGAGAAGGATTCCACTGGAAGGTTTTCGATATCATATTGTCTCAAAACTACACGGAAAGGAAACTCCATTTGCAATTTGTAATACCTTAAAATATTTGTTTCAGAACAATAGTGACCACAAGAAGCTGGAAATGAGGTACAAGCTCAGGAAAATCAAGATGGAGAAGTGTGACACAATACCAAAGTACTTGACCAAGTTTACCTAATGTCAATATGAGCCTGGAAGTGTTGGTGTTAAAGTTGTTGAAGATGATCTCGTGAGACTAGAACTTATAGGCCTTCCCAAGAGCTGAAAAAACTACTAGGATTCGGTAAATAGGAGGGAGAATATACCAGAGTGGGAGTGTTTGTGGTTTGACTTGGTGCAAGAAGAGATTCAATAGAACACCAGAGATGGATCCTCATCAAAGCATGATGATGAGGAGAACTATCCCTTGGTTGGAAAGGAAAAGAAAGGGAAAGGGAAGTCATCCCATTCCAAACCAGATTCTAGTTAGGCATGAAAGAAGAAGGACTTGTCGAAGATTAAATGTTTTCACTATCATGAGTTGGGACACTATGCCATAAATTGTATGCACAAGAAGGGTGACAAGAATCCCTTTGGAGGAGCAACAAGTGAAGCACATGCTTCATAATTCAAGTTAGATTTCACCCTCATTGCATGCATGGTGTCATCGATGATGGAGAGTGTGTGGTACTTGGATAGAGGAGCCTCATTCCATATGACCGAAAACAAAGAGTTCTTCAACGACTTGGAGGAGAAGGACCTCCAGATGCACATCAAGATGGGAGATGATGGTAGGTATAACGCGAATGTCAATGGTACTGTTACATTTTAGAGGGAGTTTTATTCTCCTCTCACATTGAAATATTTCATGTATGTATTATTGGAAATACTGAATGGGGGGGGGGGGGGTGAATCAATATTCCTTTAAATTAGTATTATTATTAATCTTTCAGAGCATTAGTTAATCTTAAAATATTATCAGTGTTTGTAAAATGATATCAGTAAACAAAAGGAACACAACTGCACACATTTTTTAAGGTGGAAACCCTCTCCGGGACAAAAACCACCTGAATTCTTTTCTAATAATTCTTTAATATTCAACTCCAATTTAAAATAAAGCTCCAAATTCCTATAATCTAGAAAATAATTCTTCTCTAGCTCCCACTGGATGGACGCTCCAACGCCTGAGATTCTTCAGTAGTCAACTGAACGGATTCCCCAACACGCAATGAGCTAAAACTAACCCTAGCACCACCCTACCACCCTGAATATTTCACAGGTTTGATCCTGTTGGTGACTTCATGCACCAGCCTAGCACCAGCCTACCACCCTATAGAAGAACAAAAGAATAATGGACTCCCGTACCAGGGAAAATGGTCCACTTTACAATGATATAGAATGATGTAGAAGAAGAATACACACTAGACCATAACCCAACAATGACACAACCACCTAATGATGATCCTAGACCTCCCGACACTGCCTCTTCAACTCTTGGCAGATAGACACTTGTAAATTTTTTACAATGATACATTTACAATGACTTAGTACAATGATACCTTTATAATTACTGTATGCAGTGCTGCCTACTTGAAGACTTCACGTGGTAAAATTATTGCTGTTATTCTACACCTTGATTTCTTCTCTTGTCATGCTACCCTCTGCTGCACCTTGCTTTGCTTTGCTGCCCTAGAAAGTCTGGTCCTTTGTAGCCCTTGACAACACATGATATAGCCTTTTCTTGCCTTCTAGGATATTGATATGGAATCTTGTGTATCTCTGTTGTTTCAGATCCTAAATATGTGATTTTCGGTTCTGTAGTAGTACTCCGTGTCTTCTTTCCAATGCCATAGGTCTGACCCATTTTTGATTCTTCAAGAGAGAGTTATGCCCAATCTCTCACAATGATTCAATGACCTAATTATGGATTGTTTCAGTAGAGCGAACTTGTACGGCGTGCCACATTTCATTGTTTATTCATTCGGATATGAAATTTATACAGAGAAAACTATAGTCCATGCACTATCTTCCAATTTTTACAGAATTCCAATCTAATACTCAGAGAGAGAGTTATGAATATTTTACCAAGGTTACTTCTTTGAGATGAAGTTTAGGAGCCTGCAAAGACACTGACTTACACAGATCATATCTCCGCAAATATTACGCAACTTGATAAGAAATTTTTACAAGAGATTCCTTAGGCTTTCGACTTCATTTCATAAAAATTTCAGCTTCTGAACCTTCGTAGAAAAAAATTTAGAGCGTAAATTCCATGATAACCTGTTTCAGGTAGCGAAATCCTTGCATGAGGAGGATATGAGGATCACAATTTATATAAATTCTTAGGTTGAGAGGGTCTTCAACAAGTGAACGTGGGAGGGATTTTAGGAGCTTAAAATTATTAATAATTGACTTTTCAATGACCCATGCCACAACCCCATGGGGTTTTAGCCCACTAACTGGGGTTACAAACTTCAAACATGAATATCTCTCAAACTGTGAAGAATTACATGGCGTGCCATATATCAACGGAAACATATTGACAAGTAGAAACCATAAAAATATTCTTGACCCAATATATAGTAATTTGATAGGTCAAAGTTACCATGAAAAATCAGGGTATCCCATGGTGTTGCTTGGGTTGACATCAATGACAACCACTGATCAATAATCTCCCCCTTTGGCATTGATGGCATCACAAGTACTCCCCCTGCAATCATGACACCTCTTCCTACAACATTCTCTCCCCCTTTGACATCAATGGCAAAGAGTAACTCCCCCTAACACACAACCATCCTGCGGACCTGTACACACTTAGACTCCCATTGACTGACAACCATCTTGCGGACCTGTACACGCTTCCACTCCCCCTTTATATTATGAATAAGGAAATCTAATGAGAACTTGGGATAATCCCAAGCTTTTGGTGAAGATATTCAAATTCTTCAAGAGTACTCTTATGATCATCAATGCTTCGTACCCAATCTGCATCTATAAAGGCTTCAATAATGAGATTGTTACCCTTGGGATACCACAAGCCATATTCTGTTGTTCCCTTTAGATATAGAAGAATTAATTTGATGAAAATAATATGTGATTCTTTTGGTGCTGCTTGGAATCTTGCTACTTGTCCAACTGCTTGCATAACATCTGGCCGGGAGATTGTTACATATAGAAGACTACCAATCGTAGATCTGTACAACCTCTGATCCACATCCTTAGATGAGTCGTCTATGCTCAATTTGCAACCCGTTACCATCAGAGTAAGGATGGGTTTTCAATCTTCCATTTTGAATTTATTTGCATTTCCTTGATGTACTTGGCTTGACATATAAATATTCCTTTCTCTTGCTAAGATATTTGAAGCCCTAAGAAGTATGTTAGCTCACCAAGTAAAGACATCTCGAACTCACTTTGCATCTTTGTAGAAAATTTCTTACTTATTCGATCATCATTGCTACCAAATATTATATCATCCTCTTGAGCTAGAAGACGTGCTTTAGTTGCTTCATCCAGAACATATATGTCGTTTGGAGCTCGACTTGCTGTAGCCACAATTTCACCATACTTGCCTTTCCTGATTTCACATTTTGTGGAGTTGAATAGTATTCTGTGTCCTTGATCACATGTTTGTCCAACACTGAGAAGATTCCGATTCATGTTTTCAACCAATAGAACATTCTTTGCTAGAGCAGATTTTCTTCTGAGAGTGACGGTATGTGATCCTATAACATTTGAAGATCCATCATTTCCCAAGGACACAGTTCCATCCTTCTTCTCCTTCAGAGATACAAATTTCTTTCTATCTCCAGTCATATGCGTTGAGAAACCACTATCAACATACCAAACATCTTTGTTGTTTTGAGCCTTGAGAGTGAGAGCATAATTACCAGTCTTCTTCTTCTTCCATGTTTGTTCGTTTTGTGGCTTCGAAGATTCTTCTGGAGGATTTTCAAGTCTGCAGTCTCCGGCTATGTGTCCAAAGCTTTGAAATTTGTAACATTCAATATTATTTATTCAATGTTAAAATCTATTGATGTTTTTTTGAGCCCTGGGAGGTTCATATTTGACAGATCTCTTGGAACTATATTGGTTCCTAGGGTACGTGTGACATTCTACAGCTTTATGGAAAAATTTACCACATGAATAACAATAGCCATAAAAATTATGTTGGTACCTGGATGAAAATCTTCGTTGAGGAATTTTCTTTCAATTTTTTTCTTGCGAATATTGTCTAGTGAAGTCTTCATGCATGCCATATCTCATAGGTTCATTGTATTTTGTTGTAGAAGGTCCTGCTTCTTCTTCTTTGTAATCGAGGCCAGTTCTGTCATTGTAAGATCGTTGATTGTTGATGAGTTCTTCCAATGCCCTTGAGCTGTTGGCATAGTTTTGGACAGTTTTTCCCTTCTTCACTTCCTTACGCAGTGAGACTACTTCAACTTCTAATGCTTCCCTTTCTTGGTTGCTTTCTTCCGACTTCTTTTAAAGTGACTCTTCAATACATTTGTGTTATTAAACTTCAATTTTGAGACCTTAAACTTGTTATTCAAGGGTATTGGAACAAATCTTCTCAACCTTGAGCTCTTTTATAAGCTTGATTTCCTCCTTAGAAAATTCTTCTATGGTCAACCCTTCTTCTTCGCTGTTTGAGACCTCTTGTTTAATGTGCTTGGCCATAAACAATACTCTCTCATTGTCTTCTTCTTCACTGTCATTTTCTTCATCGAATGATGAGCTATCTTCTTTAGAGAGAAAGTTCCTTTTGGATCCTTGCTTGTTGAATTTATTAAAGCCTTTCTTTCATTTTGAGTTGCCATCACTTCTATTCAGACATTTTGCTGCGAAATGCCTAACCTCACCACAAAAAAACATATCGATGGAATTTTACCTTTGAATTTTCCCTTACCAATTTTTAGTTTTCTCGTAAAGTAAGCATATTCTTCATTTGAAAGACCTTCTTCATCATCTCCCTTTTCTTCACAATTGTAGGTGCATGTCTTTTCAATTGAATGTTGTTTTTCCTTATTGGTTTTCTTAGATGCAATGAATGGAGTTTATAGATGCGAAGTACCCTCTTCTTCATCAAGTCTCATTTCATATGCAATTAGAACTCCATGTAATTCCTCTTTACTAAGTTTTTCCAGATTTTCACTATATTCTAAGACCAATACCTTTGGGTTGAATCTCCCTGGTAACGTTCTAAGAATCTTTCATATAATAGTCTTCTCATCAAATGGCTCTCCCAATCCTTCCAGAGTGTTGGTTATTTCATCAACGTACTGGAAGTACGCTGCAATGTTGCATTCTTATTTGATTTTGAGTTGCTCAAATTTTTCTCTATATATTTGAAGCTTTGCTTCTTTAACATTTGAGTCACCTGCATATATATTCTCAAGCTTGTCCCATACATTTTTGGTGGTCTTACAACCCAACACCTTATGATAAGCAGATTCAATAAGTCCACTGATAATAATATTATTTTCTTTTGCATCATTTACCAAATTCTTCTTACCTTGTTCATCCGTGGTTGGTGTAAAGCCATTTTGAACAGTGTCCCATAATTCGTAACCTTGCGCCAAGAGATAGACCCCCATTCTTCCTTTCCAGAGTGTATAATTATTTTCATTGAACAAAGGCACACCATTATTGGTATGCTCCATGACATCCTTCTAGTTGTTAAACTGATATTGAAGGAACCAAGCTTTAATACCAATTGTTGGAAATATTGAGAGGGGGGGTGAATCAATATTCATTTCAATTAGTATTATTATTAATATTTCATAGCATTAGTTAATCTTCAATTATTATCAGTGTTTGTACAATGATAGAAGTAAATAAAAGGAACACAACTGCACATATTTTTTAAGGTGGAAACCCTCTCTGGGAAAAAAACCACCTGAATTCTTTTATAATAATTCTTTATTATTCAACTCCAATTGAAAATAAAGCTCCAAATTCCTAGAATCTAGAAAAGCATTCTTCTCCAGCTCCCATTGGATGGACGCTCCAACGACCGAGATTCTTTAGTAGTCAACTGAACGGATGCCCCAACACCCAATGAGCTACAACTCACACTAGCACCACCCTACCACCCTGAAGATTTCACAGGCTTAAACCTGTTGGTGACTTCATGCACCAGCCTAGCACCACCCTGCCACCCTATAGAAGAATAAAAGAAGAATGGACTCCCATACTAGGGAAAATGGTCCACTTTACAATGATATAGAATGATGTAGAAGAATAATACACACTAGAAAATAACCCTAACTATGACACAACCACCTAATGATGATCCTAGACCTCTCGACACTGCCTCTTCAACTCTTGGCAGATACACACTTGTACAATTTTTACAGTGATACATTTACAATGACTTAGTACAATGATACCTTTATAATGACTGTATGCAGTGCTACCCACTTGAAGACTTCATGTGGTGAACTTCTTGCTATTGTTCTGCACCTTGATTTATTCTCTTGTCATGCTACCCTCTTCTACACCTTGCTTTGCTTTTCTGCCCTAGAAAGTCTGGTCCTTTGCAGCCCTTGACAACACATGATCTAGCTTTTTCTTGCCTTCTAGGATCTCGATATGGAATCTGGTGTATCTCAGTTATTTCAAATCCTAAATATGTGATTTTTGGTTCTGTAGTAGTACTCTGAGTCTTATTTCCAATTCCATAGGTCTGACCCAATTTGGATTTCTCATGAGAGAGTTATTCCCAATCTCTCACAATGACCTAGTTATGGAATATTTCAATAGATCGAACTTGTACGGCATGCCACGTGTCACTGTTTATTCATTTAGCTCTAAAATTGATACAGTGAAAAATAAATTCTGCACCTTGATCTGAAAATTTTAAAGGATATTGCTTAGTATTTCGGCTTCATCTTATAAAAATTTCAGCTTCTGAACCTTCATAGAAAAATTTTCAATGCGCAAATTCCACGATAACCTGTTTCAGGTAGTGAAATCCTTGCATGAGGAGGATACGAGGATCACAATTTATGTAAATGCTTAGGGTCTTCAACAAGTGAAAGTGGGAAAGATTTTAGGAGCTTAAAAATTATTAATAATTGAATTTTCAATGACCCATTCCACAACCCCATGGGGTTTTATCCCACTAACTGTGGTTATAAACTTCAAACATGAATATCTATCAAACCGTGAAGAATTACATGGCGTGCCATATATCACCGGAAACATCTAGACAAGTGGAAACCATAAAAAATATTCTTGACCTAGAATATAGTAATTTTATAGGTCAAATTTACCATGCAATATTGGGGGTAGCCCCTGGTACTAGTTGGGTTGACATCAATGACAACCACTAATCAACATGTCCCTTGTTTGAAGAAGAACTTAGTTTTAGTTTCTATGCTAGAAGACTATGGCTAAAATGTGATATTTAGAAAAGGAAAGGTGTTCCTTCATCACATATCCATGGGACGGGTGAAGAATATTGGGGTTTAGATAAATAATCTCTACAAAATGGATGTAGAAGATTGTGTTTCCTTGAGAAAAAAAGAAGAGAAGGTGGCGAGCCGAGAAATCAGTGATTTATGGCATAGAATATTGGGTCATCTACACCACGGGGCTTTGAAGATCATGCAACATATTTCTACAGGACTTCCCAAGGGAGCACTTGAGTGGTGCGATACATGCAAAGGGTATACATTAGGGAAGTACACCAAAGCCACCTTTCATGATAAGGACAGTCGAGCGCAAGCGATCCTTGAAAGAGTTCACTGAGATGTGTGTGGAACGTTCTCGACAGCCTCCATGGAAAGAAAACTGTGATTTTTATAGATGATTTTTCATGCAAATGTTGGATATTATTCATGCATAAGAAAGACTATATGTTCTCAAAATTTTGTGAGTTCAAAGCACTTGTTGAAAAATACACTAGCAAAAAAGTGAAGGCTCTCAAAAGTGACAACTGTGGAGAATATGTGTCGAATGAATTCAAGAACTTCTGTGCATCAGAAGAAATTCGACAAGATTTGATAGCAACCCATAACCCACAATAGAGTGGGGTTATAGAAAGGAAGAACATAAGCATTGTGGGAGATGCACATGTGATGCTAGATGATCAGGACCTATTATTATACTTGTGGGTAGAAGCACGCAACACAACTGTGTATATGAAGAACAAGAGTCCTCATCGAATCCTTGGGATGAGTACAAAAAATGAAGCCTTTTCCGGCAATAATCTAGATGTGGCACACTTTATAATTTCGGTTCATCAATTTACTGTTGTGTTACCAAGGATGCACGAAAAAAATATAGAACCAACAACTGAGTTGGGCATATTTTTGGGGTACACTGATACACCTCACAACTATCAGGTGTACCTACTATCTCACAAGATGACAGTGATTCATAGAGATGTGAAAATCAATGAAGGGAAGGCCATGTGAATTTACCTTGCGAGGGAGATTAAGATGCATGCAGATGAGGATATTTTAGCTCCAAAGGAATAACATCAAGATGTGGAGAAACCACAAGTAGAGGAGCGTAGAGTGGAAGAACCCACTCATGCAAAGACATCCAAATATGGAAGGAAGCACACGAGAGAGGATGATAGGTTGATTCATGATTCTAGAGAGAATGTGGGAGCCCCACATCACAACGTAGGCAGAGAAGGTCCCCATATCAGTGCACTAGATACATGTATCTTATGAGAGAGAGTGTAAATACTGAGCCATCCTCATTCGAGGAAGTAGTGGAGAATATAGCATGGGTTGATGCTATGGTAGAGGAGTATGACTCCATTATCAGGAAAAATGCATGGGAAGTTGTCTCAAGACCATAGGACAAGTCAGTTGTAGGATCCAGGTGGATCTACAAGGTGACACAAGCAATATATGGGAGTGTCAAGAAAAACAAGGCAAAATTTGTGGACAAGGGGTTCTCTCAAGTGGAGGGAATATATTACAAGGAGACCTTTGATCCAATAGCAAGGCACTCTTCAATCAGATCTATTTTAGCACTTTCAACGCAGATGGGATGGAAAAATCATTAGCTGGAATTTAAGACAACATTCCTTGACAAAGTGAGTGAGGAAGAGGTGTACATAGAGAATTCAAAAGGATTTGAGACCTTGGACATAGAGTCACATGTGTGCAGACTCAACCGAGAATTTTATGGAATGAAACAAGCACCTCATTCTTGGTACATTAGGATCGACAAATATTTCACCAGGTTGGGCTTCACCAAAAGTGAAGCAGATGCTAACCTTTATCATATTGTGGTTGAAGGTAAATTACTGATTATAGTATTATATCTCGATGATTTAATTCTAACATGTGATGAAAAGCTTATGAATTCTTGCAAAGAATATTTGGCAAGAGAATTCGAGATGAAATACATGGGGCTCCTGAATTATTTCCTTTGTTTGGAAAATTGGCAAAGAGATGGGGAATTGTTTGTCTCTTAGGGAAAGTATGCCAATGAGATATTGAAGAAGTTTCACATGGAGAGAAGAAAACCCATGGAGACTCCTCTAACAAGGAATTAGAGGAAGGAATATGTTACTTCAGTTGAAGTGGTAGAAGCTACCATTTACAAACACCTTGTGGGTTCACTTATATACTTGGTGAACACATGACTAGACATGTGTTATGAATTTAACCATCTTAGTCAAGCAATGGTTAAGCCAACCAAGCTCTATTGGAAGGAAGCAAAACATGTTTTGAGATACCTCAAAGGCACCACTTAGTTTGGTCTTTGGTACAGACGGACAGAGGGACTGAAGCTGCAAGGCTTCACATATGTAGATTGGGCAGGGAGTCCATTCGATAGGTAGAGCACACAAGACAGAATATTCAGTATTGGGCCAGGAACAGTTTCCTGGTACATCAGGAAGCAAATATCAATTACAGTTAGTTCAGCAAAAGCATAGTACATGGATGCTAGTCAGGTAGCTTGTGAGGCTATCTGGATGAAGAAGATCCTTGTTGGGTTGTTTGGTCAACAAATGGATCCTACAATTATTTACTATGACAACCATATCTACATAAAACTCTTGGTTAATCCAATATTTCATGATAGGTCCAAGCATAAGGAAATATGATACCACCATCTCAGATTTTGTGTGCAGAGGTAGATCATGATGTTAGAGTACATTCCTATAGAGGAACATGATGAAAATATCTTGACGAAGGCACTGTCAAGAGGCAAGTTCGAGTTACATAGAGGCAGGATCGGGGTATCAGATAATCCCTTTCTTTCTGAGAGGGAGTGTTGAAAATGGCACTAATAAAGATTCTAATTTAATTTTCCCTTGAATTAAACTAGAATAAAATTGTAATTTCACATCACATGAAAAATTTTACGAGTTAAATAAGTTAGTTTGAATTATTTGGTTCATT
Organism: Pinus albicaulis; assembly: GCA_034641835.2. Taxonomy (NCBI): domain Eukaryota; kingdom Viridiplantae; phylum Streptophyta; class Pinopsida; order Pinales; family Pinaceae; genus Pinus; species Pinus albicaulis. The sequence goes on from CM076579.1 coordinate 966,993,143, forward strand.
AATTCGAGTTTCAGGTTTAAATTGAGTCATGTAGAGTGGCTCCTACAAAATAGGTGCCCTGGTTGAGTTTTGTTTGAGTTGTATTTAATTAACTTAGTTTATATTAGTTAAAGTTAGTTTAAATAGTTCCAATTGAAGGAGGAACTAGTGAGAGGCCAAAGTGTGGAACTTGAACTTGAACCACATGTAGTGATAAATCAGATAAATGATAAATCAACCATAAATAACTCATACATCTCAGATTAGAGAAAGACCTATTTGAGATTGGAGTTCAAGGGAAATGTACTATAAGTTGTATAATCATCCAAATTGTATAGGTGGTGAATGCAGTCAGAGGAAGGCCCTAGATGTATTGTGAAATTCGTATTGAGAATTTCCCTAATTAATAGGGGATAATTAACCCAAGGAAACGAGGCAAGGAAATAAGGATCCAGGAAGGCAGAAAATTGGTTAAGTATTTGCCTAGGCTTGTCTAAGAAGTAGCAAGACAAATAGAGATAGTGCAAAGGTTTCTCTGGTTGGAGAAAAGCATTGTAATCTTCTCATATTTATGAATTATGAAATATACAGATAGCGGGGTTTTTATCTATGGCTTTACCCAGGAAATTATTGTGTAATTTGTGATTGAAATTATTTCTCTATTATGCTTTGTGATTTCACGATCGTAATTGGCTTCCGCACTTGGTAGAGTAGGTTCAAGTATATTTTTTTAGCATATTAAAATTAGAAGTTTGAATCTATGTGGATTTTCTACAACTTGCATCAAAGAACTTAATAGTCTTTACTATTTCTAAGATCCTTTTTTAGCTTAGAGAGGTGTTCAATTATGTCTAGAGCATCACTTTTGGTTGGAATAATTTTTCATTTCACCGGAAAATGTTTTTATTTTCATAATATATAAATATTTTTATTAGATCCAGAGGCATACAACTTTATCATGGATATAAAACTATTCTTCTATACTATGTTAATATTTCAAGTTTTATTTTTATATTCTCATTTTGGTACCCTTCCATGTTGCATAAGCTCTTTATGTCCCTTGTGCAATCTCAACAAACCAAAATCATAGTGGAAAATTTCCTTTTATCTATCTCCTTATATGTTCTTTGCTCTATATTATCTCAAAAAATTAGAAACTTAGAGAAAAAAATGAATTTCCACGTAAGCTAACAAAAATCTAATTTTAATGTTATCAAGTTTTAGGTTTGTTTTTTCTTCAAAATTTCACATGTTTTTCTAAATGCTAAAGACTTTTCTAAGAAAAAAAAAGAGGGTCTATGGGATGAACACATAGTTTGAGATAAAGAAAAAAAGGGACAAGAGAGAATCTCCTCCATAACATTTGTTATATATATTTTTCCTTAACTCACTTGGTTGAAAGTCACTTTGCTAAATAAAAAGTTTTAAGTTCAGGCATTTTTTTTATTAAGTTAATTTTCTAAAACAATTATGCAACTTTAAGTTATCACATAAGTTTTATTGTAAATAGCATTGCAATTAAATAATATAAGTGAATAATTAGAAATTGAATATGTTCCCTTTTAAGTTACTTTCTTTTCCAAGGAAAAAATCTATAATTTTAACTATATAGTAACGAGATTACAATATGTAGATGCCTCGTGGCATTCTATTGGCTACATACCCAATCAAAAAGTAAGTTTTGAAAATGCATTTTTCCTTGGAGGAGAGAAAGATGTTGGCAACCTCTTATAAAATGTCACATTTTTACATTCTTTAAATACATCTCAGAGAGAGAGAGTCCCATATACACCCCAAAATTTCATTGCAAATGTAGGATAAAAAAGTGTAAAAAAAAGACATATAACAATGATATATTATAGAAGTTCACTCAAAACCAAGGGTAAATAAATATTTTTGTTGTTGGGCCTTTTCACTTTTTGTAATTTCAAATGAGCCTCTATCTATATCTAGTCCAATATTTGACAAGGCATCTATACTTGTGTTCTTGTGCCTATAAATGTTATCAAAATAAATATGAGAGAAATGAGGGATCTGTTGTTGAATTTTTTCAAAAGTAGGAATGACCGTATAATTGTAGATTCTTGCTACTCGTTTCACCCAATTTATGATAGATTGAGAGTCCCCATATATGTGTATGGAGGTGATTCCTTGTGAGATGTCCAGTTATAGGAGTAATTTAGAGAAAAAAGTTCAATATGATTCTTTTTAGTTGGTCCAATATTTGCAACAAAAGATAAGGAGACAATTTGTGAGATATGAAGAATATCACCCGCCCCTCCCAAAGATGGGAATCCTTGAGTTGCCCCATAAAAGAAAGCCCAGTGAGAGTCTATCTATATTTTAGGTTTCTGGGTGGTATGAGAGTGGAGGGAGGGGTACCTTTCAGTTGAATTTGTTGCAATTACCAAGATTTTTAGGGCTATCTTAGTAGTTGATGTATCTTTAAAAATGGTTTAGATTCTCTCTAACCATGTTCCATAAGACACAATTAAATGGAGTACCTTGCATTGTGTTTTGTGTTGTGATGATAGCTACTGATAAATACACTCATCAATGCTTGAACTATCCCATATGTATGAGCTTCCATCCATATGGCGAAAATATTTCCATACAACTTGTGTAAGCAAGAAAGATATAAAAATGTGGTTTATCGATTCAAAATCATGAAACATAAGGGGCATATTCCTAGAACTTGGAAAGATCGATTTTGGAGATTGTCCAAAGTAATGGCTTTCTTTCAAAGAAGCAACCTATTGTCACTGCTACATCACCCTCCAAACCTTCACTACATTATAATTTTGGAGCCTATATCATGGTTGTATCATGTGTCGCCTTTGTTGTCAAGTGTCATTTTGTATTGCTTCATATGTCTGAAGTGTTCTTGAGCCTTCTCAAGTGTCGTCACATTAATTAGAACTTATTTATGTGTGTTTCGTCGTCAGAACACCTTTCTTGTTGTAAAACGACACTTTCGGGTCACAGTCACACACACTTCACTGTTTATGGTTGGGGAATGTGTATAAAGTGGAATTTTATTGAATATTCATTGTTGGTTAAGTTTGCCTAAGTTTTAACGATGATTTAGTATGTGTTGGACGTAGTTTTATGTCCATAAATCATATTGGCCACCCCTTGATCAATCTTCCTGAATTAGACAAATTTTGGTTGCAAGTGAGCCCATTAAGGTCAAGAGTACATGAGCAAGCTATTAATCCTTGATGGGTGATCCTTTGTTTTTCAGAAGTATGCCCTGTGCCCTCCTCGAGAGTTTAGCACACTCCAAAAGCATGAAGCCCCTTTCTTGTTCTGAACTACACCCTCAAAAACACCTAGTCTTCCTTGAGCTCCCTCCTTCGGCTCAAAGAAGTGCACCCTCCATGAGCACACTGGCGCACTTGGAAGACATAAAGCTCAATCCTTCAACCTTCCCTTATGTTCCTTCCTGACCTAACTTGAGTGCATTGTCGCACCTTGAAGGCATGAAGCTTTAACATATAACCTTAAAAAATGTGGCCTGTGCCCTTCCTGAGGTGTCCTAGACACATGAGCGAAACCTGAAGGCACGAAGTCTCAACCTTCAGTGTTTGGGAGTGCGCCTTGGACCCTATCTCTTTCCCCTGGGCGCATAGTGAACTTGGGAAGCCTAAATCATTCTACTTCATTCTTCGGACTTACAACATGTGACCTGCCTTGATTTATTTCTTCCTTAGGGCACATGAGTGCATGTCGAAGCCCCAAAGCTCCTCCTCCTCCATCCTTCAGCCTTTCCGAGTGCACCCTTTTTCCCTGAAGCTCCGTTGACCATTTTAAGCACGTAGAAAGGACATTGACATGAAATATGCATAAAACAGGGTAGATTAGGATATTTCTAGACTGATAGTTTCTCATAATGAGTGATTGTAGAAACAGGTATTGTAGGAACCATCTGGAAATAATACACAAGGAAGATCAGGAAAAGAGGATAAACAAAGGAAGCACAAGAAGAGTCAAGAACACACCTAAAAATTAATGATCAAAGCACCATGAAGAATAAAAAGTTTGAAGACTCTTTGGAGGGTGGAAGCACCATGAGAAAATGATGATAAAGAACAAAAATAGTGGAAACCATGTCACCACTGAAGATAATCCATGTCATCAGTCACTGACATGTCCCATTCATCCATTATAGTAACATGTCTAGTTTCATCATATGGTGATATGGAAGACAAAGATGTATTATTGTAATCATTGTAGAATACAAACAAGTAGAAGTCCAAGAGTCATGTGTGAATTCAAGATTCATGGAAGTCTAAATGACATGTAATACCAAAATTTATACGTAATTGAAAAATTCATTTGGAACTTCAAAGGTTGTAGAAGTCCAAAGGTCACTAGAAGTTAGAAAGTCAAGAGTCATGAGGATGTGAAAGGTCACTCCTCAATTTATAAATAGATCCTCATTTCTCATGTAAAGGAATTTTAACCTTGGCTTCTCCCATAAGGCATAAGAGAGATAAATTAGAACTTTTTGGGAGAAATTATTGGCTCCAACACTCCACTATTGGAGCAAGTGATGTTCATTGTATTCATGCATCTTGGTACTTTTACTTAATAATATAATCCTAACGGCTAGCACTTTTCGTACATGGATTATGAATGTTTGTAAGAATATTTTGTGAATGTTTTTTATTCATGTTTGCTTTTAACAATAACAATATAGTTGAACTATTTTGGTTATGTTAGTGCTTATATAATTGAGAACGTGTTGTGATGCTTGTAACATTCGCCACATCTTTTTGGACTATTCTGATGGATGTTAGACGAGACATTCATGTTCATGTGTGTCTTTGTTAGGGTGGTACTATTAACTATCTCTTAGAGGCTCACTTTATCTCCTCTCTGTGGTAGAAGAACCTTGATGCACCTGCAACTGAACATTTACCAGACACACTAGCTTACTTTTGAAGGAACATATGTGATTCTCTCTCTTTTGTTGATAGTTAAAGCCAAGTAATTAATTTAAGTAAATGATAGTCTGGCTGTAATTTAGATGGGGTTCCTATCCCAAATGATGTGAGGTCTATTTGGGACTACATATCGGTGAAACCCCCTTGAATGTTGGCAGGTCCAACAATGTCAACATTTTTGGCACTAGAAGGAGGGAAGATGAATTTTTATGGCTGATAACTCCACCTACTCACATCATACTTCTTCCGATCAAGGAAGTAACGTTCCAAACACCTCTCTGATTCATATTCCTGAAGTAGGAGGATCTTCTCAGAATTAACTTGTGAAATTTCTTACGAGAAAATATAGACAATTTGGCCTATAACCAGTCTCTTTTCAAAGGCTATTGGTTTAATTCCTGGAGCACACGATCTTCCTTATTTTCTGAAGAGGAAAGAAAAAAATCCTACCTGGGTAATGGTTTATACAATTGAAGATTTGGTTTTTTTACCCTCGAAGAGTTAGAAAACTCAACATAAAACACAAAGAAACTAGAGTATCCCCCATCATATAACGGGGGTCACGGGGATAATGTTGTTTTCTCAAATGACATTTTTCGTGGGTTAGGCAGTGTCAGGGAAGATTACTCAGATTCCAAAGAAGAGAAGGAGGATAAGGAAAATAAAATAGCAAACCAAGGTATGTATTGGATGAGTCACGATCCACTAGTCCTTCTAGGTGTTTTACATAAGATGCCAAGGCACACAGAAAAATTGTTGAAAAAATATGACCCTAACAAGGAAATCAAAGAAAAATACCATTTGTATCATTTCTATCTACACCTGCAAACGCAGGAGGTACGTTATGATGATGTTGCATGTAGACTCTTTCCTTGTACCTTAGACGATAGATCTACTTGTTGGTATCATAGCCTTTCTGCAAATTCAATTCATAATTGTAGGGGGTTTGAAAATTTGTTCCTATAAAAGTTCACCAATGACAAAACCTTAGCCATGTTATTAAAAGAGTAAGGGAACCTAAAAATGGGGGAAAAATAAAAGGTTAAGAGTTTTAATCATTGGTTAAATCAGGTATTGGAAAAATTTCCTCCAAATATGATACCTAATGACTCCATCAAAATAGATTACTATACTTATGCCCCTTCAACAAGCATATCAACGTTTGTGAAGAGGGAATCGAAAGAAACCTTGGCCCAAAATTTTGAAGAACCCATCGCTGTTGAGAAGGACTTGTGTGTAATTAGAGTCATTGTTGATAATGACTCATCCAAGGAATCTAAGGAGATATGTAAAAGGTAGCAAACCACTTCAAGCAAGTCCAAGGATAAAAAAGATCTTCATCTAAAAAGCTTGACTCGCACTATCAAGAATCTGTCTAATGTATTAGTAGAACTGAAACAATTGAAAAGCGAGATAATATCAATAGTAAGCCTTGAATTTTAACTTCCCGAAGAAGTTCAACAACAACAACAAGAATAGTAGTCAAATGGATAAGTATGCATAAAGCTCAAATGTCATGCTGAATGTCGAGAGTATGGACATGGACCAATATTATTATTTTAACCAAGAATATCATTCATGAAATACATGCCCCAAGTGGAATCACAACGTGAACATTCTAGTTTCACACATTATTGACTCAGTTCTTTCATATGATCAGACTAAGTAGACATAAGAAAAGGAAGCATCTCAGGCTGATGAAGGACTGCAAGTGTCAGACACAGTTAATATTTTCAGTTGTGTGTTCAATGCTGAGAATAAAAACACCGAAGAACCACCACTGAATAAGGCCCTGAATCAGAAGAAAAACAACCGATATAGGTTGAGAAGTCAAGGGATTTTTCCTGAACAAGATCTGATAGTTTTGTTAGGAAAACTAACTCTGCCTTTCATCCAAGCTCCAAAAAAGTATGGAGATGTTACCACAAAAAATAAAATTTTTTCCAATAGTAAAAGTAAGACCGTCACTCGAGAAGTGCCAAAAAAATTCACTCCTCCAAACACTTCAACAATGTCCGTTGCACTTGACTACAACATAGTTGAGGATATGAAGAAAGAATGCATAAATATTTAGATATTTTACCTCAAAAGAATAGCAAGCAAGGATGAACTGCTCTTTTGAGCCCTTGATTAGATCTCACCAGGTAATAATGCATCTTATTCCTAGAAGGTATCTAGTAGTTCTTCTGGTCCCCTAGATTCGGTCATTAATGCCATAACATTAGAATATATTGCTCTTCTCCCTCTGTTTCTATTAAATTCTTAAATTTTCAATTACAATGTTCACAATTGTTTAGTGGTTTCTGATGCATCTTTAAATGTAATGCCATTATCTTTTGCAAAGAAAAAAAATTCCAAATGGGTTAAAACCGATGCAAAAATTATTCAACTAGGAAGATCTCTAGTCTAGGCTATTGGTGAACTTAGAAATCTCTTCAAACTGAAACCCCTTCCCTTTATTAGATGCATTAAATTTCTTGTGCGGTGCTGCATTTTATTTGTTACCTATATCCTAAGGCATTTCCCACTTCTTATCCCATTTCCATTTATTCTTATCATTACCTTTCCAGTCATGCTTAGTCTCATATTTTCACTTTGATTTCTCTTAACAATGATTTAGCTTTCAAATGGAATCCTCCGATGATCTAGGATCATCAAACTCAATCTTGTCTTTGAATTCTATTGGAAACCCATTGATGAATCTATGAATCTTGGTCTTTTCCTCCTTGAGGTAAGGCACATATCTCAATAGCTCCAAGGATCTACTAGTCTACTCCTCATTAGTCATAAATCCCATCTTTAGTTCATAGAACTTTTTTTCCCTGTTGTCATAGTATCTCTCCGATAGATTCTTCTTCCTGAATAGTCTCTCTAATTCACTCCAAGTCAATTTCTCCTCATAAATATATCTAACATTATTTACATATTCCCACCACATATATGCTCTACCTTTAAGACCGAATGTAGCTATTATGGCCTTCATCTTCTCTAAGTAATCATGTAACCTGAAGAACTTATTCATTCCAAGTAACAATGCTTCTGCATCCTATGATTTCTTCATATATCCATCAAATGTAGGTGTCTTTTATTTATTAAAATCATCTTGAAATATCCCCTATAACCCCTCCTGTAAGGATGATAATCATGACGATCATAATGCTTTTCATAACCATAACTAGAATAGTACTTGTCTCTATAACCTCTCCTATCTGGGGTGTCCAAGAATCCACCATCTCTGATCATGTCATATATATTTGACTTGTGACTAATATGATACCTACTTCCATATGCCACATTAGTCCCATCCTCCTGTCCATAGCTAATCCAGAGTGGTCCCTGTCACTGCAACTATGACAAACTCCGAAGGATTATTGCATTAACCTCTGCTTGTTTCTCATGTGCCTGTATGATTATGTCATTATTTACTTTGCAACTCATTATTTATTCCTTCAAAATTTTAAATGTGTCTGCTAAGTCAAAAGAGTTCCCAACACCATGCTTCTAATATGATTCATAGGGAGAACCTTTGTAATATACCATCTTGCTAGTCATATTGATTTCTTTCCTGCAAGGCATACTATGTCAGTTAAACCAAATCATAAACAAACCAACGTACCTTAGCATCATTAAAAGAAGATATATCCTGCAAGATGAACCAATCAATGTAATGCATGTATACACATAATCATAACAACATGTAAATATATAGCACATAGATAAAACAACATATAAACATCATTCTAGCCATAGTCCAATCATTAATGCATGACCATATCAATCACATACCATGACCTCATGCATGGAAACAATAAACATACCAATGTACACTTGAAAACACGTAAGCACTTGACATACATAAATAATGCGTAACCGATCATATAGTCATGAAAACACATTCCACAACAATCCCATATGCAACCGGCATGAATTCATGACCAACGCATCGCCTATCAAGTACGATGGGTGAACGAGGCTCTGATACCACTCTGTAACACCCTCCTCCCACATATATCCAAGTAACCAACCAACCCAGGCAAACATGTGACGAAGAGTTACTATGATATGATTCAATTCCCTATGTGTTAGTTAAGGAGGTGGAACCGACGAAACACAACAACACAAACCTTATACACTTGGAAAATAATCCCCATGAGCCATCCAAGCCTTCCAGGTGACTAAACCCTAAGAAAAACTAATGTTTTGCTACATTAATCCCCTAGACAGTCCCTTTCCAAGCCCTCCAAGTGTCTGAGAGCCTCAATCATGCCCATGAGCATGCATGGGTGTGATTGTAGCATTTTTGATTCCAGCGCTATGCCAACAAATGCAGGATTTAAGGCTAAATTTCAAGTCTAGGACCCATGTCACTGCCCATAACTCCATGACACTTTCAGGAATGAAATATATCAATGGAATAATGATCCAAATTAAATTACTTGAATAAGGAATTTAATGGAACCCTAGCCATGATAGGCATTTCGTCAAACATGTCACAAATATATAATTTATAGGTTTAAACAACATATATGAGCATAGAGGTCATATCCTTATCTGAGAATCGCTAAGAAACATTGATGCCTCATCGCATTATCTTCATTATCATCGACTATTAGGTAATATATTCATTTTTGATTCATTTACAAATCAAAACATGATGAGAGCCATACATCATCACTGTCATAGAACACATTCATAACCGACATATAAATAATAGAAATGACAAGCTTTGGTTTTTAAAATCATGTGGTGATCATTTTTTAAAAAACTTCCTGGATTATCCACATTGCTAGAAAACGAGTGTCGACGTTTCGAATCCCAACGGGGATCCATCATCAGGACTTTCTTGAATGAAGAAATTGAGAAAAAGGCTAAGACCATTAATATAGGTAGAAGTAGCTTTCTAGAAAAGAGCCGACCAAAGTTTATAATTTACATATTTATTAATTTATTTTATATATATGATATAATCCTAATTCAATAAAATTTTATTTCTATCAAGGTTAATAATCTACGTTATAAGGTTCATTTATAAAAGAATAACTAATCTATAAAAGGAGACTCCTACAAGGTTAAAGATCTAAATAAACTAATATAGTTTCTAATTTAAACTTTTAAAGCCTAGAAAATATTTAATATGATAAAAGATTTACTAAAATTAAAAATTATTGAAGGTGAATTATTATTAGTTAATTAAACAAAGGACTAAATAAAATATAAATATATAATTGAATTAAAAGGATATATTTAGTTACTATATCATTTTAATTTATTATATATCCAATTTTATATAAAAACTTTAATTTTAACTTATTATATATCCAATTATATTTAAAAAAAAGTAATTTTAAAGCTCTAATTTTATTAGAGTATTAATTACTAATCAAGATAAAAGTATACTAAGTATTAACTTCTTTTTTTTAAATATAATTGGATATATAATAAGTTAAAATTAGAGTTTTTATATAAAATTGGATATATAATAAATTAAAATGATATAGTAACTAAATATATCCTTTTAATTCAATTATATATTTATATTTTATTTAGTCCTTTGTTTAATTAACTAATAATAGTTCACCTTCAATAATTTTTAATTTTAGTAAATCTTTTATCATATTAAATATTTTCTAGGCTTTAAAAGTTTAAATTAGAAACTATATTAGTTTATTTAGATCTTTAACCTTGTAGGAGTCTCCTTTTCTAGATTAGTTATTCTTTTATAAATGAACCTTATAACGTAGAATTAACCTTGATAGAAATAAAATTTAATTGAATTATGATTATATCATACATATAAAATAAATTAATAAATATATAAATTATAAACTTTGGTCGGCTCTTTTCTAGAAAGCTACTTCTACCTATATTAATGGTCTTAGCCTTTTTCTCAATTTCTTCATTCAAGAAAGTCCTGATGATGGATCCCCATTGGGATTCGAAACGTCGACACTCATTTTCTAGCAATGTGGATGATCCGGGAAGTTTTTTAAGAAATGAAAAGCATTGAAAAACCATATAAGCCACATAATAAAAAACATATTTACCCATGAATACAAGAGGAAAATAATTGTTATTTCCATAAGAAAAACATAACCAAGTCCGTGACTTCCATGTACCACTTGGCCATAGACATGGTTAAACCAAATCTCTCTTCTAGCTAGTCACCCCCATGCCACATTCCAAGCATGAATGTGGGATCTCATTAAGAACAACAATCAAAACCAAACCAGGGCTTCCAGAGGCCAAACCACCTCAACCATAAAACAATGATTCCACCTCACGGTCAGACATCACTAACTATTAACAAATTTGTCTCTACCCAAGTTGTCCAAGGCTCCAGAGCGTTTTCTCCAACCAAGTCTTCTAGGACTAGTAACTAAACCCACAACTACCCCCAGGATTCTGGAGCATTTTTCCAACCAAGGCTTCCAGTACTAGTAACTAAACCCAAGCCGTTACAAGGATTCTAGAGCATTTGTCCAACCAAGGATTCCAAGAACTAATAACTCAACCCACATCCAAAGGCACATGAAAACCAACCAGAAAAAAGTAAAACCCATAACACCATTGTTATCCAGGAAATGGAAAGGCTAAGAAAAACCACTATCAATCCAAGAAATCCTCCATGCCAATGATAGATCATAAACAAATAACCACATGCATATTCCATGCATGCAAAAACTAGCGAGGAAAATAATACATGCAACTCGATACTTGCAAGAAAAACCCGATGTAGCTTTTGATCCCAATGTCCACTTGTGCTTACTTGCTTTTCTTTTTCCTTCTTGCTCCAAAATTCAAAGTATGCCACACTCTTCCAAGGGTGCTCCAAGAAAAATATAAGTGTCCAAGAGTATTAGAGAGAGAGAATAGAGAGATAGCTCCAAAACTAAACTGATCAAAATCCATGAACTAATCCTCGAAATCCTTTTTATTAATGAGGCCTCTAATTTCTTCAATTTTCCATTATTTTCATTCATTTTCCTCCTCACATGCAACTTGTTATCTTTCACCTCCACTTTCTCCTATTTTCCATCATTTTCATAGATAAATGCCATTAAATGCCACTTTGCCTTTCCAAATATTTTTCCATTTCCTTTGCCAATTTACATAGCCATAATAAACCATATGAACACCCACACTAGGATTTTTTTCCCCAGCTTTCAGCTTGGAATATGTGTCCCATGACCATGGTTATTATTTTTCCTTTATTAAATTTTATCACATGGAATTTTCACCAGGGCCGTTACATGGATAATAGGTGAGAAATTCTAGGGGCAGAAGAAAATTGTATATTCTAAAAAAACGAAATATTGACCCGAATCGAGAATACTAGTTTAGGACCCCAATTGAAACCCATGTCGAAACGCTCATCGTCTGAAACCTTGGAGGAAGGCCTGAAAAACTGTTAGATATTTTGAAGGACGTCAATGGAGGAGAGAGCCTTCTTGGAAGGGCTTGAACCCAAAAGTGGACCGATCCAATTGAGACTCTAGCTAAGATAGCCTTGATGGGTGTCCAAACCCTAAACCTTAATTGACACAAATTGGGACCTGAGAGGAGAATTGGGGTTACGAGGGGGATCACAGTCCATTGATAGAACCAGGGAAGCATGAGTGAAACTTAGAGTGGGGAATGAGGGGGACCTAGAGCACAATGGAAAATGAGCCATGTGTCTAAAGGAAGATACATAAATGCTAGTCATAGGGGAAATATTAGGCTTGAAATTGACAAGTTCCACCTCATCTATAAAATCCAAGAGAAAGTATGCAATTAACCAAAAATAAAATTTCCTGTGACAAAACGAGCCCTCCGAGAGGCGCACTAAAAAACCATTCCTGAATAAAAACCAAGACAACGACGTGAGAGATACCATGAGAAACCCTTGAGGTAAAATCAAAGCTGGTTAACCTTGATAGTTAACAGTTAACACTAACCCCATAGAGGAAGATCCAGGCGTGGAGAAAACCTAAAGTCTTCCATTGATAGAGCTCTCCTGATCAATCCATTTGGATTCTCTTCACTATACTCTATCAATATTTAATTAATTTATTGTGGCATACATTCTATGCATATAAGGTATCACATAATATATGTACCACCACTATTCACATATATCAGTGTACACACTTTCCATATCATACTGAACTTCATGTCATTCATAAATATATATTATACCATACGAACAACACACCTCAAAAGACATATAACTAATCTCATGGTTTATGAACACATATATAGAAACATATGCCTTGGCTCATGGTTTATCATGATTTTTGCATAGAGCAATCAACATACATAGCATAATTTACAATCTTCATATAGTTCAACACAAAGTAATACATACGACATGGAACTCACTGCATAGACCAATGAAATTGTAATCACACCCAAATTTAAAAAAAAGACACATGTTTTTCGCATAACATGCAACATACCATCCATCAACACACATATTACATACCATTTGCAAGCACAAATATTTCATCACCAAAAATTTCATAGTCGTCCTTATGCAACCATTACATAGTATTTTTGGCTCAATCAACGAGGTTCACGGTGTTAAAAAATAGTGCCAGGAGACATGATTTAAAAAAAAACACAAAGGACCAAAAAAGAAAATAGGGACATTATATGGCACGAGTTACAACAGAAAGAGGCTAATTTGGGCAAGTGATTTAATAACATGTCAGGGTAGGCATCGGTAACTCCACAATGCGACTTGTTTTTTTTCATTAACCAAATAATGAATATATAAATGCGTGGAGAGACTCTTGGGACTCCAATTTTAAGGTCTCTTGGTTTTCTCCAATTCATAACTGAAATATCAAACTATTTACAATATTTACAATAAACCCATTCCTTTCGAATTAGGTGTCAACACAACCAAACTAGATCATATTCTCAATGTTCCTGGTCCCTACATTATGGAATAGCTAAACCAGGTCCTAGAAATGGTAGTATATATTTCACAGGTAAATTATATCAATACAATATTCAAATCCTAGGTAATTATATGTATATATAATGGTTTATGAACGAAACCAACGGATATAGTTAAGTGGAATTTCCATACCTGTAAAATAAATTGTGATATTAATTTATGCTCTAGGGGGTTTTTCATTGTTAAAATTTGAATCACCAAGGAAAAATATTTTTTCTTAAGAGAGGGCCCATGGTTTTGAGGATCTACAAGCCTTTTTATAATCACATGGTTCCCAGAATTGGATGCCAATACAATGGTGGTATCCACAATTCCATTGTGGGTTAGATTGCATAATATACCTCTTAATTTTTGGCATCATAAAGTACTAGAAGGAATTGGAAATAAATCGGGGAAGTACATAAGACAGATGCACAAAGAACTGGAGAAACAATATTTACTTTTGCTAGAATTTGTGTGGAGGTAGACCTTAGAAAAGGCTTAGCTGATTGCATTCATATGTTATATGAAAAAAAATTTGGACACAATTTTTAGATTTTGAAAATACAACATTTAGATGTAAATTCTGTCTCCAAATAGGTCATCTATAAAATTCATGCCTTCAGGAAAAGAAATATTCAATAAGGAAAAAATCCCAAGGGATGGTAGTTTCTATAGGTTAGGGTCTAACAATAACCCTTTTATTTATGTAAAAATCTCAAGGGGCCTAGTCAGAGTCATAGTTATTTAGTTGAGATAATAAAGCCCGTAAGCGATTATCCAGATTAATAATAATTGTAAGTGGTTGTCCCGCAATATAGAGAAGGGACCACAATTAGTTATAAATGGTTCATAGTTAAGAAATAAAGTGGTTAACTTGTATTATGCAAGGGACCTCTAGTATTTAGGGTTTTGGATGTCATAAAGCTATACATAATCTTAGATAGAAAGGGAAGAATAATCAAGTCTTATTGTAATTGAGTTATGCTCTATTGGAGGTTTCCCCCTCGAAGAGGCAAGCAAACATTTATAGTATGCTTCTGAATAATAAAATATCTTTTCAACTTGTCTCAATTCATGTGATATTTCTATGTTTATGGAAATATTGTTTTGTATTTCTGACATTCTATTATTCTCGCAGGTCAAGTACATAGAAAGTGGTATCAAATCACTTTCCAAGATCAGTTGTACCTCCAATTTTTGAAATCTTTTTTTTTATAGGATAGAGATGTGTTCCAACGTCTTTCAACCATAACATTTTTCATTGAGCACATAAAATTTCGGGTTTGGGGAGGAATGCACGCAAAAAATACAAGAGATGATCACACTTGTTGGACTCCCTTGTAACCGCTGTGGGTACCCCTTCGAGTAGTAGCACATTAGACAAAATTGTGCACAGGCTGCACTTCCACATACCCTTGGGTATATTGGAATACCCCCTGGGGCAACCCAAAACCTAACCTTAGATAAGTCATCAGCCGCCTTTCTTCTACAATACACTGATAACAACACTTGGGGAGATTACTTGCACATACAATATGGTAGTCAGGTAGTACGGTTAAGGGTACGATCTATCCTCCTTAGTTAGCACTCAAAAAGATTGGGCCAAGTAATACTATTGGAACCCTATGTATATCACAATATGTAGCACCCGAGACTCTCTTGTCACCAAAGTTCCCTCAAATATATGAATACACCCCCCTACCTTTTCCTCTAGATTAGATCGAATAGTTGGGGTTCAACCGCCACTGTACAGATCATATCCAACAGTTGGGGTTCTGCCGCCACAGTACAGATCAGATTTAGTGGTTGGGGTTTTCATAACATATATAAAAGTATATGTTTAGTGAATTTTTTAACTACCATAGTATATATCATATTGTCGCAAAACATTTTGCAGTGCCAATAATTTGGGGTTTTGGTTACTACAGTCCAAGCCCGATTTTCACAGGATATGTGGCAGTATCAAGCATTATGGATTTCGACCATCATAGTATTGATCAGCTGGGAGTAAAAATCCTTTGGGAGTTAAAAAAAATCCATCATGGGTGATTGAAATATACCTAGCCCATAATATTCAAGATGACAAGCCGATGGGAGTGGTACCATTCACCTGTAATCCCGCAATTTTCACGCGGTCCCAAATTTTTCCCGACGGGGCTTCAAGTGACCCACATCACTAGACTCCTGAGCTTTCCCTCTTTCCAACCATAATACTCTTAAGTAAGGTCAAAATTTGACTGAGGCTAGTGCATGTACAGTACCAGGTCTCAAGTTATGGCCGCGAAGAAGGCAGTGGAGAGAGTCAAAGCTCTCGAGAAAAAAATCGATGACTTCCAGGAATCCATTAACAAAATCACATAAGCATTGGCTTACCTACATATGTATCAAGAACCCATAAGGAAAGAAAATAATGTTTATGCACATGTAGAAGGAGAATCTTTCCACCAAATTTATTTCCATGGAGGTCTCTAATATTCGAGCCACCAGACACCCAAGCTGGACATGTACAAATTTTATGGCTCTAACCCGATAGTATGGGTGGCACAAATGGAACAATATTTCCACCTTAACAATATCTGGGAAGATAAAAATAAACTACATGTGGGAATCCATCCAAGCCCATGTCAAAATGCATCACCCAGCTACTTGGTTGGAAGCATGAAACAAGGCCATAAAGGTAGAAGTCGATTTAAATTCCCATTCCAATCGTCCAAATTTCATTGCACGGGCATGTCCCACCTAGCCTACGAGCTCCACCCAAACACTTAAATTTCAAAAAGTATCACTAACATAAATGGTCGAAAGAAGGAAACAAGGACTCTGCTACTATTGTGATGAAAATTACTCCTCGTGACATAAATGCAAGGAACCAAAATTATTTCAAATTGACGCTACTCAAAACAACTCCGTTGATGAAGCTACAAGCACTAAAGTGACTGAGGAGGAAGAGGGTGAACCCCTAAAAACCCCAAACACTTATACTCTAGCTATGCCATATGAGCTGGTTATCTCACTCCATGCCTTGACCAACATTTCTTCTCCCCAAAATCTCAAAATCCAATGTTTTATTAAACATTGGCTAGTAGTGGTGTTGATTGATAGTGGAAGCACACATAAATTTATCCATAAGAGAGTAGAAGAAGGAGTTAATTATTTTTTCTAGGCGGTATTTAATTTCCAAGCCCTTATCGTTGATGGGGGACAATGAAATGTGAAGGCTGTTGTGAAAATATTATGCTTAAAATGGGGGATTATCACCTCAAAATCCACATGTTTTCCATTGAAATGGGTGGTTGTGACATTGTCCTTGGTGGTGAATGAATCTGCACATTGGGCCCTATCACAATGGACTTCTAGGAGTTATATATGAGCTTTAAGTAGAACGACCACACTCATACACTAAGGGGACTCCAGGAAGGTTCTCCTACTATCGTCAACTCACATTGAATGGGAAATATTTTAAAAAAGGGCCATCATGGGATAGTAGCACAATTTAATTCCATTCATGCCATTGAATCCACTACTCCTCCCATTAATCCCGATATGAAACATGTATTAGATCGCCACCAGTGGGTCTATGAAAAACCTAAGGAGCTCCCACCCTCTAGGGTGAACATGATCATAGCATCCCTTTTCTCCCGAGTGCCCAACCACCAAATGTCTGCACCTATAGATATAATTTTGCCCAAAATAATGAAATTGAAAAAATCATCAAGGAACCCTCGAAGCCGGTGTTATTTTTCCCAACACCAACCCCTATTAATCTCCAGTGTTCATGTTTCTAAATAAAGACGATGAATGGCGCATGTGTCTAAAATTTAGGGCCCGTAACAAGCTCACTAGCAACGACACATTTCCTATCCAAGTAGTTGATGATCTGCTTGATGAACTACAAGGTGCATTTACCAATCTGGACCTCTTCTTAAGCTATCACCAAATATGGATGAAGGAAGTTGACATTCTCAAGACAACCTTTCGAACTCATGAAGGCCATTAGAAATTCTTGGTCATGCCATTTTGTCTCTGTAATGCCGCATCCAATTTTTAGAGCCTCATGAACCACCTTCTAAAACCGTATCTCTGAAAATTCATCCTGGTATTTTTTTATGACATACTCATCTATAAAATAACATTGGAAACTCACCTTCACCATGTTGACCAGGTATTGCTTCTGCTCCAAGATCGTAAACTTTTATTTTCCAAATTATCCAAGTGTTCCTTTGGCATGGAATAAGTAAAGTATTTGGGAGCCATTGTGGGTCGTGAAGGCATGAGGGTTGATCCGAAAAATATCTAGGCAATGCAAGAGTGGCCCCAACCAAAAACCTTGAAGAGTTTGAGGGGATTCTTGGGTATCACAAGCTACTATGGAAAAATTTTCAATTATGGACACATTTCCCAACTCCTCGCTAATATTCTGAAGAAAAATTAATTTATTTGGACTGACACAACTCAACATGCCTTTTTGGCTCTCAAACAATCCATGTGCTCCACTCCAGTATTTTCCCTACCAGAATTTACAAAACATTTTGTGATTGAATGTGATTCTTTTGGTACGGGCATTGACACAATATTAATGTAGGAAGGTAGACCATTGGCTTTCATGATTCAACAACTCGGTGGCAAGAATATCGGTCAATCTACATATGAGAAATAAATGCTGGGCATATTACATGTAGTAGATACTTGGTGACCATACTTATTGGGGTGTCGTTTCCAAATATGCATTGAGCATCATAGCCTAAAATATTTCCTCGAGTAATTTCTATTGTTTCCACAACAAAATAAATGGCTCGAAAAAATGTTGGGATATGATTATGAGATAATTTACAAGGAGCATGACAATGTCATGGATGATGCCTTATCACACCAATTTGAGGACAAGGGCACCCTTTTACCCCCATCTCTACCCATACCCGATTATATTGAAGAATCCCATCATCAATGGTTCTCCCACGCCTCTCTGTCCCAACTCATTAATAGATTAGACAAGATACTGATTCCTCAAAGGAATACTCTTGGAAGGATGAGGTTCTTCGCTACAACGATCAGGTAGTGCTATCCCCGACATCCACCCTTAAAACCCATATATTGGAAGAGCTGCACTCCTCTCTGGTTGAAAGACATTCAGGCTTTCAAAATACTTATGCATGAGCACACCGCTCTTTATTTTGGACTGACATGAAGAAAAAAATTATTACTTTTGTAGCTGAATACGATGCATGCCAGGGTAACTTAGGGGAAAAGATCAATATACTAGGAATATTATAACCATTTCCACTCGCTACTTTAGTTTGGATAAATGTTTCCATGGATTTCATTTTGGGGTCTTTCGAAGTTAGGAAAAAAATCAATCATCATGGTGGTTGTTGATAGTCTTTCCAAATATTCTCATTTTTGCGCTCTACCACACCCATTTACCTGAACATTGGTGGCTCAATTTTTCATGAACCAAATCTTCAAACTGCATGGCATGCTGACTTCCATTGTGTTTAATTGAGACCCCACTTTCACCAACAAATTTTCAAGCTACAAGGCACATAAATCCAACTTAGTACAACTTATCATCCCCAAATCGATGGTCAAATAGAATAAATCAACAAATGTTTGGAGACCTATCTGCGATGCTTCAATTCATACAAGCAATATCAATGGGTACAATGACTACCTTAAGTTGAATGGTGGTATAATACTAAATATCATGAAGCCACCAAGATGATGCCATATGAGGTAGTGTATGGTCAACTCCCACCTTCACTAGCTTCTTATATCCTTGGATGTTCCAAAGTACAGAGAGTTGATCAAATCGTGTAGAACCGCGAGGCCATGATCACTCATCTCAAGACAATCTACATCAATATCAGAATATAATGAAGAAACAAGCCAACCAACATCATTTTGAGCGCTCATTTCAAGTAGGTGACTAGGTGTTCCTACGACTCCAACCTTATAAGAAAACCTCTCTTAAAGAAAAGGGTTGCCAGAAACTAGAACCAAAATTCTATGGGCCTTATTAGATACTTCAGTGTATAGGAGAAGTAGCTTACAAATCAGCCTTGCCGACTACTTCAAAAATCCACCCAGTCTTCCATGTATCTTGCCTCAAGAAAGTTGTGGGGAACAATTGTAGGGTTCAAAAAAGTATGCCAAAATTGGATGAGGAAGGCTTACTTTGGCTATGACTTGAACAGGTACTCGATACTCACGAAATACAGCTCTGCGGCCACACAATAAAGGAAGTCCTCATCAAGTGGAAATACACCACTCAAGAAGATGTGACATGGGAACCAACCACTATTCTTCCGCAGTTTCCACAACTTTAGCCTCGAGGACAAGGCTGCTTTTGATGTGGGAGGGCATGTTAGGTTCCAACCCTAACCTCTTTATTTATATAATAAGCCCAAGGGTCCTAGCTAGATTCATAGTTAGTTAGTTGAGTCAAGAAATCCCGTAAGCGATTATTCACATTAATAATAATTGTAAGTGGTTGACCCGCATTATAAAAAAGTGACCACAATTAGTTATAAATGGGCCATAGTTAATAAATGAAAAGGTTAACCTGTATTATGCAAGGAACCACTAGTAGTTTGGGTTTTGGATGTCATAAATCTATAATAGTATTAAGTAGCAAGGGAAGAATCATAAAGTCTTATTGTAATTGAGCTTTGCTCTGTTGGAGGTTTACCCCTCAAAGAGGCAAGTAAACATTGTAATATTCTTTCGAATAATAAAATATCTTTGCAACTTGTCTCAATTTATGTGATATTTCTGTGTTTTTCGCAATATCGTTTCATATTTATGGCATTCTGTTATTCTCGCAGCTCAAGTGCATAACACTAGAAGGAGAGGAAGAAGGGGAAATGGGTAATCCCATATCTGAGGTGAATAATAATCAACAAGAAATAATATCATATGGAGGAGGCAAACAAGAAGGAATAAGGGTATCAAGTTCAACATGTTCAGAGGCAACATGAACTTCAATCCAAATACCACATAAGGAGAATATTCCCATATAAAATGAGATGAGAGGTTACAAATGATCTCATGTATCAAAGAGCTCTGACTCAAATAAGGAAAATCCAATGATAGTAGAAGAAAACCAACTAGAAATTGTAAATTCCACTCCTAACATAGGATTTTTGGAAGAAAATAGAAAAAAGAAGAAAAGAAGAAAAGGATAACTAAGTATTTCTACTTAGCCCCAAGTTGTTCTTTTTTGTTTTTTGTCTCTGTTTTTTTGGGCACCAATTTTGAATGATATGATTGAATTCCCTTGAAGCATATACAACATGCAATTTTGTTTTTAAATAAAATTTTGTTTTTTCTAATTGTAATTTTTCCTCAGAATATTTTTTTTAAAATATTATAACTTTAATAATACTATTATAGAATATTGTTCTTATATTATTTTTAATAATAATATTAAAAATATGATAATAATCATATCAATATATATAATATAATAACAATATATATTAATATTACTATTGTATTAATATTTTATAAGTATTTTTATCCTAACTTACTTATATAATATCATGTAATATTGTTATATTAAAATATAACACTAATAATATTATAAAAGTATTATCAATAACATATTTTTAGTAATATTATTTTAATAATACTTTAATATTATTATTATTTTATATTACATTTAAAATATTTTTATGAAATATATATATATATATATATATATAACTCTCGTATTAATATTATATAAGAAATTTTATTATAACTTATATAAATTCTTTTATTACAACTTATAGAAGAATTGATATAAATACTATTTTACAATAATAATAATAATATTAATTATTATTTAGTAATTTTAATAATGTTATTATAATATATTATATTGATATTAGTGCTATTCTATTACTGTTATTTTATTAGAAAAACATATGTATATGTTTTATTTTGAAATTCTTAAAATTTTAGAATAAGATAGTTGTTTTGTTTTGTTTTGTTTTGTTTTTGTTTTGTTTTTTTTTTTTTTTTAAATTTATGTTTATTTTTTATTTATTTATTGTTAGATTATATTCTTTTCACACATATTTTTATCCTAAAGATGATTTTTTCCGAACCCAAACCTAAACATAATTTTAATATGGCTAATGTGGTTTTTCAATATTATTTTAATAGATAAGAAAAACATATTTAAATAAATATTTTGAGTATAATGTTATTGAGTTCTTGTAGGTTTTATTGGAGAGTGTTTGGATTCATGCGTTATAATTTTTTTTATATGGACGTTTCAGGTTAAGTATCACAACTTATCATTGGAAGATGTATGAAAGAATCTTAATCTTTTATTTAGTTGATCAATATATGTAGATAAATAAATAATAATCAAATCATAAAAGAAAAAGTTGTAATGTTATTTTTCTTTTGAATGATAAAGATAAAGATAATTATTTAGTGGTTAATAATATGCTTAATTAATTTAATAATAATTAATAATAAGGATTAATTAAACAAATTGATTAATAATTAAATTAATATTGATTTATAATGTAGTTAATTAATAATGAATAATAAGAAATTTTATTTTATGCAATAATTGATATATTTTGAGTTTTTGAAATTAAAAAAAATCATTATTTTAAAAATATATTTTAACATAATTTATAATTAATATATATATATATATATATATATATATATATATATATATATATATATATATATATATATATCTTTTTTTATTTTCTTTCTTTCGAACAACAATTTATATGTAAGATTTTTTTAACAAAAGATAATATAAATGAATTCATAATATTTTTTTATTCACTCCTTAGGTGTAGGACCTTACATTTAATTTAAATGTGAGAGATAAGGCAACCTAGGTGATAGTGGGTGGTTTTCCTAGTAGTTTCACCTTCAGTGTTACTTATGAGACCAAAAATTTCCCCTTCACTGTCACCTATAGGACTAAATATTTCCTTTGGGAAGAGTTTAAGCAACAATACGTAGCTTAATGAAATTTTCTATTGTTTATAATTGATTTTTCCTTCGTTTATTCATCTTCCATCCACCCTTTGTTTTAATGATTTTCCTTGATGCAAGCTTATTTCTTTATGTCTTTTATTTTCCAATGTATGTTTTCTCATAGGAATTGGTTTTATAAAAAATATAATAAGTATAAAAAGATACATATATTCCATACTTTATGGGAATTGTACTAATTTTATATTATTTTTCTCATTCAGGTTTTATTTTTGGTTTCTAAATTGATGTGAAATTTCAATCGTGAAATATTCAGTGAGATTTCAAACACCGATTGCAGGAAGAAAACATTACGATAAAAGGATGCATTATCATACTTTCAAATTCCTCAATCCATAGATCCACATTCTCTTCATGCTTCAAGGTCATTTGAACAACCTATCATTGAAGGAGATGTCAACTCTTGTGAGAATGCATATAATATCCATAGAACATATGAGAGCATAGGTTCCTCTAGTGATCAAAGTGGTCTAAATGGATTTTCACTAGAAATTGACAATGAAGATGTTGGAGGTTTTTAATCGGGAAAGAATAAAACACATTCACTAAAAATAAAATAAGGTCAATAGGACATAGGTAGAAACTTCCAAGAAGATTAGGTCTCAAGATATCCATATATTAAAAAATTACCTCCGAAAAATAAGAATGAGAGTTCATGGGAAGTTAGAAGTGATGCATGTAGTTGTAAAATTGGTAAAGAAGTGAAATTTCAAAATAAGTTAGATACGATGGAGAAACATGCAACATAGGTGTACGAGAAAAACATTGTAAACAATGAGGAGAAATGCATTATTAGATGGAAATATTCTAAGGAATGTTGACATGTAAAAATTGAATATGAATATAAGAAATATTTAATAAGTAGGGGAAAACTTGAGGCTTGTCAAGGAATCATCAAAATTCTATTTGGAAAGACAGTGGAAAGAGTTTTTTAATCCAAAATAACACACTTAAGCACTATATTTCACATCTTATCTAAAGGTCGTCCAATGAAAGATTATCCACATTACATGAAATACCAATATTTTATTAAGGTGTTAAACTTTCAATCTTTATATTGATCTATAATACGTGGTTGGGTCTGGGAAATATATTTAGCTCAAGTAGAAAATGACGATATAAGATAAAATATTTCAAATTCTAGGTTTTTTCAATGTCATTGGATGACGTTACAATTATTGATAATACATCATGGATCTACATGAGTACATGTATGGTTAGTGACCATATTAGGCATTCAAATATATTTTGGATTCATAAAATGAGGGAGAATTTGACAGTTGAAAATATTTATGATCTTGCTATTAATACTTTGAAGAAAATTGGTGGCATATTAAGGACTGCAAAAAGATGGAACGTGTCAGAGCAGATGGAGCATCAATAATGGAAGGAAAGAGAAATGTGCTATCTGTTAGAATACAACTATTAGCTTCATCATATATGATAAGTATTCATTGTATGGAACGCAATACGAATCTTACATTTAAAATAGTAAGTAATTTTCCATCAATTTTAGAAGTTGAAGATCTTATACAAGAGGATTATGCATACTTTTATCATAGTCCAAAACAATTTTCAAAGTTTAAAAAATTTGTTAAAGATGTTACAAATGGAAACAAGCTACTAAAGATGTTGATACAAGATGTATTTCATTGAATGGACCAACTACATGACTATTTAGTGAGTACCAATAATTGGTAGTGGTGATGTATGTACATCGATTATGTGTAGACAAATCTCAGGATATTCTCTTTCAATTAATTGACATAGATACATTATCAACATTGAGTGGAATTATTTCTATGCTATATGAAATGAATGTTCTTGTGAAAATGTCTCAAAGTCACATAATGTACAATGCATAATACTTGAATGTAAGAAAATTACCATGCAGTTTATTGGAAAATTTGTATATGATGCCAGATTTTTTACAGGTTCACGATTTACAAATTGGAATTAATCATTAATATAGAGAACACAATTTTGTTTTGAAGTTTTATGAAAAAGAGATATTATGTATGGTGGTGCATGGTTATATGGTTCACTTTCATTGTATTTATAAGACAAGAAAATTCACCAAAGAGTGCCCTATTTCCATAGACCTGTTTGATGATGTTGTCATTTCAATAAGACACAAATTGACAAGAATTGGACAATCACTTGCATCAAAGATAAGAGAATGATTTACTTGAGATTAGTTGCTAGAGGCCATGTCTGTGGTGTATCCTCAATATTGGAATAATCAACAATGTCAAAAAACTTTAAAAAATGACTCTGTGGCTAATTTAAAATCTTTGGTGCAACACTTTTTCCATAACGTCCAAATACATGGAGAGAAGATTCATGGTATTTTTCATTCATTAAAATTGTTTCAGCAAGCCACACGTTTTGTTAAAACAATGTGTAAACAATTTCCTATTTTGGAGAATCCTCTAGAATATGGCGAAGTAACAAGATTATGAACTATTTTAGGTGCTAACAAACACTTACAAGAAAATATATCAAAATATTTAAAATTAGAATATTTGTGTCAAACCACGATTTTTGTATTAGTGGAGGATGAGAGGTTGTTTAATGCACCATAGTTTTTAAAGTCAAAGTTGAGGAAAAAGCTCGAGAAACATATGGATATATCTTTAAAATTATACATAACGAAGTATGATATTAACAATTTTCCATATGAAAGAGCACTAATTCTTTGGAAATTAGATTGTGATAGAAGGTGTGAAAAAAAAATATTAAACTTGTCTAATAAATTTGATATGGAACATAATAGTTTGTAGGCTGAAAAGAAAACCCGTCTAGAAAAGATTGTGTATAAAATGAAGAAAATGAGGACCAAAATGAGGATTGAGAAATTGATATACCGTAAGATTTTATATAGTCTAATATAGATGAAGGCCCAGGGGACACTTGTTTTCGCATACATGTTCTAGTAGTAGTGTAAGAAATAGTGAATGGAATAGTACACATGATGTGATTCTTTTTATTTTATTGAAATTGCTGTTGCTCTATTTTTGGTATAGGTTTGGAATTATTTATCACAGTAAGAATACTTAATGCCAATTGGACATTGAATATGTGGTAACAATAGATTCAATAGTTTGTATTTTTAATTCTAGCATTAAAACCACATTTCCTCGATGCAAATTATTATCCCTGTCGCAGGCATGTGATATACTCATTCTATTTTTCGTTGACCATGGATTTTTTTAAAATTTGACTAAAAATTAAAATTGAGTATATAAGGTTAACATTAGGAAATAAATTAATTTATTTCTTAAAATATTTCATTGGTTGTGCTCCTATTGTATAATCATTGCAATCTATAGACGATTCCAGAAATCCATTAACCAAGGGGGACTCCCCGATGAAAAGTACCAATCGGACTTCACACCATTTGGTGTGGGGGGCCTTCTATAAATAAGGCCCGATTGCCATATTTTCTTAGATTTTTTCCTTGGCTATGATGGTCAACAGAAGAGAGTAATGTACATGTTATTTCAAATGAACAAGTAAGTATGCCTTGTGAAATGCTCAATTGAAAAATGTATCAAGGTTATTCTACCAGAGGGGAAACAAGAGTGAGCCTTTAAAAGAAGAGTAATAGTACCAATCTAGTAAAGACGCATGAGCATATACATATGACTGAATCGTTGATCAACTAGAAAAATAGTTAATTACAATCTCTAGTAAATTACAGAACGCTAACAAAAGCAAAAATTGTTAAAATATATACAGCACACCTTCAACAAGTTAAGTACTAAAGCCACCAAAATAGTTCAATTTCCTTAATACAAATGAAAACAAAATACATTGCAAACATTCAAAGAGTAGTCTTACAATATTTATGACATACACATGAAAGTGTGATGGATCAGTGAGGTTCAAATATTAAGCAAAATTTCCAAGATCATCAGTACAATGAACACCACTAACTCCAATAATAGAGTGTTAGAGCAACCACTTGCTCCTCTAAAAGAACTGTCTTCCTCTCCAATGCCTAGTAGGAGGAGTCAAGGTGAAAATCCCTTTGCATGAGCTATGAGGGTGTATATATAACAAATGAGGTGACTATTCACCTCCCTTGTGACACTTGGAATACCCTCTCACTCTTTGAATTCCATATGAACTTTTAACTCCTTCATGACTTTTCACGTTCTATAGATGACTCTTGGACTTACAATTTACATTAAATTTATTATATATGAAATTTACATAATCATTTCCATAAATGATGTTAAAAATATGAGTCATATAACATCTTGACATGACATATTGACAAGACATGACATGACATTGATGGCATGGACTACATGATGATATGGAAATGTCAAGCCATTCTTTCTTCTGCCATCTTTGTGTCTTCTTTAAATATAGTGTATGTGCTTCTTCTTCCTCCGCCATAAGTCTTGAAACTAGGAGTCTTAAATATGATCTTGTTATTTAGCTGCTGTTGCAATCCGATGCCTTTTCATCTCTTGTTCAATGATCAACTTGTCTTTGCAACTGCATGGGTTTATTTTAGAAGGATCTCATTATTCTCATCCTTCTTCATCATCCTATAATGACATGATGTAATCCCTATAACTAAAAACCACTCATGACAAGACGACATCAATTCAAAAAAAATCCTAGTCTAACATGCTTATGGAAAATCACTGAATGAGCTGGAACAAGGTGCTGGACTGAGGGACTGGCTCAAGGATTGCATAATTATCCAGCTCAAGAGGCCAGGAGCCAAGATTGAGGCTAGAGACTGTGTGATTCACAGTTCAAAAAGGCAAGGCTAGAGTGACTGCATAGTTTATGGGCTCATGGAGGCAAGCTTGAGGCTTGAGACTTGAGGTTACCCACTACGTAGTTATGGAGTGAAAGATGCCTAAGGATTATGCAGTTGTGAAACTTAAGGTGTCAAGATGGAAGCTTGAGGCTTGAGTATACACAGTGCACAGAGGAAGATGACTAGGAGGCAAGGCTGCACAGTTCTAGAGCTTAAGGGATATGGTTGAGCACTCATACTGTGCAATGCGAAGTTCTTGGAGATAGGAACTGAACATTGCACATTTACAAGAGGCAAGGGCTGAGCTTGGGTGTTAAAAATTTGCAGTGCACAATTCTAGAGGGCTGAGTGATGTCAAGTTTGTCATGAAGGAGTTTTTTAGAAATTGGCTAAGTGTGGGATCAATGAGGCTAAAGTGAACAAGGACAAAACCTAAACATGATCACAAAATCAGAATAGTCGATGAAACAACATTGATCACTTAGAAGAAAAGAATATAATTATTCCATCTATTATTGCCTAAATCTACCTCAGGTTGAAGGAAGGCAGAGTCTAGGGTAACATCAAACCACGCTTAATCTGGTAGCTAGCGCTACCAGATCGGGAGAGGGCTCTCTCCTTGTCAATCTCGCAAAAAATGATTAGTGAGGCTTGAGATGACTTGAATAAAGGCTGATTTTAGGCTAGGTATATATGTAAAAGAGTTTGATTTGATTTTGAAGGTGTTTTTTGGATCAAAGGGAACGACAGATTTTGGGTCTGGGAAATGATCAGTTTTGTAGAGAGCTGAATGGGGCAAGAAATGAAATTGTTTTGACACTTCAAATTTGAATGAGATGGATAGCTCAGATCGGTGAGGAGTTGAAGAGGGCAAGAGGCTTTCAGGAATCCTCTTCAAATAGTTGAAAACATAGAAAATTAAACAAAACTCAAGGTAGATCACTGCAAATCTAATGAATTCCACCTTTATTACTTGTTTGTTTAACTTAAGAAGAAATGAGAAGAAAGATGATACACATGAAACATCAGTAAACTTACAATCACAGAGAGAAAGACGTCATAAAAACAAAGAGCCACATGGATCCCAAGGAGTGATGCAAACCCTGGTCTATTCCTTTGCCAAAATGTAGAGATGAAATGTACAATGAAGCTCAAAGCAATCCCAAGTGTTCAACCGTGAAAATGACTGAAAAACTACAAGATATAGACAAGCATAACTGATCCCCATGCCTCTAGGGGTCAAGCTCACTAGTTTAGGAGCTGTTTCAACAAGATCTAAACTAAGAACTAGAAAATAGGCAGTGGAACAGCTTGCCTCTATAAGATAGGAAAATGATTCATTCAGTTATAATTCACCTTTTGATGAATGAATCTACTTCCACGAGTAAAAATTTGTCAAAATTACATCAAGAGCCATGAAATTACATGAAATTACATCAATATTTTTTATGTGGAAGTAAAAAAGTCAAACTGGCCAAAACTAGGCGAAAAACAGAGTTACTGAGTCAAAACTGAGCCAAAATCCCCAATGCGTCGCGCCTGAAATCTCTATGCATCGCGTCACTTTGGAGCCGATTTTGAAGGCCTTCCCGATGTCCAAATTGAGCATAGGATAGCTCGTTGGAAATATATACCTGTCTACTTTCCAACCCAAGTATAATTTCTGAATTTGGTTTCCATTTTCCCCTCCAAAAATGAGTTTTCCCAACACTACTTCCTGTGTGTCCAAAAAGGGGCAGAAAGGTCATTTTTAGGGTGTTTTTAACCCTTCCGGCAACCCAAAAATTGTCAAAATATCTGGGTAATGGGTAGGCATGCATAAATTTTCATGAAAAATACAAAAATACAAAGTTTTACCCAAGAGGAGCTCCCAATCATAAGCGCACACCAAGTGGCGCAACGCATCGGGCAGGAAAATCTGTGTTAAGGCCAAAAAAACAAAATTGACAAAATGTGTCCACCATCATGCGCTATGCTGGGCCAAGGAAGATTTGGCCAAAATTTGGAGTCTATCATGCCTTTTGCGACGCTTTAATTCCCTCTTTAACTTTGCCTTCAGGATCTTGATTCGTGCCTTGAAAACGTGATTTCTTGCCCAATAATGATTCTTCATGTGCCTTAAAATGTTCTTTTCCTTGTTGGCCTTCTCCAATAGCTTCTCCAAATGAATATTGACACTCTCAAGCCAAGTCTCTCGATCAGCCTCAATCTCTCGCTCAATGGATGTCATCTCGGTTTGGCTTCTTTGGGCAGCTTGCCGGTTCTCACGGATATTTTGCAACTCCATGATAGTTTGCTGATATTCCAACTATTTGTTTCACTACTCAAGGTAGTTGATAATCCATTGGGCTCTTTGCAACTTGACGGACAAAGTGCCTATCTCCGCCTTCTGCTCCTGAATAGTCTCCCTCAACTTTGAGCTTGGTGAGCCCAAATCCTCATCAATGAGTATGAAACCTATATCTTGGCCTCTTGAAGGCCTCTCATCCTGCATGGGCCTCTTACCCTTGTTATGTACCTGTACCTGTACTGCTGATGATGGAAACGAAACCCCTTCCACCCCGGGTGGAGATAATACTCGCCTGGCTGCTGCAAATAACCCTCTAGTGCCTCTCTGATAAGTGACATACATCGACACACTAGTAGTCTCTGTCTCCTGACCCTCATGCTGATATGAAGGTTCACCTACCTCATGAACAACCTCCTAAGGAACCTGAGGAGCTTTGAAGAAATAATTAAAAATGAAATCCTCCCATGAAATACCCTGCAAGCCGAGCTGATGCATAACCACAATCTTGATGAGTGCAAAGTGATAGATACTGCTATAGTGCTGCTCAGGATTTTTCCTTTGCACGAGAGTGGTCATCCTCTCAATATTCCGGCACATGAAATAAGGGAGGTTCATCATCCTCACCCTGGTAAAATGCATCAATAACCTGATATGATAGGCATAGAGACGTGAAAACCAGCCCTCACAACTGAAATATCTGATAATAAGTTTCATCAGAGGAGCATAGGAATCCTTTAGGAACCGGAAGGGGAAAACTCTGTTGAGTTGTTTCACAAAGCTAGGCTTGATATATGGCTCATAATGTACCCTGTCAACCTACTGTCTTTTGTTCCATTGTTCTCCAACATTTGGTATTCCGGTTGCTTGAGAGATAGTTTCAGGTGTTAAAGTGAATGTCACACCGGCAAGGGTGACTTGACCATCATGTAAATGCAACACAAACAATCGGGCCAGCTCCTGATGATGATAGACCCTAGCAACCATTTCACAAAATTGATAACAAGACTGCTGTTGAAAACATGCCATGGCAAGTGGACAGGCTTGCAATTCAGCTAATGAAGTGGGCTCCTCCCTCACATGTCTGCCACTCTTATGAGGCCTTCTAGGTGCATGTAGTTCAGTAGTGGAATCATTGTCTCGGTCATAAGATGTATCTATAATTTTCTTGGATGAAAATGAAAAGTTTGGTGTCCTTGGTTTTGTTGCCAAATATGTGATAATATGGAAAGGACTATGGAGGGATAGGGTGGTGGAAATGATGGACTATTACCAAGTGAAAATTGAAGTTTGCCACTTGAAATTTGTGAGTTGAAAGGTTTAGGGACAACCACTTAATTTCTTGGGATAGCCTTGGGGTTTGGGGAAATTTACAATTGGGATGTGGGGTAATGGGAATGGGATAGGGAATGAATGGTTTAGGGATACAAGGGAATAGGGAAATGGGCTGTTGTGATAAGATAGACAGTGAAGAGGGAAAAAAACAAGGTGGAGAAATGGGAATGATTGACACCAAACCAATTTCAAAACCCTAAAGGAGACAATCCTCAAACAAGCTAATAGGGTTTGATTTTTAATATTAAAATCTTCACCAACAACACCAAACACATGTCATGGGCAATGGAGTGGTTGCATGAACTTACTTGAACAAGAAGGGACCGATTTGATTTGAAGACTTGGAAGAAATAGCAATGAATTTGCTTTCTGCCATGTGCATTGTGCAAGAAACCCAGTGCGCCGCGTCCTTCCAATGCGCTGCGCAGGAAAAAATTTGCACACAATGAGCCGACCCAATTCGTCACGCTCGCCCGATGCGTCGCGACAGTCACCCAACGCGTCGTGCTCGAAAATTTCAGCACAGTTTGCCCTCAAACTACCTATTTCGCTCCTCATAACTTCTTCTTTGCTCACTGTTGTCTCTTGGCATTCAAATGGATTTTTGAAACATAAAAATGATATTTATACCAAGGATTTTAATTTTTCTATCTGAAAAACCCACTTTGCAATGTTTGAAATTTGACATTTCACTTTAAAAACTCTGTTTTGCTTCATTTTTTCTTTTGGAATGAATGATGAGCTTTTTGTCTGTCTTGCAGGGAATGGAAGGCATGGAGCTTTGGAAAAGGCGACCAGGGTTGCCAGTGGAGTGTTATTACAACTGAAAAAACTTGAAAATCACATTGCATTTATTACATAAAGAAGAAATAGACTATTTTTCTTCAAAATAGAGTTTTGAAGAAAAATCATTATTAAGCATATGATGATGAAACTTTTAGCACTGAAACCTTATTTCAGACTTCCTCATGTGCCTGCTGACCATTATTAGACATTCTGAAGACCTGATTAATGAAACCCTAGACCTAATGAGACTAAAAACCCTAAAATGACTCTTTGCCAACTATGAGACCAAAAATGACTGTAAATGATTTTAATGAACAAAAATAGGCCAGTAGGTAAAGGGCATGAGGGATGTGAGTGACAAGCCCCTACTGTCAGATGATCCATGCTCCTAATGGAATGTAGCTGACTGGACTGAGTGAGACACCTAAAATGAAATGCAACAAGAGAATTTTGATCACTGACGGAGGGATGAAGATACCAAAACTAACACCATCAATGTGACAACAATACGACAACTTACTCCAAGTGTGACACTAAAGGTACACTTTGCAATGACAATGAAGACACTTGTGCAACAGTGCATACAAATTTGGGAATGAGTTTATCACATGTAATATGATAAATATGACTCATTAAAACCAAATTTACACCTTGAAACAAACCATAACTCTGCTTATGTGATGCATGACACTTTCCATGCCTAAAAGACTCCCCTTGCGACAGCAGGAGGAAAGTACAAATGACACTTGAAAAATCAAAACAACATTGAAAATGAGACATGCCAGAGTGAAGATAACATGAAGAAACATGTTAAAATGAAAATAAGAAAAAAATATAGTTGTAACATGAAAGTGACACTTGCGAAAGTGAAGGTGCACAAAAGTGACAACTTGGAAAAATCACCAACATAAGAGTACAATGGCAACCAAAAGTGAGAGACTATTGATGAAAGTGCACACTGATTGTCTATCTAGGTTGAAAATTGCACAAGAATTTTCTTGATGGACTTGTGTTATGCCTTTTCAAGCTTTCATAAAATAATACACTCGTGAACCTGTCGCGAGCTAAGCATGTGTGCGCGGGTGACTTCGACAATTACACTCTGAGAAGAATACTATAACACTTAACAAAGAATCAATTGATCATAAAATTACTATGGAATGAACAATTGAAATATTTAAATTATGCTCTAAAACTCAAGTGTAGATCGAAATTTGGAGGGTGTTTGTTGCAGTGACAACTCTTGGAGACACATTGGTAGAATTCTATTTTCTCTGACTTGGTCTAGCTTTATGCATAAGGTCTAATTTCACAGGAAGTATTGATTTATTGCATGGGTCACTCTAGTTTTCCTACTTAACCCAGTTATAAATATATTCCCTTTCGTCTCTTCCTTGATTTAACACTTTCATAAGGCAAACCATATCAAAATTATTTCAATTTAGGATAAGGGTAATATAATTCATGAGCTTAAGATCTGCAGAGTATGATTTTTCATATTTGCGCTTCACTGCTAGCAGGCCTGGACAATACCTTGATGGAGTAAATATAGGAACACAAGAATTTATTCGCTTCCAGTGATCCTGGACAATACCCCAAAGAAGTTACTTGCTTCACCTCCCAGTGTAGGAAGCCTTTCTCTTGTTCCATCGTTTATTTATTTATTTTATAGGACTCTCCTTCAACACTTATTTATTTCATAGGGTGTTAGAGGGATCCCGACTTATTGAGATAAGAAGATGTTGTTCCCTCATAGAATCATATATAAAACCTTTGATATGAGTTTTCTTATTTATATTTTTCCCCTTGTCCTTTTCTACTTGATTGGATCAACATGTAAAACATAGAAACATAAAGAATCAAGCATAAAAATGAGTCTACTAGAAAATATACGAGTTTCATGGTTTCAAACAAAGCTCTCCTTAAAAAAGGATAATATTTTCCATCAAAACATCATCGACTAAAAGGTATGAACCAAGACAAAGAAGAAGGACTAAAGGTTAGCTAAATTTTGTAGTGTCACAAGTCCCTTTTCTATTTTTCTACATTATATTTCGAGCCAAATGGAACATACTTCATGTGAAGTATTATTAAACAAAACACAAAAGAAGAGACAATACACAATAAGGAAATGAAACAAAAGAGACAAAGAAAATGGAGGCTAAACCGAAAACAAAATGTGAAACAAAAGTAAGAAAACACAAGAGAAACTATAGAGAGAGAGTGCAAGATGAGTGTGCAAAGGGATACTAGTATACAACTAGACCTACTCCTAACCTAACGAACTATAAGTTTAGGGTCAAGTATAATGAAATTTCCAATGTAGTCACCATAATTTCTTCCGATCTTCATACACAAAGATACACATAATTAAAAAAGATATAAAACAATGTGCAATTGAAAAGATAAGAGCATAAATAAATCACACAACAAATTGAAGGTCTTTCCTATCAACATAAATATGTGCCATAGACACTACTTATAACTAGCTTGCACTCTTACCTTTCATATGAAAACCATAATAAAAAAACCTCGAAAGCTTCTTGTGAATGTATCTTCATCTGTACTTCCCTCCTTAGCCATCATGAGAAAATATTGAAACTTGTTATTTGCAACGAAGATTTCTAGTTAATATTGCTCCAACCATTCAATGATTGGATAATGAAATTTGAAGCAATCCTCTTGAGAATCCTCATATCTTTGAAAATATGAATTTTCAATTAAAGGTATAGAATCGATATGAGAATCTTATGAGGGGAAATGAATCTGATTATGTTTAGAGGGATTTCCAAGATAGTGAGGGCCCAAAATAACCATCAGTTAGGGCTGAAGTTCCTCAACTGCTTGAAAAGTATCCTAATAGGGAAATTATAAACCACAAATATCAAAGGATGTAGGACAACTTTCATCGGATATGCTAGTGAGAAAAATGATAAGTTGAATGAAAGTCATTAGGACCATAATTATGATCAGAAGGACTGGTTATAACACAATATTGTTGATTTTAAGATAATAAATATAGGTCAGTGTGAACAGTTTTGCAAATGATTTTAATAATAGAATCATCTTCCTTGCATGATGAATGTAACAAACCATTTCCCTGTAACTAGTTACACATTTCATCAATATCGTAATCGTCGAAAGAAGCGAAAAGGAATGCCAATATAACATACGCATGAAATTAGTTAGGATAAAATGAGTGAAGAATAATTTGATTCTCCAAATAAATCATGCATCTATTAGCACTCAAGAGGATTTCAAGTGCAATGAAGAAAAACATTAGCAGTATAAGGTTCACAAGAAAAACCATGAGCTGACTATTCTGAAATGCATCTGATAGACATGATTCCTTCTGTCAAGTATAGTCTATGAAATGATCAACTTTGTAGTTTCATGCTTCTATGGGAGATACGCACTTCAAAACCAAGTTTAGTATAAGATATTTGTATGGATATGAATCAATTGAAATAGAGTCTTGAATCCGATCAGACAAGGAACCTTGAAAATTCGAAAGACTAGATCCAAAATACCAAACAACTTTTAAGAAGGAATTTACATCTAGTGAAACCATGCAATGAAAATAACTTTGTGAGAAAAACCAGATTTGACTTACTTCGGGGATCTTACCAGAGTCGTGAGATCCTGGCATAATCATGAATTGAATTTGAAGTGCCTCAAATTCCTGATAAGTCCTATAACTTTCAAGGATTGGGAAATCACATTTTGAAGACTGAACCAAATCATGCATGGTGTAATGATATATACTTCCAATGATTTCAATAAAACCACTACTAACCGAGTGGAAACCATCTCTATCAATAATTGGATGGGATTTTACAACTTCAACAACCATATTACTCAAGTTGAAATATTCTTCTGATCACAAATATAGAGATCTATGAATAAGGGATATTTCATAAGAAAACTAATTTGAAGAGTTTTCCTCATGAAAAATATGAGATGATAAGGGATGGAAATGATACTTAGTGATTTGATTGTTTCCTTTCTCATCTTGGATAACCTCACTACCTTGTGCAAATTTAGAAGTTAACTCATCAGATGAAGAACTTGAAGAGCATGGAGTATCTTCATCTCAGGTTTATGCATTACAAATGGTAGAACACATGGGATAGTGAGTTGAAGAGGAAGTTTCCATAAGAACATATTCTTCAACTAAATTAGATTCTATATCTAAATCTTTCAAATCAAAAGCTTCTTGAGAAATCTAAATAACAACTAGTGTAATTTTGAATTGATCGTTTCATACATCATAAGAGTCATCATCCTCATAATGATTGTTTCCCAAAAATATATATTTATTAATAAAATTGTTAGAAAATTATATATTATGGAGCAATGCAACACATAAAATATGCGGAAAATACAAGCACACAAAAAACACATAAAACCAGAGAGACACAGATATACGTGGTTCACCCAGTTTGGGCTAAGTCCACCGCAAACAGCCAGTCCTTCCTTTCTATTATCCAGCAAAATGAAAAGACAAAACCTACAACAAATCAGCTGTAATATCCTCTGTTATTTCTCACAGTCTCCCTCTCTGTTTCTCGCTCCGAGAATACACATACAATGCACAACCGAAATACAATGCCATCATAAAAGTGAGGGGTTTCCTTCTAGGGAAAAAAACCCTAATCTAAACATAACTTCTACCATCAAATCATTTGCCTAATGAACGGCCCAGATTGACTAGAAATTACTATACTTTTACAAGGAAAATTTACATCTGTTTTTAGCTTCGGGGCACGCGCCCATACTTGAAGAGAGACTCCTTGGCCTCCCCCTGGACCCTATGACAATTAGTTGCAGCGAAGGTATAGGGGTCCAATGCTGTGATACAAAGTAAACAAGATAATTAGGCTCCACACCCAACAAAAATTAATTTCATTCAATTGCCTACCAATATTAACAGATTGAAAATATTTTAATAATGAAGGAACAACATCTTGACATAGAGGGTTTTGAAAAATGGAAGGGAGATAAAAAGTTTCTTATGAAGCAAGGAGTAACTCCATGAATGAAATTGTGTTTTGAATTAATAGAGAACATGAATTTATACAAGGAGAGGGATACTATTTGGTTTCATGTCCCAATGTCTCTTTGTCTTCCAACTTGATTTATTTTTCTATTTACAATATTTACATATATTTTCCTAATCCCAAAGATTAGGTGTCAACTTTCGCCCCTTAATCTGAAGGGATGTTGGTAAGTCCAAGCAACATTTTGAATCTTTCAAACTTTTCCCTTCCAAGTGATTTAGTGAAGATGTTCGTAGTCTGCTAATTTATGGAACAATGTTGTAGGTGGATTGTCTTGGCCTCAACATGATGTCAAATTAGATGATATTTTGTGTTAATGTGCTTGGTTTGATCATAAAATTTTGGGTTCTTGGCTAACTTTATTGCAGAAGTGTTGTAAATCAAAAGAGGATTTAAATGCATTTGTTTCTCTTGTAAATCCCCTATAATTTTCCTAAGCCACACAATTCCTTCATTTCTTCAGCTACTGCCATATATTCTGCCTTAGTTGTGGAATTTGTTGGAGTTGATTTTTTTGCGTGACCTCTAGGATACAACTCCTGATCCAAGAATCATAACATAGGTTGAAGTAGATACTCTAGTTTCTTTATCTCCATCAATATATGAACCAGATTATCCAATCAAGATGAAGTCACCCAACTGTGTATAATCGAGTCCAAAATATTGAGTTCCCTTTAAGTACTTTAGAACTCTTTTTTCAACATACCAATGCCCCTCACAAGGCTTTTGCAAAAACCTGGATAGGATTTCAACAACAAATGAAATTTATGGTTTGGTAGTAGTCATGTAGTTGAGACTTCCTATGAGTTGTCCAAACTTTATTGCATCCTCAAATTATTTTCGTTAAGTGGACGTGAGCTTTAAATTCTGTTCCATTGGATTATTCAAAAGGATCGCACTCAACAATGCCAAAATTTTTCGAAAAAAATCCAATTTACTTCTTCTGAGAGAGGAATATAAAATTCAGATGCTGGGTTAATTCAATACCAAGATAATAGTGAATATATCCCAAATTTTTTATTTCAAAACCTTTCCTCAGTTATTTATTTATGGACGTAATGTAATTCTCATTGTTCCCTGTCATCAGAAGATCATCTACACACACCACAAGATATACAAATGTTTTTCCAAATTTCTTGACAAACAAAGTTGCATCATCATGATCACAGTGTTTGAAATTGAGTTTTAGAATATTCCCAATCAATTTATCATAATAGGCTCGCAGTGCTTTCTTGAGGACATACACGGATTTTACAAGCTTGCATACTTTGTGTTCCCGACCCTTCACAACAAATCCTTCTTGTTGGGACATAAAACCATTCTCTTTCAGATCTCCATTCAAGAAAGAAGTTTTTACACCCATTTAATGGAATTTCCAATTGTTCTAAGCTGCAAGGTAAAGAGTGTTCATATGGTAGCCCATTTTTCTATGGGGGAAAAATTCTCCTCATAGTTGACCCCTTCCTTCTGTGCAAGACCTTTTAACACAAGCCTAGATTTGTGCTTGTTAAGTGAGCCATCTTCTTTATACTTGTTCTTGAAGAACCACTTGCAACCTATTGGTTTGGTTACCAATGGATGATCAACTAGCTTCTAGGTGCCATTATTTATCAAAGCATCATATTATTTCTACATCAATTCATTCCATTCATCATGAGAAGCATATTTTTTGAAGGAATTTGATTTAAAATCTGTAGAAAAATTTAGTTCACAATGCTATGAAACATCTATATCAACAAGTGAATTAGGAATGTCTACATCACCTCCATTTTGTATAACAAAGCTTCTTCTTATCTTCTTTCCAACCTCATCAGGATGAAAAATTTCAAGTGTATTTGTGATCCATTTCAAGGAAGTTTCTGAGATGGCCCAAGCCGTTCAGTTGAATGAGATGGGGCTGAATCAAGTTTCAGACTTACAATTTTGTCAATCAAATCACTCAAGGTGTCATCTTGATCAGTGGTTGGAGATTCATGAGGGGGAGAGAGTGCTTTAGAAGGATATTCCATCGATTGATCCATTATAGGGATCCCCCCTTTAAGATGTGGAATCTTGTTACCAAAATATTGAAAATGCTTTGCATGTATGAATCTATCCAAGCAATCAAGCTATTGCTCAACAACATTATTAGTCTTGGAATATTTAAGAAAGGTCACATCTATAGATATTATAAACTTCTTATTCACTACATCGTATAGACGATATGCTTTATATGTATTTGAGTACCCTAAGAAGATACATTTGTGACTCCTTAAACCAAGGTTTTTTCTTTGTTCCTTAGGTATAAAGTCATAACAGGTGGGGTCAAAAAATTGAGATGCCTCATCGAAGGAATCTGACCTTACCGCATTTCATAGGGAGTCTTGGTTTTGATAGCATGTTATGGAGACATATTCATTATATACATAGAAAATAGAACCACAACAACCCAAAATATCAGCTTAACAATCTTGAAAAACATCATTGAATGT
Organism: Pinus albicaulis; assembly: GCA_034641835.2. Taxonomy (NCBI): domain Eukaryota; kingdom Viridiplantae; phylum Streptophyta; class Pinopsida; order Pinales; family Pinaceae; genus Pinus; species Pinus albicaulis. The sequence goes on from CM076579.1 coordinate 967,032,728, forward strand.
ACCATATTTAAGATTATCCTGTTCATTCTTTCAGCTACACCGTTCTGTTGGGGATTATAAGGCACTATTGTTTGATGTTTTATCCTATGCCGATGAAAATAGTTTTAAAATTCATTTGAAGTATATTAGTTTCCATTATTAGTAAGAATAGAGCCAATATGAGATTGTGCGTCATTTTCAATCCATGCATTAAAGTTCTTAAATGTTTCAAAAGCTTTAGATTGTTCTTTAATAAATAAACCCAACACATTCTAGTGTAGCTATCAATAAATGTCATCATATATTTATTACCATTTTCAAAATGAATAATCATTGGGCCACATAAATCAGAACGAACGAGTTCAATTTTCTATGTGCTATGGAATAAGAATCATGAAAAGGTTGTTTGATGTGCTTTCCTAAGATATAAGCATCACATTGCTTAAGTTTCCTAGGAATATTTGGAAAACATGTAACACCATTTTTCTTCAACAAATGGAGGTTATCATAGTTTAGATGCCCAATTCTTGCATGCCATAAAATACTTGATGGAAGTGTACCTTCATCATAGTGAGAAATATATGAAATTTTTTGTGCATGTGCAGAGGTTCCTTATAGCTTCATAAGTCTTTATTCTTCTATACCAGTCATGAAAAGTGAGTGATCTGATGCTTTTTTGACATCAACATTACCATGAAATATGTGAATGGAGTGTCCTTGCTGGCAGATGTGGACCAAATACAACAAGTTTCTCGTCAACTCTAGGAGGTATTGAAAATCATGTAAACAAAAGTATGGAATATGAGGCAGTTTGAGCTTGATGGTACCAAGCCTTGTTGGCTTGAGTTTTGACTTGTATGTGAAGTAGACTGCTCCATCAACATTGTATGTGAATTCTTCAAAGAAATTTCTCCTGAAAGTCATGTGGAAAGTTTCTCTTGAATCAAGCAACCAAGCATATTTCCATGAAGCAAGTGAAGCATTTAATAAGTCTTCAGTTAATCCAATGTTGTACTGTTCCAGAACACTATGAGAAAATTTAGGTGCTTTACCTTTTCCTTTACCAATCATTTTATCTTTTTCTTCATTTCTTTCTTGCTCAATTATGTCCCAAGGAAAATTACATGTGGAAGCATCATATCCATTTCTATTGCATTGTATACGATGAAGATCAAAATTTTCTCATTGGAATTGTCTGCCCCCCCTCTATCTAAAATTATTCCTTCCTCTTCCTCTTCAACCACTTCTTCCTCTTCATATGCGTGATTCTTCTCTTTTTGTGCAAGGAACACAACTTCGTTATAATATTGAGGAGTCACCTTCTTCCCAAAATCCTTCTTTTTTTAAACAAACATATTTTCAAGGGAGTCAAAGGATATCTCCTTAAGTTTGGCGCTTGCTTGCAATGAATCAAGAGAAAGTGGATAAGTGGGATATAGTGCCTTGACACAGGCTATGAGAGGAACATCTATTTAAGCACCAGTAGCTTTTATGTCATGTATAATGGATCTTATTTATGATTCCAAGGCAAGAGGGTCATCATTTTTCATCTCAAGATTGAAAAAAGTGATCATCAATTGAAAAAATTCAAGTTTAGAGTGTGAGTCATATAATTCCTTCAACTTATTTAAGGATTCAAATGAATTTGAAAATGGAAAAATATGATGACTCGCCTCTTCATTTATTGATGATACAATCAAGGCACAAGCCTTGCTGTTCTAGTATTTTCCCAAATGACAAGCTCCTTGTCTGAAGTGGGATTTTTAGGTGCATTGTCTCCCCCTTCACAAAATCCTTTCCAAAGTTAATTTAAAATGAGGGTGTGTTTTATATTCTTAGACCAATCATGGTAGTTCTATTTGCTAGTGAGAACAAATCCAAAAATTCTAGACACAGAAACCAATGCATGGCATAATTATTGCGACATCAACAACTGCCAACAGGATTTCGATAAAGATACTCTATGCTCACCGCATCATAAAAAATATCGATATGACCTTGTGTAATCATCCATGAAATGTGCCATTAAAAAGGAACATACACGGTTGCAGCAATAACATATCAATGCACAATATTTACAACTAACATATAGTCTTCAAAAAAGAATCAACACAAATTTCACAGACATGGTCAAAACCTTCATAGAAGTGTATACAATTCAAAATTTTTCAACACACCATATAAATGACCTTACATAATAGTCATACCATAAACACAGATACCATTTTTAAACTCAGATATTTCACTGCACCAGATTTGTAATTGTCCCTATGCCGCCATTACACGATCTTTCCAGCAGTGCTAGGAGCCACGACTTTCAAAAAACGCAGAGGACCCACAGACCAAAATTAGGGAAAATATGTAGCAGATAACGACAAGAGTTACAATAGAAAGAGACTAATTTTGGGCATGTGATATGATACCATGTCAATCCACGAGTAACTCGGCATGAATGAAGTTTTGTTTTGAATTAAGAGAGAACATGAATACATACAAGGAGAGGGAGACTATTAGGTTTCATCTCCCAATGTCTCTTCATCTTCTAGTGTAATTTATTTTTCTATTTACAATGTTTGCATATATTTTCCTACTCCCAAAGATTAGGAGTCAACATATCTTCACCTTTATTCTCCTCTACTTGTGTAATATGACCATCTTGTACCTGATCACAATTTGCACCAGCAACTTGAAAATGAAGAGAGTGTGAAGAACTAGTTGGTGGAGCATATTTATTAAGTGGATCAAGGTATAAAGAGCCATGGCATGTAGATGATAGAGGATGATAGATTCCCCTTTTATAAGTAATAGTTTTAGTGGAACCAGATTCAAGATTGAGGGAATTATACTATTACCTTAATGAATGGAAGGATTAGTTTTTACCCAAGGATACATGAACCATAAAAGGTTTCCTTCATTAGATCTGAGTCATGAGAGGTGGATAAAGGTTGAAGAGATAGATCAAGAATTTGATTTTGGTATTTTTGGATTTGAATAGGTTCAACACAAGGCACAAAAAAAGGAGGAGGCAATGAATGAAATGAATAGTAGGTCCCTCACCTGAAATTAATGGTGTGTCACATGTTTTAAAAGTTGGGAGAGATGAATCATGAGAGGGTTGAGACTCACCATGTAAAGAGATAAGAACCAAATACTAAAACTTTTGTTTCAAGAAATCCCAATCCATATATTCTTCTGGAAATTCATAACAAAGGTGAAGGAATCTATTAGAAAAACTCAATTGATTCATTAGGCTTCATTATTAGTTGATTAATTCTTTTAAGGAAATCTCGGTAATCATACCTATCAAATGATAAATGAAGCTCCTTGATAAGGCATGTTGGCCCTCAATTTTTACCCCTTTTCACCATACATATTCCACCTTTCTATCATCCCTTACCACCACATCATGATCATTGTTGGGCCGCTAAATTGTCATTCTTATTACCATTTCTTAACGTATATTTCATCCATTCCTACCATTCCTTTGTCACATTATTTATCATTTAATCCCATTTTATAATTATTTATGCTCTTATGGATAAGTAATATTTATTCTCCTTTATTTTTAATAAATTGAATATTATTATGAATTATTTTGTAAATGATGGTTTTTTTAATGATTTTGTTATAACTCACGATTTTAGCCTCCATGATCTCTTTCAGATTTCAAATCCGATCTTCAGTTCATAATTAAATATTCCATCTTAGAAATTTGCTGGAATAACAAGTGACAGTTTTACGTTGGACATTTTGGGCAAACAAAGAAGAATATTGAAAATCCGAGACATGGGTTTTGTGCAGAACAAACCATTTTAGTTTGTGTGAGAATTTTTCCAAAATTCGATATTCATTGGGAGAAACACAAGGTTCTTTGAAGGAAATATTCGCAGATTTTATGTTGTGGTTGTTTTCCAAAATTCCTCAATTGCAATAATAAGATTCGACTTGTTACAACTGAATCATGGTGGATAGATCTCTTAGTTTTTGTAATCAGTTGGTTGGAAATTTCCCTTTTTTATCTTGTATATTTAAAGGACACAAATCAAAGAGAGAGGAAGGAGGAGGTCATCATCTTGACTCTGTAACTTTCAATCATCATAATACAAAAATATTGTGTTGCTGTTACATGCATTATTTGATTTAGTTTCTGTTAAGTTCTTTCTCTTCCTACGCCCTACTAGGGAGGAAGGGCCCTCCTCTTTAGCAGGGATTGAAATGGTTAAGGTAGTTGTGTATATATCTATTTCTTATTTTCTTTATGTATCAGTGGAAGTGTTGTTGTTGTTGTTTTAGCTGTGAATAGATCTGCTTTAATTCCAATGTTTTATATGTTGTTACACATATGAGATTAGAGATACCAGCTGGGTAATTGTTGTGTGGTGCTCTAGGACAGATTAATTGAGGTTTTATTATAGTCTTATAGATCATTTTATTTTTGCATGAGTGATTTCCTTCCAAAATTTAATTCAGTAATTATTTCCTTTATTTGTATTTGCTTCTGGTTGGGTGTATCAGCACAGGCAGTGCAACTTTCATTGAAATAAAATATGTCCTTGGATTGATAATTTATGTATACTGTTTTAGTCATTTAATAGTGATTAATACAACCCAAAATTTTGTCACCGTTATCGGGGATGGCAGTGAAGATCCAATCAATCAAAGTTGTTTCTTAGAGGTGCAATTTTCGTGCATTTTAGAGTGTCTCTAGTGACGCAATTGTTGGGCAGTAAGATGAGAGGTAAGAACCTGCGCCGCATTCTAACGAACTTGAGTAGTCTCACCAATGTCTTGCTGGGACACTTAGGAGTGTGAATTTCTGGGCATTTTGGTTTTTTAAGAGAGTCTCCAGCGACACAATTTCCGGGCAGTAATATGAGAGCTAAGAACCTGCACAGTGCTTTAACGAACTTGAGCAGGCTCACCAATGTCTTGCTAGGACACTTAGGAGAGTGAATTTTTGGGCATTTTTTTTTTTTAGAGTGTCTCCAGCAACACAATTGCCGAGAAGTAAGATGAGAGGTAAGAACCTACACAACGCTCTAACTAACTTGAGCGGGCTCACCAATGGCTTGCTGGGACATTTATAAGTTTGAATTTTTGGGTGTTTTATTTACAGTGTCTTCAACTATACAGTCAGTGGGTGGTAAGAAGAGAGGTAAGAACTTGTGCATCGCTTTAACGAACTTGAATGGGCTCACCGCTGTAGAAACTGAAGCACTTGTAGGATGAATTGATATACATAGGGTCCATGTGTGCCAGTAGGATGATAGAACAATCCACAAACACCCCCCACTCTAAAAATCACCCAAAATTCATGGGATGAGGTCAAAGAACAAAGCATCAACACAATCTGGAATCCAATCAAATAAATTCACTATATAAAAACTATGATAAATCAAGATTATATTGAAGATTGGTTTCACTCTATTGTTTGCTCACAACATCACTCCATACCTCAACAATTCTTGGCACCATCCTTAACAGAAAAGTTGGTCTCTCATACCCTAGTACTTATTAGCATACATATTTCAACTATGGGTATGTGCATACTTGAAGCCTTATTTCGAAAATGACATCATTGGAGGTACTCCTATGCGTAAGTATATTTTATTTTTCAAGGTAGAATAATGTAGTGTAGAAAATAGAATAAATGAAGACATAAATAAATAAATTTCTTTATATAAAAATAGTTGTTTTTGTTGCAACATGTTGTGAAATTTGACATAGGTGATCAATATTTGAATTTATTTATGTATGTAGATGTGTTATATTGGAAAATAAAATTTCCACAAACACTCATATTCATTTTGATCACCTTCTTGGAAAAATTCCTTGATTATCATATCTTATGGCTTGTGGGCTTGATGAAAATTTTGGAAAAAACAATTGGGAAAGTCATGTTTTGAGGGACTAAATGGGAATATTTTCAAGACTTGTTTCCATCACACATATACCTTTATTTATACTTTATAACCCAATTTGAATCACTTGATTTGGATTTGAAATGAAAAAGTTATGACCAAAATAATGACAAGATGTCTAGTAGGAAGCTCAGGAACAGAGTTGGGACAGTCCGTTTTTGGAGGCCTAAATGACTAGATTTTAAAATACTATTTCTATGGAATATTCCCCTATGAATCTAGTTTACAATGCAACTTGAATCACTTTTTTTGGTATTTTATGAGAAATTTATGACCACAATACTGACTATTTAATGTAAATCAACACTCTTGAAACTTTGTTTTCCCGGCTGTTCACTATCATATTTTACCCATCGATTATTATTTCCTTAAAAAAATGTTACTATTGGGGATAGTTACATGAATATAATTAAATCTCCAATTTGAATCAGCTCAATCCGTCATCAAATGAAAAATCTATGCTTAAAATATCAACTGTTGGTCTGAGCTGGAAAATAAAAAATGACTTTTTTATGCAGGTTTTTTTAAGAAAATTTAACATACCATTACATGGATTTTTAAAACCTGTTTCTATTAGAGAAATCTCGTTTAATTCACTTTCATTTGGATTTGTAATCACTCAAATCGGACGAAAAACAAAGAAGTTATGATTGAAACACTGCTAGTTAGTATGGTTGGCCACCACTTCCCCGCAGGTAATTAATTTTTCTTTGTTTATCTTTATATGGATTTGTTTTATAGAGTAAATAATTTTTTTGGATCTCTCTTCTTCCATGATTTTATATTTTATTGCAGGTAGATGCTCATTTTTTGCAGGTACCGGGAGAATAAATGAGGTCAATTTATGAACAAGTGATTTTTGAAGGCAATGATAATGAAATGAGAACATTTTCAAAGACGTTTCCTCACACGGAGAAAACAAAATGAATAATTTTCATAACTCAACATATTTATAACATGAGAAATGAGGAATTTATTTCCATTTGAAGATCCAATTCATTTCCAAAAAATCATTTTTCCATTCATTCACCATTCACGAACAACATTGCTGCAACAAAAATCATAACCATTGTAACTTAAGTTATTTATTGGTTTTCAATAAAGAGTCATTTATTTTCTGATTTATCTTATGTTTTTATGCTTCAGGTATTGTTCACTTCAAGGTCACATTTTTTTTTTGTTCTCAAAATAAAAGAGGCGAGTTCTTAAGTTTCATGATGTTGTTACTCCGGAATTTTTTTCAAAGTGTTGGATGTTGTTACATCGTTAGTGCTGTTACTCCATTAATGATGTGACTCCGTCACTGCCATTACACCATTAGTGTTGTTACTCTATCACTACTGTTACACCGTCAGTGCTGTTACTCCATTACTGATGTGACTCTGTCACTGCTGTTACACCATTAGTGTTGTTACATCGTCACTGTTGTTACACTGTCAGTGCTGTTAATTCGTCACTGCTGTTACTCCATCGCTGTTGTTACTCCATCACTGTTGTTACTCCTCCGGTGATGTTACTCTGAAAATTTTCTAGTATCTGGTGCTGTTACTCCAGGAAATTTTCTAAGTGTATAATGTTGTTACTCCTTCGGTGATGTTACTACATGGTGATATTTTTCTAAGTACTTGATGCTGCTACAACTCTAGTGTTGTTACTTCGCCAAGGTAAGTTTCCAAATACGTCCTCGATCAAATCCATGGATTTCATTGGTATTTTAATTATGGCATGACCAACTATGACTGATGAAAAACATACTTTAGTTTGGGGGACGTCTTGTATTTAGTAATAAGGATGATTATTATGGTAAGTCTTGTCAGAAATGATTCACTCTTAATTCCTCATTATTTTGTAAAGTGACTAATCCTCCTTCATGTCACCTTCCTGACATTGTTCTTTTTCTCCTTTCCCTGTTATTACCTAAGTCACGGTTGTTGTTAGCACAATTTGGCCAATTTTCACATTGAATTCAATATATGAAGGTCTTTCCGATTTTTTTTTTCTCTTTGGTGAATGGGAAATAATTTTAATGGTCTAGGCCCTCTTTGACATAATGATTGGGTAGTCAATTTATATTTGTTTATCTATAAACATAATCTTATTTTTTAAGGAACAATTATGCAAGGATGATTTCATCATGCTAGCTTTCAACTTTCCTAATTGGCCAAGTCTCTGATCTTGTAAAATTATAGTGATGACCACAGAATTGTATTTAAATCTTTCCGTCATTATGTAATAGATTGTTCCTCAACCCCAATCTCAACAATGGAAAATATATTTATCAGCAGCCATTTCAAGGTTATTAGTTTTTGAGAAGAAAAACAATCAAAGTTGAAAATAGTTACTATACAACTGTTTAGGCCATCCCTAGCTCTTAAGGAGCTAACCTGCCACCCCATCTATTTAGTAATATTTTATTGATTAACAATAGCCATAGTTGAATTTTAAACATGAATAGTCAACTAGAGGATAGGAGGTCTCATCACGAGCCAAACTACCATGATCATAAATCCTAATAAAGTGACATTACCACTGCTAGTCACCAAGCCACGGTAATGGCCTTTGGTCATAAAAATGAAGGACAAGAGGTCTCATCACGAGTCAAAATTTTCACTTTTTTTAGCTCCTGTGAATGGAATTTTTATTAACTGGTTACCATGCCAGAACAATGATCTTCAGTTGACATCTAAGAAAATTGAAAAGATTTTTGTAACTATGTACTTATTTATAATAGATGGGACACTGGCATCTCAATGGGTTAAAAAGACATCCCTGTCAAGGCTATGGATGCCTACTGGCAGCAGTGGCTATGCCTATGGTATATAAGTTAATTTAATACTATAATCTACTTGGTTACCTTGTTTTCTCAAAGCCAATTTATGATAAAGTTGACTGTTGCATATATAAGGTTTTCCAAAACTCATGGTTCATGGGGTAATATTTAATCAGTTCTTATATGATGGTGGTTATGGTTTATATCTATTATTGAGTTGTAAATATTTACTTTACATGTGAGGGATGAAAATTTTAGGATATTTGATAGTTGACATTTTATATCATCTAATCCATCATTCCTTTATTCTATAAGTATCATATCTTTAACCAAAGATAGTTGCTTTGCCCAATCAGTCACCATTTATTCATAGCTTAACAACACCACTACTATTTTGACATGGAATAAAGAGGCCTAATTCTGATTTTGAATCCCAGGTAATTGGATAGACCTTGAAAAGAAAAGAATGAGATAACTAATTATCATAATTTCTATGCTCATAAAAACCAAAGCTTATGGGTATAGGGAATGCATCTTTTCCCTTCTTATCCATTATTATCCCATGCCATTCACAATATGATTATGTCACTTTTATATGTAATGAGGTAATTGAGGTGATGAATTACTAATTAAGGATACTCATGAGATGTTGTATAGATGACAGGGAAACTAATCAATTTGGTTGAAGGAAACACTGCTACACTTTCTGATTACTCTTTTTAGCTTGCATGGCTTCCACCTTCTACATCACTTTCAACTTCAACTCAGCTTACATCAACTTCAAAAAATGTCAATCCATAAATGTCATTCCACATTTTTATGGAGGTAAAACTTGAGGTAAAACAACATAAGTTTTTAATTTATTAAAAGTTTAGGAGAATATCATGAAAAACCATTGAGCATTATTCACCCATATTTTTGAACCATTATTTCCCCTTCTTTACCACTTCCCATTTTTTAGAAACACAAAATCTTTCAGTTTGGGGGAGTGTTAATTTCATTATCATGAACATGCCATTAAAATTATTTATCATCCATCAATCTCCTTATTCATTTGCAAAATATCTCTTATTCTATGTTCTTATACACCAAGCAAAGATCTCAACAATGATCATAGCAACCACCTCAACATGTTTTCTAGTATAGCATGAGGACATGCTAATTTTCCAGTTTGGGGGAGAAAGAGTTGTTATGTTTCAATAAACCAATTTTACCTACAACCATTTCGATGATATATTGAATTTTTTTTGTTGGTTTGCTTTGATTTTTGGTATGGACAAGTATTAAGAAAAAACTTGTGAAATTTCATGAAAAACTGATTTAAATTTTTTTTTTTTCCTCAAGAAATTAAACATCATTACCTACAACTATTTTGTTTATATCTCAAGATTCATGCATCCTATAGATTCGATTTTCAGATTCAAGAAGCATTGATATAGTAAAATTTTTCTTGCAATATTTCAGCAAAATCTGGTTTGTAATTATTGAGAAAATGGTTAATGAAGTTTGTTCCTACTTGTATCATACTTTGTTGCAACTTCATATACATCTGGCTGAAAATAAAAATTGTTACAACTCCATTAATTGAACATCTATTATTTTAAAGAATCATTTAGGGAATAACCATTTTCTTCCATCAATATCATGAGTTGAGGAGCACATCTTGATTATTTGAATTACAGATTGGCTAATACAGAGGTATTGGGTTGCATGAGGACATGCAACATGTTCAGTTTGGGGGAGATGTTGGGCTGCTAAATTTTCATTCTTATTACCATTTATTAAAATATATTTCATCCATTCCTACCATTCTTTTATCACATTATTTATCATAATTTATCATTTAATCCCATTTTATAATTATTTATGCTCTTATGGATAAGTAATATTTATTCTCCTTTATTTTTAATAAATTGAATATTACTATGATTTATTTTGTAAATGATGGTTTATTTAATGAATTTTTTATAACTCACGATTTTAGCCTCCAAGATCTCTTTCAGATTGCAAATCCGATCTTCAGTTCATAATTAAATATTTCAACTCAGAAATTCGCTGGAATAACAAGTGAAAATTTTTCGTTGGACATTTCGATAAAACAAAGAAGAATATTGGAAATCTGAGACCTGGGTTTTGTGCAGGACGGACCAAATTAGTTTGTTATTGAGAATTTTTCCAAAATTCGGTCTTCGTTGGGAGAAACATAAGGTTATTTGAAGGAAATATTCACAGATTTTCTGTTGTGGCCTGTTGGTGTTCCCATGTTTTGGCCAGATTGGCAAGACCAAAAGATGAGACAACATCAGAACCACTTTGGGGCCCTAGGATCTAGCCCTCCTGGACCCGGAGAGGGATCTCTCCAATAAACAAAGAATGATTTATCTTTGAAGCTCAGAATGAGACGTTAGGCTAGTTATAAAGCATAGAGGGGGGTTTTAAATGGTTTGGTTGGAGGGTTGCTGGGTTGGTTAGGAGATCATGGACTGGGAAAGAAATGGGAGAAAAGGAACAAAGCAGCAGGATGTTTCAGCAAGGAGAATGGGCCAAGACAGTGCCATCCATTGGGCTATGGAGTCATGAAAGGGAATTACTTGCAACAACTAGCCAAGGCTTCCAAAGGGCAAGTCATCTACACTAAAAGATCTTTTAGATAGATGATGGGATGGAACATTAAGGAGGAAAGTGAAAGAAGGAAAGCAACCGAATTTCTGTCTATAGATCAGGTCAGAGGTCATTTAACTCCAGACCTGCTTGGACATACTCAAAGGCAGCTCTCAAAGAAACAAAGGGGCTGCTTATAGATCAGACCAGAGGTCATTTAACTCCAGGTCTGCTTTAGCAACTCCAAGGGAAAAATAGAGATAAGATTACAAAGAAACATCTAAGAAGCAAACCCCCAAGTTCATACATCAGCCAGCAGGCAATAACATCCGCTGCACTGGTTAAACCCGTGAACCCGCTCTTAGACAACACATAGGGCGGAAAACATAAAGGTAGGGAGAGCAGACAGCATAGGGCACCTAACAAGGGTGAATCCTATACCATTATTCTGATGCCTACCAGAAGAACATGAAACAATATGAAAGTGTAATGACAGAGTAAGAAACACATCACCAGTAGTAATAGACCAGGATCCTGTGAAATGTGCTTTGATTAATTGATGCAAAACTAGTCATGTACAATAAGGCTCAATGGCTGTTACAGTCCAGACTTCTCCTCCCAACCTATTACATACAACTACTCTGCTACTCTCTCCCAAGACTGTTCTAACAGTCGGAATGAATCCATCTAACAGCAGATGCCCAGCAAGGCAACAACAACCTTTACATTATGTTCTCGGGGATCTTTATAGGAGAAGAGAGAAAACAGAGGTAGATGAAAAATTAAATGAATCTCATCAAGACAGAATCGGCAGAAGTGTCCAAGCCCATACTGCTTAATGGCTTTCTGCAGTGCTGTATGTACTCTGTAATCTGGTTCGGAGATCTCTGTCAGGCCGGAAAATTGACCTCGGATATTTCTTTGAAGTCCTTTCTGGTGCTTGGAGCTCTGTGCTGCCATTATGGAATAAATGAACTAGATGAAAGTCTGCAAGGCCGCTCCATACCTTCGTAACTGCTGCTTGACTGTCTTAAATGGGTCTCAGACAGTGCAATTAATCTTTTCAGGGCTCGAGGAGGCATGGTGACTTCTTGTAGGAAGGTGCACATCTGGAGAAGAGTACTCTGCTGTTAGGTGGCGCAGTTATGGCGTTGCTGGTGCGCTCTTAATCTTCAAACAGTGCCTTAATCCTTTGATTTGTGGGGCTAACATTTGATTTCATTAATAACAGGCACCAACACCCTTTGAATTCCTTCTGCTGGTCGCTGGCAATGCTGAAATGGCCATCTCTGTACCATCTGCACACTGAAATAACTCTGTTTAAAACCCGGGCAGTGGCGGCGGAGGAAATGCTATGGAGGTAGTGGAATGGTGGCGGAAGAGTGGAGAAGGGTGGAAAGAACATAGAGCAGCGGAGAAATGATTAAAATTGTAAAGGCCCAAAGGTCGAACACTTGGGCGTAATACAAAGGAAAACACGAAAACAAAGGAGCGGAAGCCATGGAGGTGGGACCTAGCGGAGGCAGAGGGCGAATAAACCAGAACCGTCCAATCTTGGAGAAAACGAACGGTCACGATCCAATCGCACCATCGCAATCGGAGGTCGGAGCGAAAGACAATCACAACGCTCGTTCAAAAAGTTCTGATTGCGATTGGGAGAGATAGAGCGATTAAGCGATGGCCGTCGATCTGCGGGAGGAACGGACGGTGAGGATGCAATCGGGAGACAGTGGGGGAGGCTTGCGATTGCGATCGGGCGGGGAAATGCGATTGAGCGATGACTGTCGGATCGCGGGAAAATGGACGGCGGAGATGAAATCGGAAGGGCAGAGGGAAAAGCATGCGATTGTGCGATAGCCATTGGATCGCGGGAGGATGGACGACCAGGATGAAATCAGAGCATCGAAATCGGAGCGGCACGGAGAAGGCTTGCGATTGCGATCGGAAGGGGAAAAGCGATTGAGCGCTGGCCGTCCGATCTGGCGGGGAGATCAACGGTGGGGACAACAATTGGAGGGGAAGGTGCGATTAAGTGCTGGCCATTAGATTGGCGGGACAATCAATGGCCAGGATGAGATCGGAGGATCGCAATCGGGGAATCAGAAGACAGGGTGCGATTAGCGGAGGACCATTGATCTGGGGGAGGATGAACGGTCAGGATCAAATTGGAGGACGGAGGGAAGAGCATGCGATTGCGATCGAAGGTCGGGATGCGATTGAGCGCTGACTGTCCGATCGGGGATCAGATCAACAGTTCAGATGTAATCGGAGGGACAGAGCGATCAGGGGATCGGAAGACAGGGTGTGATTAGCAGAGGACCGTCGGATCGCGGGTTGGGATGAACGGCTGGGATAAAAATCAGAGGGGCAGTAGTGATTAAGCACTGGCCGTCGATCTGGAGGGGAGATCAATGGTTAAGAATGCGATCGGAGGGGATTTTCGATTGGCGGAGGACCGTCGATCTGGAAGGGAACGGACGGTGGGGATTAAATCGGAGCCCGGGTGAAAGACTTGCGATCAATCGGGGGGTGTCACTTGAATGTTCCGATTGCGATTGAGCCGAGTCTTGCGATTAGTGCTCCGCCATCGATATAAGGGACAGATCAACGGTGAGGAATGTGTCGCGGGCATAACGCTGTAAACAGAGGAAATACGCACCCGCTCGACTTCCGATTGCGATTGGCCCCCAAGGCTTAAGCGCTTGGTCTTGGGTAAGGGCGTATGTGGGGAAGTGGTTAAGGGGAAGGGGCTAGGCCTTAGAATAAGGTCGGAAAGTGGGTTTTTAACCCCTTTTAATGGATTTTGGGGCTGGGGAGGAGAACGATAGAGAAATAAAGGGGGGAAGAAGGTCAACAAAGGTTAGGGGAGGAAATTCAAAGGGGATTTTGAGGGGATTTGGAGGGTAAATGGGGAAAGAAGGGGGAATAAAGGGGAGAGAAAATAAAGGCTTTGGGGGATGAAATAAGAGGGAAAAAGGGGGCCTTTGGGAATTTCTTCACAAAGCAGAGAGGCTTTAAAAGGGGAACCAGCAGAGGGGATTTAATCAAAGGATAAAAGACACATAGAGGCTTCAAGGAGACTGTGTTTTCAGAGGAAATTCATTCCTTGAAGACTCAATCAACAATTTAGCCCCCTATTTTCTTGTCAAAAAATTTATAGGGGGGCTAACAGTGGCTCCACATGGGGATGGCTTCTTCTTGAAGGAGTCAAGAATTCAGAAATTGATCTCTTGGTGTAGGCCAGATGCCTGCTGCTTGAACCATCCTTTCTTCTTTGATCAGCTGCCACAAACTATGAAGACAAGATATCAGCAATAAAATTCTCCCACACAACTACCTACCCACACTATAGTCCTAACATTTTTTCTTCTTGGGTGCATTTGGACTTGCAGACCCTTTACATCATTAACTTTTACAAACAGAAAAAATAAACCTAATCTACTTCTACCCTTATTACTCCATGAGACCAGATTAGACTGTTGGTCTCATATGTTTCTCTACCTACACTACTACCTGCTAGGATTAGACTGTCTAGCAGGTTTCTTCTCTACATTCTAAGACAGAAAATGAAACAACTAATCTACTTTCTCATGTACTGAGCTTTATTGAGCTTTCCTACCTACCCTACTCTAACTGGAATATTTACAATCTAGCTTACAAACATGGTCTTCCAATGTAACCAGTCCATCAAGTGATCCCATGGCTGGTCCTTCTTGCTCAACTCCTTGAGCGTGCTGGATAGGCAGGGCAGCTCCCACTCTTTTTGTTCAATAACAGCAGCTTTGAAAAATTTGCTTCCTGTCTACAACATGCTGCTCAAAAAGACCTTTGATCCTTCTTCATATGTTTGCAGGAAATGAGCATAAGGATCATGAAAAGATACCTGGCTATGAATGTCTGGCAGGCTGGCTTCGACCAGGATCTCTTCTTCTTCCACTGGATCCAGAAGAAGACTCTCTTGAGAGAGAGAATCTCCCTCATCTTCTGAACTGGAGGACTCATCGTATATTGGGGTTGAGTCCTCTCGGAGCTCCAATATGTTCTGCTCTGAGGTGCAGGGCTCCGTGAAAAGATCCATGTGTTCTTGAGCAGGGGCGTATTCCTTTGCTTCCTCTTCTTCAAGAGTAAGCTCCTTGCTTTCATCGTGCTCAAGAACCTCTTCTTTGCTTTCCTCCTCATCTTCTAAAAGGAAAGACTGCTGGCGTCCGATCTCATGACACTCATCACTGATGCTTTCATAACTTTCCCCATCAGTGTCATAGATAGGCGGACCTGACCAAGTCAACCATTCTGGGCGCACAACAAATCTTTCTACGTTCTGATCCACAGAGGAGTCTTCTAAAACTGAATCATCAAACTCAACTAATGACTGAGCAGGAGCTTGTGTTATATAGAAGATGTCTGGGGTGGACTGCTGGTTTAATATCTGGTCAATCTCTTCTTCTGTCAAAAGAGGGATTTCCCTTTCATTAGGGACAGAAGAACAACAGTCCTCTCTCTCTTGCATTAGCTGAATGGGAGGCGGGATGTCTTCTTGAACCTCTTCTTCTTCATCATATTCTGCCTCTTCCACGTAGTCATCTGCTTCCTCAAGGCAGCTTTCCCTATCAACCTTTGCTAATAGGTCCTGATACTCTTTGGTCAGCGTAACACAAGGCATAGGTAAGCAATCGGGCAATTCCTGATCACTTTCCTCTTCATCTTCTATAGATTCTTGAGCATCATATAGGTCCTGCTCATCTTCTAGATCTTGAGTTTGTTCTTGTTCTGAAGACGACATGGCCTGCCTTAAATAATCATCGTCTGTATTCATATTGGCCATGTGCGTCTCCAGCATTTTGCCAAGCACTTCTGTTATTCTGCATACTTTATTATACAAAGCATTATACTTTGCATCCCTGTCCATGCTCGGATTCGTGCTTGTGAAAAGAAGGCTACTATCTCTTCTCGACCAGTTCAGTGTTCTTCACCAGTGGAGTCATTTGGTCTTTGGATCATAGGGAGTGTGGAGTCGCCAGGTGGAGGAATTTGACTGTTCGAAGCAGAATGCTGTCCACCATCAGCAATGAAAAGCCAATCTAGAGGCAAAGCAGTTCTTGACTCTCAGATTTTCCCCAGTATGGTCGCCATTATGTTGGGGTTCCCATGTTTTGGCCAGATTGGCAAGACCAAAAGATGAGACAACATCAGAACCACTTTGGGGCCCTAGGATCTAGCCCTCCTGGACCCGGAGAGGGATCTCTCCACATAGAGCAAAGAATGATAGAAGAATTATATATCTTTAAAGCTCGAATTGAGATATTAGGCTAGTTATGAAGCACAGAGGGGGGTTTTAAATGGTTTGGTTGGAGGGTTGCTGGGTTGGTTAGGAGATCATGGACTGGGAAAGCAATGGGAGAAAAGGAACAAAGCAGCAGGATGTTTCAGCAAGGAGAATGGGCCAAGATAGTGCCATCCATTGGGATATGGAGTCATGAAAGGGAATTACTTGCAACAACTAGCCAAGGCTTCCAAAGGGCAAGTCATCTACACTAAAGGATCTTTTAGATAGATGATGGGATGGAACATTAAGGAGGAAAGTGAAAGAAGGAAAGCAACCGAATTTCTGTCTATAGGTCAGGTCAGAGGTCATTTAACTCCAGACCTGCTTGGACATACTCAAAGGTAGCTCTCAAAGAAACAAAGGGGCTGCTTATAGATCAGACCAGAGGTCATTTAACTCCAGGTCTGCTTCAGCAACTCCAAGGGAAAAACAGAGATAAGATTACAAAGAAACATCTAAGAAGCAAACCCCCAAGTTCATACATCAGCCAGCAGGCAATAACATCCGCTGCACTGGTTAAACCCGTGAACCCGCTCTTAGACAGCACATAGGGCGGAAAACATAAAGGTAGGGAGAGAAGACAACATAGGGCACCTAACAAGGGTGAATCCTATACCATTATTCTGATGCCTACCAGAAGAACATGAAACAATATGAAAGTGTAATGACAGAGTAAGAAACACATCACCAATAGTAATAGACCAGGATCCTGTGAAATGTGCTTTGATTAATTGATGCAAAACCAGTCATGTACAATAAGGCTCAATGGCTGTTACAGTCCAGACTTCTCTTCCCAGCCTATTACATACAACTACTCTGCTACTCTCTCCCAAGACTGTTCTAACAGTCGGAATGAATCCCTCTAACAACAGATGCCCAGCAAGGCAACAACAACCTTTACATTATGTTCTCGGGGATCTTTATAGGAGAAGAGAGAAAACAGAGGTAGATGAACAATTAAATGAATCTCATCAAGACAGAATCGGCGGAAGTGTCCAAGCCCATACTGCTTAATGGCTTTCTGCAGTGCTGTATGTACTCTGTAATCTGGTTCGGAGATCTCTGTCAGGCCGGAAAATTGACCTCGGATATTTCTTTGAAGTCCTTTCTGGTGCTTGGAGCTCTGTGCTGCCATTCTGGAATAAATGAACTGGATGAAAGTCTGCAAGGCTGCTCCATACCTCCGTAACTGCTGCCTGACTGTCTTAAATGGGTCTCAGACAGTGCAATTAATCTTTTCAGGGCTCGAGGAGGCATGGTGACTTCTTGTAGGAAGGTGCACATCTGGAGAAGAGTACTCTGCTGTTAGGTGGCGCAGTTATGGCGTTGCTGGTGCGCTCTTAATCTTCAAATAATGCCTTAATCCTTTGATTTGTGGGGCTAACATTTGATTTCATTAATAACAGGCACCAACCCCCTTTGAATTCCTTCTGCTGGTCGCTGGCAATGCTGAACTGGCCATCTCTGTACCATCTGCACACTGAAATAACTCTGTTTAAAACCCGGGCAGTGGCAGCGGAGGAAATGCTGTGGAGGCGGTGGAATGGTGGCAGAAGAGTGGAGAAGGGTGGAAAGAACACAGAGCAGCGGAGAAATGATTAAAACTGTAAAGGCCCAAAGGTCGAACACTTGGGCGTAATACAAAGGAAAACATGAAAACAAAGGAGCGGAAGCCATGGAGGTGGGACCCAGCGGAGGCGGAGGGCGAATAAACTAGAACCGTTCGATCTTGGAGGAAACGAACGGTCACGATCCAATCGCACCATCGCAATCGGAGGTCGGAGCGAAAGGCAATCGTAATGCTCGTTCAAAAAGTTCCGATTGTGATTGGGAGAGATAGAGCGATTAAGCGATGGCCGTCGATCTGCGGGAGGAACGGACGGTCAGGATGCAATCGGGAGACAGCGGGGGAGGCTTGCGATTGCGATCGAGCGGGGCAATGCGATTGAGCGATGACCGTCGGATCGCGGGAAAATGGACGGTGGAGATGAAATCGGAAGGGCAGAGGGAAAAGCATGCAATTGTGCGATAGCCGTTGGATCGCGGGGGGATGGACGGCCAGGATGAAATCGGAGCCATAAAATCGGAGCGGCATGGAGAAGGCTTGCGATTGCGATCGGAAGGGGAAAATCGATTGAGTGCTGGACGTCCGATCTAGCGGGGAGATCAACGGTGGGGACAACAATCGGAGGGGCAGGTGCGATCAAGCGTTGGCCGTTAGATCGGCGGGACAATCAACGGCCAGGATGAGATCGGAGGATCGCAATCGGGGAATCAGAAGACAGGGTCTGATTAGCGGAGGACCGTTGATCTGCGGGAGGATGAACGGTCAGGATTAAATCGGAGGACAGAGGGAAGAGCATGCGATTGTGATCGGAGGTCGAGATGCGATTGAGCGCTGACCGTCCGATCGGGGATCAGATCAACGGTTCAGATGTAATCGGAGGGACAGAGCGATCGGGGGATCGGAAGACAGGGTGCGATTAGCGGAGGACCGTCGGATCGCGGGTTGGGATGAACGGCTGGGATAACAATCGGAGGGGCAGGAGCAATTAAGCGCTAGCCGTTGATCTGGAGGGGAGATCAACGGTCAAGAACGCGATCGGAGGGGATTTGCGATTGGCGGAGGACCGTCGATCTGGAAGGGAACGGACGGTGGGGATTAAATCGGAGCCCGGGTGAAAGAATTGCGATCAATCGGGGGGTGTCACTTGAATGTTCCGATTGCGATTGAGCTGAGTCTTGCGATTAGCGCTCCACCGTCGATCTAAGGGACAGATCAATGGTGAGGAATGTGTCGCGGGCATAACGCTGTAAACAGAGGAAATACGCACCCGCTCAGCTTCCGATTGCGATTGGCCCCCAAGGCTTAAGCGCTTGGTCTTGGGTAAGGGCGTATGTGGGGAAGTGGTTAAGGGGAAGGGGCTAGGCCTTAGAATAAGGTCGGAAAGTGGGTTTTTAACCCCTTTTAATGGATTTTGGGGCTGGGGATGAGAACGATAGAGAAATAAAGGGGGGAAGAAGGTCAAAAAAGGTTAGGGGAGGAAATTCAAAGGGGATTTTGAGGGGATTTGGAGGGTAAATGGGGAAAGAAAGGGGAATAAAGGGGAGAGAAAATAAAGGCTTTGGGGGATGAAATAAGAGGGAAAAAGGGGGCCTTTGGGCATTTCTTCACAAAGCAGAGAGGCTTTAAAAGGGGAACCAGCAGAGGGGATTTCATCAAAGGATAAAAGACACATAGAGGCTTCAAGGAGACTGTGTTTTTAGAGGAAATGCATTCCTTGAAGACTCAATCAGCAATTTAGCCCCCTATTTTCTTGTCAAAAAATTTATAGGGGGGCTAACAGTGGCTCCACATGGGGATGGCTTCTTCTTGAAGGAGTCAAGAATTCAGAAATTGATCTCTTGGTGTAGGCCAGATGCCTGCTGCTTGAACCATCCTTTCTTTGATCACCATACAAACTATGAAGACAAGATATCAAAGAATAAAATTCTCCCACACAACTACCTACCCACACTATAGTCCTACATTTTTTCTTCTTGGGGGTATTTGGATCATGTACCCTTTACATCATTAAATTTTACAAACAGGAAAAATAAACCTAATCTACTTCTACCCTTATTACTCCATGAGACCAGATTAGACTGTTGGTCTCATATGTTTCTCTATCTACCCTACTACCTGCTAGGATTAGACTGTCTAGCAGGTTTCTTCACCTACATTCTAAGACAGAAATTTAAACAACTAATCTACCTACTCACAGGCTGAGCTTTATTGAGCTTTTCCTACCTACCCTACTCTAACTGAAATATTTACAAGCTAGCTTACGAACATTTTCTTCCAATGTAACCAGTCCATCAAGTGATCCCATGGCTGGTCCTTCTTGCTCAACTCCTTGAGCATGCTAAATAGGCAGGGCAGCTCCCACTCTTTTTGTTCAAAAACAGCAGCTTTGAAAAGTTTTGTTTCTGCTTGCAACATGCTTCTGAGCAAGACCTTTGATCCTTCTTCAAATGTATGCAGGAAATGTGCATAAGGATCATGAAAAGATACCTGGCTATGAGTGTCTGGCAGGCTGGCTTCGACCAGGATCTCTTCTTCTTCCACTGGATCAAGAAGAAGACTCTCGAGAGAGAGAGAATCTCCCTCATCTTCTGAACTAAAGGACTCATCGTATATTGGGGTTGAGTCCTCTTGGAGCTCCGATATGTTGTGCTCTGAGGTGCAGGGCTCCGTGAAAATATCCATGTGTTCTTGAGCAGGGGTGTATTCCTTTTCTTCCTCTTCTTCAAGAGTAAGCTCCTTGCTTTCATCGTGCTCAAGAACCTCTTCTTTTCTTTCCTCCTCATCTTCTGAAAGGAAAGACTGCTGGCGTCTGATCTCATGACACTCATCACTGATGCTTTCATAACTTTCCCCATCAGTGTCGTAGATAGGCGGACCTGACCACGTCCACCGTTTTGGGCGCACAGCAAGTCTTTCTTCGTTCTGATCCATAGAGGAGTCTTCTGAATCTGAATCATCAAACTCAACTAATGGATCGAAAGGTGTTTCTGTGTTCTATAGAAGATGTCCGTGGACTGGTTTAATATCCCATTGACCTCTTCTTCCTCACAAAAGAGGGATTTCCCTTTTCATTCGGGACAAAAGAACAACAACATTCTCTCTCTTGCATTAGCTGACCGGGAGGTGGGATGTTCGCTTGAACTCCTTCTTCTTCATCGATTCTCGCTCTCTTCTTCCACGTAGGGCCGCCCAGTTTCCTCAAGGCAGCTTTCCCTATCAGCCTTTGCTAATAGGTCCTGATATTCTTTGGTCAGCATAACAAAAGACGCAGGTATGCAATCAGGCAGTTCCTGATCACTTTCCTCTTCATCTTCTACAGATTCTTGAGCATCATATAGGTCCTACTCATCTTCTAGATCTTGAGTTTGTTCTTGTTCTGAAGGAGACATGGGCTGTTCAAAATAATCATCATATGCATTCATATTAGCCATGTACGTCTCCAGCATTTCACCAAGCACTTCTGTTATTCTGCATAATTTATTATACAAAGCATTATACTTTGCATCCCTGTCCATGCTTGGATTCGTGCTTGTGAAAAGAAGGCTACTATCTCTTCTCAACCAGTTCATCTTCTCGACAAGTTCGTTGTTCTTTTTTCACTAGTGGAGGCATTTGGTCTTTGGATCATAGGGAGTAGATGTGTGGTCGCTGTGTGGAGAATTTGGACCGTTCGAAGTGCACGGCCCACCATCGCCACGAAAAGCCAATCTAGAGGCAGCGGTTCTTGACTCTCAGATTTGTCCCCAGCGGAGTCGCCATTATGTTGGTGTTCCCATGTTTTGGCCAGATTGGCAAGACCAAAAGATGAGACAACATCTGAACCACTTTGGGGCCCTAGGATCTAGCCCTCCTGGACCCGGAGAGGGATCTCTCCAATAGAGCAAAGAATGATATGTCTTTAAAGCTCAAAATGAGATGTTAGGATAGTTATGAAGCAAAAAGGGGGGTTTAAAGTGATTTGGTTGAAGGGTTGCTGAGTTGGTTAGGAGATCATGGACTGGGAAAGCAATGGGAGAAAAGGAACAAAGCAGCAGGATGTTTCATCAAGGAGAATGGGCCAAGACAGTGCCATCCATTGGGCTATGGAGTCATGAAAGGGAATTACTTGCAACAACTAGCCAAGACTTCCAAAGGGCAAGTCGTCTACACTAAAGGATATTTTAGATAGATGATGGGATGGAACATTAAGGAGGAAAGTGAAAGAAGGAAAGCAACCGAATTTCTGTCTATAGATCAGGTCAGAGGTCATTTAACTCCAGACCTACTTGGACATACTCAAAGGCAACTCTCAAAGAGACAAAGGGGCTGCTTATAGATCGACTGCAGGTACTACATCTCCGTGTCCGTTTTCAAGATGGGAAGGGAAAACAGAGATAAGATTACAAAGAAACATCTAAGAAGCTAAACCCCCAAGTTCATACATCACAGTATTAACATCCGCCGCACGGTTTAACCCGTGAACCCGCTCTACTCTTACACAGCACATAGGGCGGAAAACATAAAGGTAGGGAGAGCAGACAAGATAGGGCACCTAACAAGGGTGAATCCTATACCATTATTCTGATGCCTACCAGAAGAACATGAAACAATATGAAAGTGTAATGACAGAGTAAGAAACACATCACCAGTAGTAATAGACCAGGATCCTGTGAAATGTGCTTTGATTAATTGATGCAAAACCAGTCATGTACAATAAGGCTCAATGGCTGTTACAGTCCA
Organism: Pinus albicaulis; assembly: GCA_034641835.2. Taxonomy (NCBI): domain Eukaryota; kingdom Viridiplantae; phylum Streptophyta; class Pinopsida; order Pinales; family Pinaceae; genus Pinus; species Pinus albicaulis. Next base: position 967,055,608 of record CM076579.1, read on the forward strand.
GACTTATCCTCCCAGCCTATTACATACAACTAATCTGCTACTCTCTCCCAAGACTGTTCTAACAGTCGGAATGAATCCCTCTAACAACAAATGCCCAACAAGGCAACAACAACCTTTACATTATGTTCTCGGGGATCTTTATAGGAGAAGAGAGAAAACAGAGGTAGATGAACAATTAGATGAATCTCATCAAGACAGAATCGGCGGAAGTGTCCAAGCCCATACTGCTTAATGGCTTTCTACAGTGCTGCATGTATTCTGTAATCTGGTTTGAAGATCTCTGTCAGGCCGGAAATTGACCTCGGATATTTCTTTGAAGTCCTTTCTGGTGCTTGGAGCTCTGTGCTGCCATTCTGGAATAAATGAACTGGATGAAAGTCTGCAAGGCCGCTCCATACCTCCGTAACTGCTGCCTGACTGTCTTAAATGGGTCTCAGACAGTGAAATTAATCTTTTTAGGGCTCGAGGAGGCATGGTGACTTCTTGTAGGAAGGTGCACATCTGGAGAAGAGTACTCTGCTGTTAGGTGGCGCAGTTATGGCGTTGCTGCTGCGCTCTTAATCTTCAAACAGTGCCTTAATCCTTTGATTTGTGGGGCTAACATTTGATTTCATTAATAACAGGCACCAACCCCCTTTGAATTCCTTCTGCTGGTCGCTGGCAATGCTGAACTGGCCATCTCTGTACCATCTGCACACTGAAATAACTCTGTTTAAAACCTGGGCAGTGGCGGCAGAGGAAATGCTGTGGAGGCAGTGGAATGGTGGCGGAAGAGTGGAGAAGGGTGGAAAGAACACAGAGCAGTGGAGAAATGATTAAAACTATAAAGGCCCAAAGGTCTAACACTTGGGCGTAATACAAAGGAAAACACGAAAACAAAGGAGCGGAAGCCATGGAGGTGGGACTCAGCGGAGGCGGAGGGCGAATAAACCAGAACCGTCCGATCTTGGAGGAAATGAACGGTCACGATCCAATCGCACCATCGCAATTGGAGGTCGGAGCGAAAGACAATCGCAACGCTCGTTCAAGAAGTTCCGATTGCGATTGGGAGAGATAGAGTGATTAAGCGATGGCCGTCGATCTGCGGGAGGAACGGACGGTCAGGATGTAATCGGGAGACAGCGGGGGAGGCTTGCAATTGCGATCGGGCGGGGCAATGTGATTGAGTGATGACCGTCGGATTGCGGGAAAATGGACAGCGGAGATGAAATCGGAAGGGCAGAGGGAAAAGCATGCGATTGTGCGATAGCCGTTGGATCGCGGGAGGATGGACGGCCAGGATGAAATCGGAGCATCGCAATTGGAGCGGCACGTAGAAGGCTTGCGATTGCGATCGGAAGGGGAAAAGCGATTGAGTGATGGTCGTCCGATCTGGTGGGGAGATCAACGGTGGGGACAACAATCGGAGGGGCAGGTGCGATTAAGCGCTGGCCGTTAGATCGGCGGGACAATACACGGCCAGGATGAGATCGGAGGATCGCAATCGGGGAATCGAAAGACATGGTGCGATTAGCAGAGGACCATTGATCTGTGGGAGGATGAACGGTCGGGATTAAATCGGAGGATGGAGGGAAGAGCATGCGATTGCGATCGGAGGTCGGGATGCGATTGAGCGCTGACCGTCCGATCGGGGATCAGATCAACGGTTCAGATGTAATTGGAAGGATAGAGCGATCGGGGGATCGGAAGATAGGGTGCGATTAGCGGAGGACCGTCGGATCGCGGGTTGGGATGAACGGCTGGGATAACAATCGGAGGGGCAGGAGCGATTAAGCACTGGCTGTCGATTTGGAGGGGAGATCAACGGTCAAGAACGCGATCGAAGGGGATTTGCGATTGGCGGAGGACCGTCGATCTGGAAGGGAACGGACGGTGGGGATTAAATCAGAGCCCGGGTGAAAGACTTGCGATCAATCGAGGGGTGTCACTTGAATGTTCCGATTGCGATTGAGCCGAGTCTTGCGATTAGCGCTCCTCCGTCGATCTAAGGGACAGATCAACGGTGAGGAATGTGTCGCGGGCATAACGCTGTAAACAGAGGAAATACGCACCCGCTCGGCTTCCGATTGCGATTGGCCCCAAGGCTTAAGCGCTTGGTCTTGGGTAAGGGCGTATGTGGGGAAGTGGTTAAGGGGTAGGGGCTAGGCCTTAGAATAAGGTCAGAAAGTGGGTTTTTAACCCCTTTTAATGGATTTTGGGGCTGGGGAGGAGAACGATAGAGAAATAAAGGGGGGAAGAAGGTCAAAAAAGGTTAGGGGAGGAAATTCAAAGGGGATTTTGAGGGGATTTGGAGGGTAAATGGGGAAATAAGGGGGAATAAAGGGGAGAGAAAATAAAGGCTTTGGGGGATGAAATAAGAGGGAAAAATGGGGCCTTTGGGCATTTCTTCACAAAGCAGAGAGGCTTTAAAAGGGGAACCAGCAGAGGGGATTTCATCAAAGGATAAAATACACATAAAGGCTTCAAGGAGACTGTGTTTTCAGAGGAAATGCATTCCTTGAAGACTCAATCATCAATTTAGCCCCCTATTTTCTTGTCAAAAAATTTATAGGGGGCTAACAGTGGCTCCACATGGGGATGGCTTCTTCTTGAAGGAGTCAAGAATTCAGAAATTGATCTCTTGGTGTAGGCCAGATGCCTACTGCTATAAGCCATCTTTCTTCTCTGATTTTAGCTGCCACAACTCATGAAGACAACATATCAGCAGAAACATTCTCCCACACAACTACCTACCCACACTATAGTCCTAACATTTTTTCTTCTTGGGTGCATTTGGACTTGCAGACCCTTTACATCATTAACTTTTACAAACAGGAAAAATAAACCTAATCTACTTCTACCCTTATTACTCCATGAGACCAGATTAGACTATTGGTCTCATATGTTTCTCTACCTACACTACTACCTGCTAGGATTAGACTGTCTAGCAGGTTTCTTCTCTACATTCTAAGACAGAAAATGAAACAACTGACCTACCTGCTCATAGGCTGAGCTTTATTGAGCTTTTCCTACCTACCCTACTCTAACTGAAATATTTACAAGTCTAGCTTACAAACATTGTCTTCCAATGTAACCAGTCCATCAAGTGATCCCATGGCTGGTCCTTCTTGCTCAACTCCTTGAGCGTGCTGGATAGGCAGGGCAACTCCCACTCTTTTTGTTCAATAACAACAGGTTTGAAAAATTTGCTTCCTGTCTGCAACATGCTGCTCAAAAAGACCTTTGATCCTTCTTCAAATGTTTGCAGGACATGTGCATAAGGATAATGGAAAGATACCTGGCTATGAATATTTGGCAGGCTGGCTTCAACCAGGACCTCTTCTTCTTCCACTGGATCAAGAAGAAGACTCTCTCTCTCGAGAGAATCTCCCTCATCTTCTGAACTGGAGGACTCATCGTATATTGGGGTTGAGTCCTCTCGGAGCTCCGATATGTTCTGCTCTGAGGTGCAGGGCTCCGTGAAAAGATCCATGTGTTCTTGAGCAGGGGCGTATTCCTTTGCTTCCTCTTCTTCAAGAGTAAGCTCCTTGCTTTCATCGTGCTCAAGAACCTCTTCTTTTCTTTCCTCCTCATCTTTTGAAAGGAAAGACTGCTGGCATCCGATCTCATGACACTCATCACTGATGCTTTCATAACTTTCCCCATCAGTGTCATAGATAGGCGGACCTGACCAAGTCCACCATTCTAGGCGCACAGCAAATCTTTCTTCGTTCTGATCCACAGAGGAGTCTTCTGAAACTGAATCATCAAACTCAACTAATGACTGAGCAAGAGCTTGTGTTCTATAGAAGATGTCTGGGGTGGACTGCTGGTTTAATATCCGGTCAATCTCTTCTTCTGTCAAAAGAGGGATTTCCCTTTCATTAGGGACAGAAGAACAACAGTCCTCTCTCTCTTGCATTAGCTGACTGGGAGGCGGGATGTCTTCTTGAACCTCTTCTTCTTCATCAGATTCTGCCTCTTCCACGTAGTCGTCTGCTTCCTCAAGGCAGCTTTCCCTATCAACCTTTGCTAATAGGTCCTGATGTTCTTTGGTCAGCGTAACACAAGGCATAGGTAAGCAATCAGGCAATTCCTGATCACTTTCCTCTTCATCTTCTACAGATTCTTGAGCATCATATAGGTCCTGCTCATCTTCTAGATCTTGAGTTTGTTCTTGTTCTGAAGACGACATGGCCTGCTCTAAATAATCATCATCTGTATTCATATTGGCCATCTGCGTCTCCAGCATTTTGGTAAGCACTTCTGTTATTCTGCATGCTTTATTATACAAAGCATTATACTTTGCATCCCTGTCCATGCTTGGATTCGTGCTTGTGCAAAGAAGGCTACTGTCTCTTCTCAACCAGTTCAGTGTTCTTCACCAGTGGAGTCATTTGGTCTTTGGATCATAGGGAGTGTGGAGTCGCCAGGTGGATGATTATGACTGTTTGGAGCTGGATGTTGTCCACCATCAGCAATGAAAAGCCAATCTAGAGACAAAGTAGTTCTTGACTCTCAGATTATCCCCAGTGGAGTCGCCATTATGTTGGGGTTCCCATGTTTTGGCAGATTTGGCAATACCAAAAGATGAGACAACATCAAACCACTTTGGGGCCCTAGGATCTAGCCCTCCTGGACCCGGAGAGGGATCTCTCCAATAAACAAAGAATGATTTATCTTCGAAGCTCGAATTGAGATATTAGGCTAGTTATGAAGCACAGAAAGAGGGGTTTTAAAGAATTTGGTTGAAGGGTTGCTGGGTTGAGTCATGAAATCATAGACTGGGAAAGCAATGGGAGAAAAGGGACAAAGCAGCAGGATGTTTCATCAAGGAGACTGGGCCAAGGCAGTGCCATCCATTGGGCTATGGAGTCATAAAAGGCAATTACTTGCATCCACTAGCCAAGGCTTCCAAAGGGCAAGTCATCTACACTAAAGGATCTTTTTAGATAGATGATGGGATGGAACATTAAGGAGGAAAGTGAAAGAAGGAAAGCAACCAATTTTCTGTCTATAGATCAGGTCAGAGGTCATTTAACTCCAGACTTGCTTGGACATAATCAAAGGCTGCTCTCAGAGAGACAAAGGGGCAGCTTATAGATCAGACCAGAGGTCATTTAACTTCAGGCCTGCTTTAGAAACTCCAAGGGAAAGACAGAGATAAGATTGAAGAAAAACATCTAAGAGGCAAACCCCCAAGTTCATACATCAGCCAACAGGCAATAACATCCGCTGCGCTGGTTCAACCCATGAATTAACTCTTAGATAGCACATAGGGCGGAAAACATAAAGGTAGGGAGAGCAGACAGCATAGGGCACCTAACAAGGGTGAATCCTATACCATTATTCTGATGCCTACCAGAAGAACATGAAACAATATGGAAATGTAATAAACAGAGTAAGAAAACATCACCTATAGTAATAGACCAGGATCCTGTGAAATGTGCTTTGATTAATTGATGCAAAACCAGTCATTTACAATAAGCTCAATGGCTGTTACAGTCCAGACTTCTCCTCCCAGCCTATTACATACAACTACTCTGCTACTTCCTCCCACGACTGTTCTAACAGTCAAATGAATCCCTCTAACAGCAAACTACCAGCAACTGAACAACAACCTTTTTTTATGTTCTCGGGGATCTTTATAGGAGAAGAGAGAAAACAGAGGTAGATGAAAAATTAAATGAATCTCATCAAGACAGAATCGGCGGAAGTGTCCAAGCCCATACTGCTTAATGGCTTTCTGCAGTGCTGTATGTACTCTGTAATCTGGTTCGGAGATCTCTGTCAGGCCGGAAAATTGACCTCGGATATTTCTTTGAAGTCCTTTCTGGTGCTTGGAGCTATGTGCTGCCATTCTGGAATAAATGAACTGGATGAGAGTCTGCAAGGCCTCCATACCTCCGTAACTGCTGCCTGACTGTCTTAAATGGGTCTCAGATAGTGCAATTAATCTTTTCAGGGCTCGAGGAGGCATGGTGACTTCTTGTAGGAAAGTGCACATCTGGAGAAGAGTACTCTGCTGTTAGGTGGCGCAGTTATGGCATTGATGGTGCGCTCTTAATCTTCAAACAGTGCCTTAATCCTTTGATTTGTGGGGCTAACATTTGATTTCATTAATAACAGGCACCAACCCCCTTTGAATTCCTTCTGCTGGTCGCTGGCAATGCTGAACTGGCCATCTCTGTACCATCTGCACACTGAAATAACTCTGTTTAAAACCCGGGCAGTGGCGGCGGAGGAAATGCTGTGGAGGAGGTGGAATGGTGGCGGAAGAGTGGAGAAGGGTGGAAAGAACACAGAGCAGTGGAGAAATGATTAAAACTGTAAAGGCCCAAAGGTCAAACACTTGGGCGTAATACAAAGGAAAACATGAAAACAAAGGAGCGGAAGCCATGGAGGTGGGACCCAGCGGAGGCGGAGGGCGAATAAACCAGAACCGTCCGATCTTGGAGGAAACGAACGGTCACGATCCAATCGCACCATCGCAATCGGAGGTCGGAGCGAAAGACAATCGCAACGCTCGTTCAAAAAGTTCCGATTGCGATTGGGAGAGATAGAGCGATTAAGCGATGGCCGTCGATCTGCGGGAGGAACGGACGGTCAGGATGCAATCGGGAGACAGCGGGGGAGGCTTGCGATTGCGATCGGGCGGGGCAATGCGATTGAGCGATGACCGTCGGATCGCGGGAAAATGGATGGCGGAGATGAAATCGGAAGGGCAGAGGGAAAAGCATGCGATTGTACGATAGCCGTTGGATCGTGGGAGGATGGACGGCCAGGATGAAATTGGAGCATCGCAATCGGAGCGGCACGGAGAAGGCTTGCGATTGCGATCAGAAGGGGAAAAGCGATTGAGCGCTGGCCGTCCGATCTGGCGGGGAGATCAACGGTGGGGAAAAAAATCAGAGGGGCAGGTGCGATTAAGCGCTGGCCGTTAGATCGGCGGGACAATCAACGGCCAGGATGAGATCGGAGGATCGCAATCGGGGAATCGGAAGACAGGGTGCGATTAGCGGAGGACCATTGATCTGCGGGAGGATGAACGGTCGGGATTAAATTGGAGGACGGAGGGAAGAGCATGCGATTGCGATCGGAGGTCGGGATGCGATTGAGCGCTGACCGTCCGATCGGGGATCAGATCAACAGTTCAGATGTAATCGGAGGGACAGAGCAATTGGGGGATCGGAAGACAGGGTGCGATTAGTGGAGGACCGTCGGATCGCGGGTTGGGATGAACGGCTGGGATAAAAATCAGAGGGGCAGGAGCGATTAAGCGCTGGCCGTCGATCTGGAGGGGAGATCAACGGTCAAGAACGCGATCGGAGGGGATTTGCGATTGGCGGAGGACCGTCGATCTGGAAGGGAACGGACGGTGGGGATTAAATCGGAGCCCGGGTGAAAGACTTGCGATCAATCGGGGGGTGTCACTTGAATGTTCCGATTGCGATTGAGCCGAGTCTTGCGATTAGTGCTCCGCCATTGATCTAAGGGACAGATCAATGGTGAGGAATGTGTCGCGGGCATAACGCTGTAAACAGAGGAAATACGCACCCGCTCGGCTTCCGATTGCGATTGGCCCCCAAGGCTTAAGCGCTTGGTCTTGGGTAAGGGTGTATGTGGGGAAGTGGTTAAGGGGAAGGGTCTAGGCCTTAGAATAAGGTCGGAAAGTGGGTTTTTAACCCCTTTTAATGGATTTTGGGGCTGGGGAGGAGAACGATAGAGAAATAAAGGGGGGAAGAAGGTCAACAAAGGTTAGGGGAGGAAATTCAAAGGGGATTTTGAGGGGATTTGGAGGGTAAATGGGGAAAGAAGGGGGAATAAAGGGGAGAGAAAATAAATGCTTTGGGGGATGAAATAAGAGGGAAAAAGGGGGCCTTTGGGCATTTCTTCACAAAGCAGAGAGGCTTTAAAAGGGGAACCATCAGAGGGGATTTCATCAAAGGATAAAAGACACATAGAGGCTTCAAGGAGACTGTTTTTTCAGAGGAAATGCATTCCTTGAAGACTCAATCAACAATTTAGCCCCCTATTTGCTTGTCAAAAAATTTATAGGGGGGCTAACATGGCCGTTTTCCAAATTTCCTTAATTGCAGTAATCAGATTCGACATGTTATAGATGAATCATAGTGGAAATATCTCTTAGATTTTGTAATTAGTTGGTTGGAAATTTCCCTTTTGTATATTGTATATTTAAAGGACACAAATTAGAGAGAGAGGGAGGAGAAGATCATCATCTTGACTATGTAACTTTCAATCATCATAACACATAAATATTGTGTTACTGTTACATGCGTTATATGATTTAGTTTTTGTTAAGTTCTTTCTCTTCCTGTGCCCTGCTAACGAGGAAGGGCCCTCCTCTTTAGTAGGGATTGTAGCGGTTAAGGTACATGTGTATATATATACTTCTTATTTTCTTTATGTATCAGTGGAAGTGCTTTTTCTACTATTTTAGCTGTGAACAGATCTGCTTCAATTCCAATGTTTTATATGCTATTAAACATATGAGATCAGAGATACCAACTGGGTAATTGTTGTGTGACGCGCTAGAACAGATTAATTGAGGTGTGATTACAGTCTTGTAGATCATTTTATTTTCCCACGAGTGATTTCCTTCCACCATTTAATTCAACAATGATTTCCTTTTTTTGGATTTTCTTCTGATTGGGTATAACGGCACAGACAATGCAACTATCATTGAAATAAAAGACATCCCTGGATTGATAATTTATGTGTACTGTTTTAGTCATTTAATAGTGATTAACACAACCCAAAAATCATATTTGTCATATTTTTTCCTCTTTCTACACTTTAAGGTAAAATAATTATGTCTTTTAATTTTTAGAATTTTTAGTAAAAATTGGGTATTAAAAATTATTTTTGGCAGAAACAAAATTTCCCGTAATGGCTCCATTAAAGTCATATGTGCAGGACACCTGGGAAAAAACTGAATATAGATTCGAGAAGTACAGGAACCAAGCATGGACATAATCTTATTGGCACACTCCAAATGAGTCAGAACATGCTCGGTCAATTATGGTCAAACTTGACCAGTCACTCAGGAAATCCCCTGATTTAGGGGAAATTTTGTGATTTTGTGGAATCTTCCCATATTTTGTGCAAAAAATGGATGAGTTTGACCCTATTAGGTGGAATATGATTCTTGTTGGTTGTTACAACAAATATAGTTGATTTTTTTATACTTTTAGCCTATTTAAGCACAACTATGGAAAAACTATGAACACATTATATTATTATTATAATTGAGATTACTCTCTTTTTGAATACAATTGAAGACTTGCTCTATATTTCTTATGCTTTATTGCTGTGGTATTTGAATGGAAAATTTCTATAGCTAATTGTTTTATAGGTGTACCAAGCAAAGGTGGAGGGCCTCCATTCTAGCTAAGTACACTATTTTGTTCATTGATGTGCGTAATTGTGAATACGTAGAATTTTAGTTTTCTGTATATTTCTATTATAATTTCTTATGAATATTTTCTGTATAAGATTGTTATTATGTCATGACCATTCAGATTTTGGAAGTGATCTCCTTTCAATGACTAGTTTGGATAAGGAACGACAACCTAGGTCTCCAAGTTGGAGCCTGTTTCTTATGAACTAAGAATTGAAATGGAATCTCTATCTAGGCATTCATCCTTTCTTGCTTTCTTAAATCAGGTGTTATGCTTTATGGTGAACTTGGTTTTGTTGAAAAAGAAATCAATAGAAAGGACAACCGAGATATCTAAGTCAAGAGCCTCTTCCTTGTTGACTATGATTCAATCATTCACTTGTTCATGCTTATAGATCATAATTTTTATGCTTTCTTTACAATAAATATTTTATATTTGTAATATGAATTTCCATTATTTTCATCTAAACAACTACTTCCTACACTAGTTAAATCTAAGATCCATATACCTTGGTGTGCTTCTAAGTTTACCAACCCAAATTGATAATTAAAATAGATGCTCTAATTGAACTCCTGTTACACAACAATTTGTCATCATCCCTGCAATTTCCCATCTCGCACAATTGGAGGGCTCATTTCGTGACCTGTGAGTAGTGACATAACTTGAAAACACTTTCATGGCATTCCCCTAAAAATGTACTCTCATTGCCCTGAAGACAATTCCTTGTGAAAAACCCTAAAAACACCCCTTTTTGCATTGGCACGGGTAGCCAGTTCAGTACCCGCGCTAATGGGGGAAATCCTTCAAAGAGGGCGCGCCAATTGGGGCTCTGTCCCAGATTCGAACTCGCACCAGCCATTTTAAGGAGTATTTTTTAAAAATAAATGGCGGAATTTTCGTCCTAACTGATCCAGGAACTGGTATCTAATTTGAGTTGGGAGGTTTGGCTCCGGATCTCCATGTAGAGGAAGTGGTTTGCCACCTCTCATGGAAGCTTCCTTGAGGATAGGGCCCATCCCATGATTATAGGGATCCCAACTCCCCTTCCTCCATCTATAAAAGCTTGCTCATCTCATTTGCAAGCTAGTCTCCAAGTTCCCAAGAGCCATCAGAGCCTTATGCTGCAAGAGCCTTGATTCATTCCCTTAAGGCCAAATCCAAGCAAGGAGATTATTGTCGAGACATCTGAAGAGAGAGGCTTGTCCCATCCCTGACAGGCTTTGTCGAGACATGTTTCGCTGGCGACCCTCCGAAGGAGAATTCAACGTCAGAGGTATGGTTGTATTCTTCTTTGATTGATTAATGATAAGCAACTATTGGTTATGGTTCCACTCTTGTTGTTGATTATGATGTTGAGTTATGTCTTCTCTGACTGACATATAGTTGCATATACTGGATTTTACGCTTGCGTTTGTTTTTTTTCTTGCGTGTGCAGGTGTCCGATCACGGAGATCGTGAGGATTGTGATCTGCCAGAGCTAAGGAACGGGAGCGCTACTTTCTCTACAAGCGACAACGTTGGATTCCAGGTAAGCCTTCATCGCTAGTTGGTTTATTTGCAATTAGGAACCTGCACTATAGCGTGAACGATTGTTGCTAGACCCGGTCTGGGCTAGTAGGGATCGCCTCTGTCCGCAGAGGGGATTTACCTCCACAAAAAATTGGCGACTCCCACTGGGGAGATCGTTGGCTTGCTATTGTTCTGCTCTGTAAGCCATAGATGGAGCCTGAAGTTAGCCAGATAGCATTCGAAACGCTTTTTCTCTGCATTAGCGAAGTAGATCAATGCTGCTTCAGTCAATCTCCAGTTTAGTTTATGAACTAAACACTTGGAGTGTCGTCTTGTCTTTTCGGTTGATTCATGACCTTGCTTGCTTGGTCAGCTCTTTGGGTTTGTTTTTCTGTTTGTTTGGCTTTTGTTTGGCCTTGTCATCACTGGTCTGTGTCTAGATTTCTCTTTTTTATTTTTTTTCCATAGTTAACTCGACTGGCACGCTTTTCAGCTTGACAGTCGCGCCCATTGGCGAAGGTTGCTTGTGTATCACCCGCGCCAATTCCATTTTGGCGCTAATTTCAGCCTCACAGTCGCTCCAATCCTGTGAGGTATTAGGGTTTTCCATGTTTTGAGCCTTCTGAGACTGATCTGTGACTTTGGCCTTGTTTTTTCGCTTGTTTGAGTGTTCTGGAGCCTTGTTTGACTGGCTGTGACCTTCGTCCTTTGGTTGTTTGCCCGTTTCCATCGATTTCACTTTCTAGCCCTAGGGCATCTAGGTCCTCTTGTGTGTCGAGCCTCCCTTGGGAGTTTTGGGTTTCTATCGGTTCAGTCGACCTTGTGATTGCTTCTTTACATTCGTTTAGCAATTGATTATCACTTTATTGCGTTATTTGAGTGTTTGTTCTCTTCTTCATTCGAATTTCGCTTTGCCTCATTTGGGCCTAGATTACATGGTCCATTTGAGTCTTTGGGATTCTTTTGGTTTTGAGGGACTGTTTTGTCAATTTGAGGTCTGATTGCGTGTTTTTCATTGAGTGATTTGCTCATTTTTGCTCTCTTACTATCGCACCTCAAATTGATCTTCATTAGTTTTCATTTTTTTAGTGCTTATTGCTATTAAACATTGAAAATATTAAAAAAATCTCTTTGCTTTTGATTAGTTAGTGCAAATTAAAATATTTTCGGTGTTATTAGTGATTAGTGACTTTGAGAGAAAAGTTTTTGGTTTACATTAGCTGCATTAGAGGCTTTGTTGGTTGTTTTCTGATCATTTTATTTGTGTGAAAAGCTCTCAACTCTCTCATAATTAGCTTTCATCGAATGAAATGATATACTGTGGCATATAGTGTGCATTTAGGAGATTTTGTGACATCACACTCGCTAGGGCCTGAAAAATGAAACGTAATTGAAGATAAACATTAAAATTTACTCAATTTACACTAAGGCAGCATTGAAACATTAATGCAACATTTAGTGGTCTAGGCTCGAGACGTGTTCTAGCATCTTTAAACCTAGTAGCTGTCGTTCGCCTCTTGGATTTACGTAGCACTAGTACGGACTTGTGCTCCCCGTACCATCGAGTATATAAAGGGAAACCCCACTAGGTTTCTATCCTTTATCCATAGGAAGCCGAATCTGCCACCCTATATCCGTGATACACCGGACACAACATTCGGGGAGATTTCCTGCACGTACGTTAAGTCCTTGGTTGATTTCTCTTTCATTTTTGAAACCAAGGTGTATATTGCAGTTCACGGTTATTTGGTACACCCTTTGCCTAGTATTCCTGAGTAGTCATTTGATCTTTTCTGACTCTTTAAATTTGAAAGGATCTTGTCCTTTCATGTTTGCTTCAAAACTGAAAGAGATAGAGTCACCTTTCATCCGTTTCTCGACTCTTAAAACATGAAACAGTGAAGTTTCTAAGTTTCAATGTGGTAAAATAAATCACCTGCGATCACACGCCCTGTTAGATTTTGCTTGTTGGCCGTTTGATTGTGTGTCTTGACTCTTTTTCAACCCGTGTGTGTTGTGCTTGATCTTTTTTCATTGTTGTCACAGTGGCGGAACCTCCTGTTTCGTCTACTGGTAGTCCATATACGGACAATTCATCAGAGGCTTCTCAATCCTCTGCTAAACCCCAGCAACCCATCGTTTTTGAGTTTCCTGACGGGGGACCGGTTCTGTCTGAGCAGCCCTTTGGAGGACCAGTTGAGTTCAATTGGCCCTTTTCTGACCATTGGTTTGGATTGGGAGTAGGGGAAGATTTACCTTCTCTTACATTGGGTTCGCCTTTTATAGTTGCTATTATTCCTCCTAGTCCTCGCCGTCTATTACGAGGTCTAGTGGCAGGCTCAAGCATGAGTGAATCTAGTGAGGAAATCCCCATGTCCGGTGAAGATTACCAATTATTTCCTCGGAGATTATTTCCAGGAGACAACCTTGAACCATCTGTTATGTCATCACCTGGTCCCTCATTACCCGCCGGGTATAGATCCTTGGGTCAGATCATTGCCGCCGCTGCCTCTATGGGGGTATCAGCTCCTTCGATGAGGCCGATTGTTCCTTCGTTGGGGATGTCTCCACGGACACCTGTTACATCATCCCCTTAGGTCACTTCTGTACCCTCCATGCCCACTGTTTGTGTGGCCGCATCTGCACCCGCTGTTACTACCCAGTCCGTAAGGACCACATCCCTTCCCAAAGATATCTACATAGCATCTGCTATGCCGGAGAACATCTCTCTAGAGGAGTATCGATTGTCTCTGCAACAGTCGAACCCCGAGGTCAGACAGTCCTCTCAAGATCCCAACTGCTCGTACTTTTCGCATTATGCACAGGATGGTACACCCGTGTACGTTTTTCCATATCAGTACGATGAGCATGGGAACCCTTTACGTTTACCTACTCCTGAGGCTCAACTTCATGCTCAGGGTTTACCTTTTAACCCGCAAGGACAACCTTTTCAAGGCCAACCTTCGGGCCAGCCTGGCTATCCTTATGACCCACAGGGACAGCCCATACAAGGCTACCCTCCGGGCCAGCAAGGGCCATTATACGGTCCACAAGGACAATATTACAACCCTTCCGGTCAACTCGTGTAGCCTCTCCCTGGAGTCCCAACTGGGCAACCTCAAGGATTCACAGGTCAACCGAGGTACTAACCCGGGCCGGTATACGGTCCTGGTGGGCAAGTCCAACCTTCTCAACCTTTGCAACTGCAGTATCCTCTTGGTCCCAACATTGCACATCAGCCAGGACCATCTTATGGTCCTGCTGCGAGTCAAACCGGTTATCAGCAACCCCCTGGCTCCATTCCGCTACCAGGCCAACCGGCCCATCCGGCACAACCTGGTATCCCGCCACCAGGCCAACCGGCCAATCTGACACAACCTAGTGTCCCTCCACTAGGCCAACCGGCCCATCCGGCACAACCTGGTGCTGCTCAACAGCCAGGACAACCTGCAAAACTGGCACAACCTGTTTATCTGGGTCAACCTATTTATCCAGGGCAGCCCGCTCAGCCAGGTCAGCCTGTTTAGCCAGGCCAGCCCGCACATCTTGTCAACCCTGCCCAACAGCTGACTTATTCAATGCCGCAACCAAATCAACCGCTGCGCCCTAATTATCAGGCTCAACAGGGTCCCACCTATCAACAACCCACTCGACCTCAAGGCGGTTACTATTCTCATGGTCAGTATCGACTGAATTATAGCTAGCCCCAAGGTTCTAACTATTACTCTCAGCAACCCAGCTACACCTATACTCAACAGCCAAATCCAAATGCTGCTTACACAGGGCCGAATTACAATCAGGGTCCATACTCTGGTTATCAAGCCCCGTACGCTGGTTACCAGCAACCGAATCAGGCTGGATATACGACCTATACCCCCTACAGTCAGAATCCTATGGGACAGAACCCCTGGGGGAAAGGTTATTCTCAACCAGCGTGGAGTATAGGTACTGGTCCTTATCCAAGGTCAGGTATGCCGTCCAATCCGCCATTTCTGTTTCTGGCTACTTTGGAATTACCGGATGTTTCGAAATTAATGAATGATCCAATTCTGCACAATCCTTATTGGCCTCCGGTTCCTACCAAGGTGCCTGGTGATTGCCCCAAGTTTGAGGGTAAATCTGGAGAGGACCCCCAAGCTCATGTAATGACTTAACATCTTTGGTGTTCATCCAACTCTTGGGTGGATGATTCAATTCGTCTACGCCTCTTCCAGCGCACTTTGACTGGCGCTGCCTCTAAGTGGTATATTGAATTATCCCGTGGCATCTTTCAAGATTTCAATACGTTCGCCATGGCTTTTCTGACTCAATTTCAGTTACCGGTTCGGTACGAAGCCGGGATGCACCTCCTGACTTCTTTGAAGCAGGACAAAGCCACCCACATTTCTGATCACATTCATGAGTGGCGACGTCGTCGTAGATTGATCAAGTTTCATATACCTGATCATATACTAACTCATTGGTTCACCACCTCCTTTAACAAAATCGCCCAAGATATTGCTATGGGAGCGTGTGTGACCGAAGAACAAGCCATAGCGCGTGCCCAATATCTGGATCTGGTATACTCTCAGTCCGACACACTTTATGATATTTTTCCTGATGCTCCACGGTTTGGAACCTCTAAAGCTCCACCTACCCCGGCGATGGATGGTGTTATTGGTTCCGTGTCTCAGAATTTGAAGAAATCTTCGAATGGGAAGCAGAAGTCCAACTCATCCAATAATTCTGCTCCTCCCGCTCCTCCTGATTCTGGAAAAACTGCAGAGGTTAATGCCGTTCAGGCCAATCCTACGGAGAAAGCCTCCAAAGGGAAAAAGAAGGGAAAAGGTAAATCCAAATCCGACGCCCCAAAGCCAGAGTCCCAACCTCGTACCAAGGATGGTTCCCAACGCAAACCGAAGTACCCCTGCCTCATTTGTGAAGGATATCATTATACAAAATATTGTCCACGACGATCTGAAGTTAGTCAACTTCTAAAAGGCTCCAAAGGGACTCCGGCAGTTCTTAAAGAACCGTTCCTGTCTCAAAAAAACTAGATGGTTGAACAACCTTCACCATCTGCACCATTTGGGTCTCAGGTCTTTATGATGAATGGTGCTGCACCTATCTCTATTGCTACATGTTCGAAGGACTACAATGAATCGCGTCAGGCACCTGGGAAGGCAGTTGTGGATGGTCCACCTCCCCCACCTGTCTCCGGTTCGTTGGAGATTGAGAAGCCTACTGCCAAACCTATTGTGAGGTCACCTTCTAAAGGTGTTCTAAGAAGATCTTCCTACAATCCGAATGCCTGTGCCGCTCAACACTACAGTATCGTTGAGGATCTGGCATAGGCGCCTTCTGCCATGTCTGCATTGGAAGTTCTTCAAAGTTTCCCGTCACAACGGAAAGCTTTGTTGTCTGCAATCGGTGGGATCGATCCCACTGATTCTAATCTTCTCACCTTCTACTTAGAGAACTTTACCCCCCAACTTCCGCATCAGATCACTCTTGTTATTCAAGTTGGGATCAATGGTCTTAACATCCATAGGGCCATTGTGGATGAAGGTGCTTCTACCTGTGTCATGTCGTCCGCTTGCTGGAAGGCCATTGGCTCTCCGGCCCTTTCATCATCTCCTAATGCCCTAGAGGCATTTGATGGTCGGGATCGAAACCCCTGGGTGTTCTCGAGAGTTTAGCGATTACCTTACAGGGGAAGACAGTCAACGTAGAAGTGGAAGTAGTTGACGCCAAGCTTAACTACAATATACTTCTCGGCCGCAGTTGGACTCACGCCATGTTATGCGTGCCGTCCACCCTCTTTCGACTTATTAAGTTCCCTCACGAGGGAAAAATCGTTACTGTGGATCAGTTGTCTTTCTTCACCTCCACCTCCGAGAACAACGTTCCGTATGTGGATCAGATCCCAATTCCCCCTGACAGTGTAGGACCCAGTCTCTTCAAGGACCCCGTCCTCATGGGTATTTTTCCCGCACCACCACCGCACAACGCTCAAGTTAATATCATCTCTAGTTCTGACGACCCATGGCTCATCCTTACGCCTGAGCAGGTGGCTGAGTTTGGAGAATCGATGCCCTTAACTCCGGTAGAGATTAACTACTGTGAAATCGTCACCACATATGATCCTCCCCCTCCTCAGCATGCTCCTTTGAGCATGGCTTTAGACATCTATTATCAATCCCCCTAGCTCGGCGAGGCCAACTCGCCTGATCCTCTTAAAGATATTTTCCCTTCTGATGAAGCCATTGTTGAAACAATGTCTCTTGAGGAGCTTCCTTGGAGCGATGGACATCAACGTTCCTCATTCATGCCTAGCTTGGGGGCAATGTCAGATTGTCTAGAGCGTTTTGCATCTCAGGTTCCCACTCCACCTCTCTAGATGCCCATAAGTCCAATTGGCACCTCCAATTGTTCTCAGCTCTATGGGCATACCAGACATCAACAAAGAATGCGACCGGATTCACACCATTCCAATTGGTGTATGGTCTGGAAGCGACTCTTCCGGTTGAGTGCGAAATTCCTTCCTTAAAGCTAGCTGTGGAAATTTTCCCTGATACTTATCCTAAAGAAGAGCGTCTCTTTTATTTGGAACAGTTGGATGAAACTCGCCGCTTGGCTGCTTTAGTCCTTGAAGCACAGACAAAGCGGTTCAAAGCACACTTTGATCAATCTGTCTCTCCACGTTCCTTTGTCGAAGGGGACCTTGTCCTCCTGTACGACCAAGCGCACGACAATCTCGGGGCAGGACAGCTCCAACCCATGTGGCATGGGCCCTATATAGTAAAACGAGTATTGAAGAATGGGGCTTATGAGCTCATTGATTATGAAGGAGTTCTGCTGGTGCAGCCTAGAAATGGACTGTACCTTAAGAAATACTACGCTTGAAGTTATTTTTGGTGTGGTGTGTGTACATAGGTGTGTATATTCATTTGTGTGCATGTGTGGTGTGGTGTGCGATGTAAGCGTCTTTCTACTAATCGGGTCTTCCTGATTGTGCAGATGTCCAT
The DNA here is from genome assembly GCA_034641835.2 of Pinus albicaulis. Lineage (NCBI taxonomy): Eukaryota > Viridiplantae > Streptophyta > Pinopsida > Pinales > Pinaceae > Pinus > Pinus albicaulis. The sequence continues at coordinate 967,073,525 of CM076579.1, forward strand.
TACTCTGTTTGTGGGTTTCACAGATGGTGCCTCCCGCAGTACCAGGAATCTGTCTTCGGCAGCCTGGGTAATCTACGATCCTGTTGGTGAGTTGGTTAACCTGCAAGGTGTGTGTCTGGGTCCTGCTACAAATAATATCGCGGAATATAGTGATGTATTGGAATTATTAACCGAGGCTGTGGACCTCGACATTCGTGAATTACTTGTGTATCTAGACTCACAACTTGTAGTATTACAACTTAACGAGCATTATTCAGTAAGAAATCCATCCATTTTACGTCTGTATTTGCGTATTCATCTGGTGGAAAGAAATTTTTACTATATTAAATATCAGCACATACCTAGACATATGAATACATTAACAGATGCAGTAGCTAATTTGGTTTTAGATAGACATTTGCGCAATTTATAAAACATCATCACATGTGAGAAGATCCATCCAGAAATAGGTATCTATATATATATGTGTGTCGAAATGTTTACATAGTGTGCATCACATAAAATAGAAAATATACATGTTCGTCTTAATACATCCGGAGACGACATGTCTCTCAAAAAATATGCATGAAAGAAGCCCTAAGTGTCTAATCCGCATGGTGCTCGTGGTAACATGCTACCGCGCGCACTAAGCGTCTCAGTAGTCGGTGGAGGTGACTGGGCACCCCCACAGTGTTTCGCTGGTATGCTAGCGGAACATCTGCTAGACGTGCATAGTCCGGGATCCCCCGGGCAATGCCCTCCAGGTTCTGAATCAGTTCACCTCCCTCGCCACCCTCAGCTTGAGGGTCATGATCAGCATGGTTTCTCCGCGCAATGGGCGACATGCCCGCGGGTCTCTCTGGGTCGACATCTGCATACACATAACAACTGTTATTATAACGGAGATGTATTACCAAAAAATCATAAAACATAAAAATGAAAAAGAGAGGTCATACCCAACTCTTCGTCCCAGTCATCCCCCTCCGGGAGCGGAAGGTATGGGTCTCCGGTGAAATCGGTCCCAGCATAAGGCCAATCCTCGACCACGATCAGCTGCCACCGTAACCATCCAAAAAACTCCGGCCTCCAGGACATCTGTTGGCCTCCTCTTGATCTGGGCATCAGTGCTGCCCAGCGAGCCATCCTTGGCTCTCTGGGTATCGGCTCAGCAACAATGGCCCCTTGGCCCTGAAAGATTGGTAATCGTTCCAGGATGACGATACCAAAATGGAACTGTAGCCAAACTGTTTCAGCTTGGCTTGCTTGCACTTTGTAAGATGCCTTTTGAAATTGGTTGTCACTGTTGTAGCCCAATCAAATAGTGTAGGATTCATACACTCAGAGGCTAATAGGAGTTGGGCCTTGGTGGCCTCGTGTGGAGCTTGCGATCCCACAGCTCGTGTGATGGTGTGTAGCACTAATCTCAGTGCTATATCCTCGATAGTGTGGATATCCACCTTCCCGCTTCCTGATCCGGTCCGTGCCCTTGGGCACACCCTCGCCATTACTTGCTCCATATTTTCACCAGATGGTCTACTGCCTATCAAGATGGGCACTGGACCTCTGCGCGACAGTCCGGTTATGAAGTATACATCAGAAACCTCCAGTTCCAGCACTTGGTCCCGAAGTTTGAACACTCCTTCATTTTCGTCCTAAATACTCACCAAGTACTGTAGGAGATCAGGTTGAGCTCGTAAACAGGGTGTCAGGAAGAACTTCTTGAGTCCACAGTTCTTAAGTGCATTCATACAGGCCTCATTCTCCATGGCTAGTTCATCCTCTTCCCCATGCTCCCTTTCCTTCCATTCGATAACCATTGTGTTTGGTTGCCTGCATCAACATGATCAAAAACCCTTGATTAGACCTATGTTACATGGAAAATCCATTGGATCATTCTCTGTTTGGAAATTTAAAATGGAAAAACCGCGTTGCGCCATTGGCGCGACCCCTTTGTATGCAAAAGGCCATTGGCGCAGGTCCGTGCCTGATACCCGTGCCAATGGGCGAAGCCCTAAAATTTTAAAAATATTCCATAGAAGCCCAATATGCAATAGAAATCTCTATAAAATGGATCAAAATGGAGTTCAGGGAAGCACCTCTTACCTGGGACAAATGAGGATCTGAATGGTAGCCCGGATCAGTCGTATTCGCCGTCAGAAGTTTGCACACAAATGGACCACTGTTGCTCTCCAATGAGGTAAATAGTAAAAGTAATTTTGTTTTTACCATTTGAGACTTATTAATAACTTTTTGAAATCTAAATAGGTTTTAAAAGTCATTTTTTATTAATATTTTAATATATTTTGTCGAAAATGGGTTTTACACTGTCCTTTCTGTGCAGCAACAGGTCTTTATGCGGCTTAAATGGTGACACGAGTTGTATTTTATACTTTTTTGCACTCAGTAAATACACGAAAAAGTCATTTTGGAGTCATCTTTCAGCTCTTTTCTGACTCTCTAAACATGAAAAGATTGCCGAGTTCCTTGTCGTTTCAATCTCATTAAAGTGGACACGAAACGACATCTACCCAGTATACGTTTACCCCTTTTTCGGGCTGGGATAGATTATTTACGAAAAAGGAATACCCTAGCCTATTGCGACTAGGAGGTTTTCTCAGACAAAGTTTTCTACCTTTTCGGATCTGAGGAACTATTTACGAAAAGGGACCTTTGGAGTTTACTTTTCCGCTGTCTTTTCAAACTCTCTAAATATGAAAAGACGCCGAGTTCTTCCTTTGTCAGACTCGTTAAACCCTGATGACATCGGATTCAGTCGCAATCACGTTATTCGAGTCGCTCCTTCCTAGGGCTTGTTAAATGTACTAGGATGGATTCGTCCGAAGGACGAACTTATATTACAAGCATATGCTATCCCCTTCAAGCTTGTTATAAAAAATAATTGGGCTACTCGCCAGAAATGGTGGGGAAAAATGGAACCAGACTCATTGTCGTGTCGGTAGTATGTCGCTCTTGAACATGGCACTTGTCTGCATTTGTGTCCGGTTGGGGACATCTCATCTCGTTTTCCACTTGCCTCTGTGGGTTTGGGTAATCCTTTTTGACCTCTCATCTACTCTTTGCCTTGTCGCCATGACCTCTGATCCGTTGATGTCAAATACTGCCAAACTCACTGTCGTGTCGCCATGTGTTCAAGAGAAGTTGACCTTTGCAAGTTTCAACCTTCCTCTGATTCTCATCTGATCGTGATTCACAAAAACATTATGTTCCTTTGTCTCACATCGATGATGTGGGAAACACTATGGCCCACCTTCGATCAAGGTCACTTCCTGTCGACTTCAGCTCATTATCCAGGAAGATGATCTAGAGACTCCCTTCTGGTACCTTGGAGCCTGCATGCCTCAATGGCAGGTTCTTCGCATTCGATGTGAGGTTTTCATCATTGGCCTCCGATCGAGTGATTCTGCGGGTGTTCGACGTCAGCTCATTGTTCACATGCCGTAGATTGTACCTGTAGTACCTTGAGGACCATTGGCATTAATGGTGGTACCTCTCGCGTCTGTTAACAGCTTTCATCATTGGCTGGTAATCAGGCGATGTTCTTGCATGTTCGACTTCAGCTCACATATTCGCATGCTTGAAATTGTACTTTGTTTGGGTCGAGATGGAGCGCAAGACCCTGGATTCCTGTTTGTTACGATCCAGGCTGCGATTTTGTGGATTATCATGATTAGTTACATGACTCACTGATTGGATGGCTGCGACCATACCTGAGTCTATTTATCGATCCTCATTGGATGGCTGCGTCCATGCCTTGGATCTGGATTATTGTATACTCTGTTATGGATGGATGTGCCCATACCACATATATCATGTATTCGAGACATTAGTTGTACTTCTCTACGCAAGTTTTCCGACGGCGGTGTTTTCAGTTGGACACGTTCTCGTAAAGAATTCCACCCCTCTCTCTCTCTCGGGCCTCATGTTTTAGGGGGCATCTGTTACACAAAAATTTGTCACCGTCCTTGCAATTCCCCATCCCGCACAATTGGAGGGCTCATTTCGTGACCTGTGAGCAGTGAAATAACTTGAAAACACTTTCATGGCATTCCCCTAAACATGTACTCTCATTTCCATGAAGACAACTCCTTGTGAAAAACCCTAAAAACACCCCTTTTTGCATTGGCGCGGGTAGCCAGTTCATTACCCGTGCCAATGGGGGAAATCCTTCAAAGAGGGCGCGCCAATTGGCGCTCTGTCCCAGAGTCGCACTCGTGCCAGCCATTTTAAGGAGTGTTTTTTAAAAATAAATGGTGGAAGTTTTGTCCTAACTGATCCAGGAACTGGTATATAATTTGAGTTGGGAGGTTTGGCTCCGGATCTCCATGTAGAGGAAGTGGTTTGCCACCTCTCATGGAAGCTTCCTTGAGGATAGGGCCAATCCCATGATTATAGGGATCCCAACTCCCCTTCCTCCATCTATAAAAGCTTGCTCATCTCATTTGCAAGCTAGTCTCCAAGTTCGCAAGAGCCTAATGCTGCAAGAGCTTTGATCCATTCCCTTAAGGCCAAATCCAAGCAAGGAGCTCATTGTTGAGACATCCGAGGAGAGAGGTTTGTCTCACCCCCGACAAGCTTTTTCGAGACGTGTTCCGCTGGCGACCCTCCGAAGGAGAATTCAACGTCAGGGCTATGGTTGTATTCTTCTTTGATTGATTAATGATAAGCGACTATTGGTTATGGTTCCACTCTTGTTGTTGATTATGATGTTGAGTTATGTCTTCTTTGACAGACATATAGTTGCATATACTGGATTTTACGCTTGCGTTTGTTTTGTTTCTGGCGTGTGTAGGTGTCCGATCATAGGGATCATGAGGATTGTGATCTGCCAGAGCTAAGGAACGGGAGCGCTACTTTCTCTACAAGCAACAGCGTTGGATTCCAAGTAAGCCTTCATCGCTAGTTGGTTTATTTGCAATTATGAGCCTGCACTATAGCGTGAACTATTGTTGCTAGACCCGGTCTGGGCCAGTAGGGATCACCTCTATCCACAGAGGGGATTTACCTCCACAACAACTCCATAAATTATACTGACAGTTTTGGTGCCGTTTCCGGGGAAGCACACATAGATAGAGCTAGTTAGTAATATTGTTAAAAAAAAAAAAAAAAAAAAAAAACACATTTTTCATTATGGTTATTCATGCTTAGACATAGAAATTAGGAAGGTAGATTAAAAAAAAAAACCCAACCATTAAAAAAAAAAAAAACTCACTAACTACAAAATCCATTTGCGAAACAAGATCTACAAAACATGATGTTAAATAAGTGATTTAGAGAAGGAGGGTATGCCACCACAAGGATCTTCTCAAATAATTTTCCACAATTTAGAATGATCACTAGGGATGAATCTTCATTTCAAAAGATAGAAGAGGAGCATAGCATCCATGAAGAGGATCCTCAAAAAGAGAATCTATAAGCTTTTTCTAGTTTTATTTGTAAGGATATCAATGAGTTACGAATCACATGTGATGAAGTTCAAACAATAAATCTAGAAATTGAAGAATATATAGCATATTTATCACAAGATCCCTTGTGCATTCATGATTATGAACAAGTTCCACAAGAAGAACTTTGTGATAAGACAATTAGGGAAAGCCAAGAAAACGAAGATAATTTCAAAACTTGGTTTCAACTAGTTAATATGCCACAACACCACTCCATTTTTTACCATTATTTAGCATCAAATATTTATGATCAACTAAATTTTGATGTCCAAGCTTTCATTAAGGTATATATTTCAGACTTGGAAGTGAGTCTAATTATGATATTGTTACACAAATTGATGCATTGAAAATTATCTTATACTTGAGAGAATGACTTATTTTTCTACAATAGAGTAGGATATAATATAATAAATAAATAAATAGGTAGAATGAGATCACAATAATACTTTTGGTTCAAAATCTCATGAATAATTCTTCAAATCATTGTTCAATGCTCATTTGGAAGGATTTCATAGAAAAATGCAGTAAGAATGATCCTATTTTGGGTAAACATATAGGGTAATTCTTAAAGCATGTTTTTAAAAAGATATCTCTTGAAATCTAGTTTTTAAATCCATTTTGAAATTTTCAATTCGGATCATAAATAAAAAAGATACGTTTTTTCTCTCAAGAGAAATTTTAGGGACATAGCTAGTAAAAAATTGATTCAAGGGGTATAATGAAAACATTTTTACACTATATGTATAGAGAAAATATCCTTTGGAATATAGTTTCCAAATCAAGTTGAATCACCTCAATCCGAAATCATATGAAAAAACTATGCTCAAAATACTAACTGCCTTTCGAAAAATCTGCATGGTGACAATTTTAGGTCTTGACTGTTCATTGAAATATTTCACATAAAAAATCATCTTATTTTAAAAAAACGTTTCTAAGGAAGATATATATGCAAGTATAGTTTATGAAACAATATAAATCATCCCATTTGGAGGTCAAATGAAAATTTATTCCACATTTAGTGATTGCATATCTTAAAATCAACATAGTGAAACTCTGCCTCCTAGGTCTGTTCATAACCAATTTTGTGATATAAAAACTAAGGATTTTAGAATTTTTTTTCTACTAGATAGAAAAAAAAAATCTACTTTAATTTCCAAGTAGAATCACATCGATCTGATCTTTAATGAAAAAGTTACACTCCAAATAGTGACTGTTGGTCTAGTAAAACATTCACAAGAAGCTCCATCAAACATTGTATTTCTCATCATTTTTAGCATATAATTTTAAACCATTAAAAAAAATATTTATATTGGAAGTATCAATATGAATTCTGTTCAAACTGGTTTTGAAATCACACTAATTTAACATAAAATGAAGATTTTGTGAACAAAATACCGCTAGAAAGTCTAGGTTGGCTACCATTCCTCAAGGGGTAAACAAATGCATTTTATTTGTATATGATTGTAATTATTTTCATAATTTCTTGGAATAAGAGAGGTTTTACACCTTTCTCCCTCCATCATCTAATATTTTATTGTAGGCAAGTGCTATGCTTTTACAGGTCACATGAAGATTTAAGGGGTGAAATCCATGGACGAAGGAATTTTCAGAGCCAATATTTAAATTCATATTTCAGAATATGAAATAAAAATTTTCAAGTCAAAGAAAAGTAGAATTCATAGGATGTTGATTTCATTCAAAGAAACTCAAAACTTGCGAAGCTTTCTTTTAGTTGCTGACCAACAACACCAACAACCCTACAAGATGATCAAGATCAAGGCAAAATACATGAAGCTAATCATCAGAAGAAGAAGTGAAGTTTTGTACCATGACAAGTCACATCCATTACCAAAGAACCCTTTCATAAGCCATATTTTTCATGAGTTCATTCATCTACCATATTGTATGCTAAGCTCCACAATCATTCATGTTGAAGTCCATATCTATTATCTATCTATCTATCCATATACTCCTAGATCATGAGTTAAACCTATCTTAATTTCATAAGCTTTCCATACTTCCCTACTCCATTATACCCCACTTCCATTCAGAAAAGAAAAAGAAAAAGAAAAATTCAAAAATAATAAATAGGTTTGGCTGTGAAAACGCAAACTCCTCACACAGTACAAACCTAAATTCGTATTGGAAAACCAAGTTACTTGGAAAATATGAATTCCAAAAAATGGTTTTAGCTCATTTTATTGTTTGAGATAGAATATCTATTTTATTCTGATGATAAAATATGTCATCTCATTCTTTGAAAAATGAATCATCCAGTTCAAACACTTGAGGACAAGTCTTAGAATAAGCAAGGGGGAAACAAAGACATTAGTTTCATTACTAAAATTCCTTATTATCATTTTCATCTCAAGCATTGCTATAATTTTAATTTCAAGTATCGTTATCTTTCTTATCTCAACATGAATACATTAAACATGAAGACATTCAAGCATGAAGACACTCAATATGGAAGATATTTCAACTTCAAACACTCAACTTCAACTTCAACATTCAAAGCTATATGTGATCACTTCAATCAAGATTTAAGAAGGGACCTGAACATGAGAAGAATTTACATCACAAAGGGACCTGAACATGAGAAGAGTTTACATCACAAAGAGACTTGAATATGAGACAAGTCTACTTCACAAAGGGACCTAAATCTCAACATGAAAATCTATCAGAAGGGACTTGTATACAAAGAAAAACCAATAAGAAGAGCTATTCGAATATTATCTCAAAACAACTAAAGGATATATTGGAAAGACACTTCGTTTCAAGCATCAATCAAGAAAAGTAATGGAAATACTATACGTTAAAAATTTATTTTTAATGCCTTTTTTATTTTGAAAGAAATTATTGAATTAGGAGAATAATTCCATAAACCTTTCTCCTTTCATAAAGGTGCATATGAGTGTAATCCCTTCATTCCCTTCACATACATAAAAATTTCTCCTTTCATAAAACTTTTACCCTACCATCTATTCAAATCAAAGTCTCTTTGCCTACAAGACAAGTCATTTATGCAAAAAGTCACATATCTTTTTGCCTACAAAACAAAGTCTTTTATGCAAAACAAGTCACATTAAAAATCATGGGTTAGTGTCATAAAAATTGAAACAAAGATATGTTTTAGATAAGGAGTTATAATTCTATGGAAAATATGGAATCGAGATGCCTCCACATGGTTTAAAAATGAAAAAAAATCACTCCATTTTATTTTGGTCTTGAAATAACCTTGAAATGGTAATTTCAAAAGTTATTTCAAGATTAATCATTAAAAGGAGCATATGGATAATCAAGAAGATTGCATCATGAATAAGTACATGACATGGAGATAAGACATATCATTTCAAAAAGACCTTGAAAAGATCATTGTAATCACCACTAAGACAACAAGAATGTATTCTTAATGATACATCATAAGCAACCCATTTCAAAAAATGGCATGCAAAACTCATTCAATACATATGCAATTATAATGAGGTTTGTACAAACAAAAGTCATCCTAAAAATGCTTTTAAAAGGCCTCCAATAAAACTATTGTGGAAATAAGAAAATTAAGGTCGCATTTTTGAAACTGCTTGGCAAGAAGATTTGAAAGCGCACCTATAGGAAACAAAGAAATCAGTTCAAACAAACACTATATAACTCAGTTAAAAAACACACAACACCCAACATAAAAGATCAAGATAGGAATGAAGGCTCAGAAGTGGAGAAACGAAGCCTAGGACCATGGCCAAGAAGCTAGGTAGGAAACACAAACTTAAAAATTTAGAATCAATTTTATAATGAAGTCAGGGATAAAATTGATTAAGGAAATGCATTAAAATTCTAGGGTATGCATGTATTCAAGTGTTGAGGACATTGACAACACAAGTTCAAAAATTTGACAATACAAGTTCAAAAATTTCTCCTTATTTTCAGTGACCAAGGGTTTGCATATCAGTCCAAAATTTGACATTTCAATTTAGAAATTTCTCCTTGTTCTTTTGGGTATCAAGCAGTGGTTCAAATCAAACAGTCCAGTTCAGAAATTTTGTGTATACGTTGTAGACTCATGGTAAGAAACACACCTATGCTATTTAAAAAAAATATATAAATACACCTATGCTATTTAAAAAAATATATATGTTTTTCTTTGAAAGATAATCTACAAAGAAACATTTTTCTCTTCTCTGATATTCACATCACAAATATAATTTATCTGTTATATAGAAATAGTCTGCAAGCAATTTTTTCTCATAAACAGAGTCATTATTTCTCCATGAGATTATTCACTGTTGAAGGATATTTGGCATGGTACAAATAATAGAAAGAGAAAAAAACATAGTCACCCAAACTTGCAAATGGAACGAATAATAAAGACTAAGGGATTCCAAATTGAGAAATGGAACATAGAAACCATAGAGAAAATTTATCAAGCAGGGTTGTTAGAGTTTCTTATGCAATTTAATGGTTATAATGATAAAGTGTCACAAATGTTTGTATCCAAATTTGATAATGAAAGAAATAATTGTAGGAGATATTACCATCCCTATCACAAAAGAGTATTTTTCTCAAGCTGCAAACTTTCCAATAATAGGAGAAAAATACCATAAAGGACAACACTTCAAAGAAAAGGGATGGGATTATCTTCTAGAAATTCCAAGGAAGGGTACATTTGAAAAATCTAAGGGGATTCCAAGTAAGTGTTTTAAAGAGCCATGGGATGAGTTGGTTGTCATTATTTACAAAAACTTTTTCAAGTAGCTCAGTTAGAAGCTTCTACATCGGGGGGTAGATCCACAGGCATAACAACAGGGAGATCAACATTCAGGGGTAGGATATCCAAGAGACAAAGACAAGAATGAGGACATGCTTGTGGATCAGTAAGGGGGAGATGTTGGTCCTCAATTTTGACCTTTTTTCACCATGCATATTCCACCTTTATATCATCCCTTACCACCATATCATGATCATATTTGTCATATTTTTTCCTCTTTTTCACTTTAAGGTAAAATAATTATGTCTTTTAATTTTTAGAATTTTTAGTAAAAATTAGGTATTAAAAATTATTTTTGGCAGAAACATAATTTCCCGTAATGGCTCCATTAAAGTCATATGTGCAGGACACATGGGGACAAATTGAAGATAGATTTGAGAAGTATAGGAACCAAGCATGGATAAAATCCTATTGGCACACACCAAATGAGTCGGAACATGCTTGGTCAAAGCTAGTCAACCTTGAACATACACTCAGTAAATCCCATGATTTAGGGGCAGTTTTGTGATTTTGTGGAATATTCTGTTGAGATTCAACAAGAAAATTTCAGCACCCACACCTAGTGAATTAAGCACCTATAGTAGGATGGGGCCCACAATGCTATTTTTGGTTCATGTCTATTTTAGTTATCCCTTAATTAAGATGGACAGTAAACTGTAATCTATTCTCAATGATAACTTAAAATAGTTAACTGAGAGTGATAAACTTAGTTAGCTAGTGGATTTCGAGTTATAGTTAGTTGGTGAGGCATGCAGAGTAATTATAGTTGTAACATACTTCGAAGTGCAGTGGTGCATTAGTTAATGCAGGTTGCAATTAGATTAACTCAATTGTGCTAGTTGTAACTAAAGATATACTAGTGAGAGATCAAGTGAATTAAATATTAGTTAATTCAAAATCAGTGATCTCACATGCAACTGAGGATTTAATATTATTAGCTACATGCATGTCAGATCGAGTGGAGACGGAGTTGAGTTCTAGGTGAAAGGGAAGTTGACTATCAATTGTAGGATTATTGGGTTGCACACATGCAAACAAACACCCTTTGGAGTGCCCATGATACTTGCGCAGCCAAGGAAGGCCAAAATTCCTATATTTTATGGATTACAATAGTCAGGGATTGTGCAAGGTAGACAGGTTGTCTAGAGGCTGAGAATTGGCTATGTGTTGGTCAGTTTTGTTCATGACAATGTGAGACAATTATATGAGTACTTGAGGGCTCTTGTGAGAAGAGTTTTGTATGTAATTATTTCATGATACATGATGAATATAAAATAGAAGATAGTGGGGTTTTTAGCTGTAAGCTTTCCCCATGAAATTATCTGTGTTGTGGTTTTATTTGATTCTTCTTACTTCATGTGATTGGCGATTGTGTTTTTATTTCCGCAAAAGATTTGTAGAAGCGATTTAGTCTTTAAATTTAGTACATTGGTATATAGGGTGAATCCAAAATATACATGCATGTTGTATAATTTCTACATGGTATCAGAGCAGAGGAAATTGCAGAAGTGAAGTAAGAGCTGAGTTTGTGATTGGATAGAATTCAAATTTGCAGAAAGACTTTCTTGGTGCTACAACTAACTCAAGATCGAAATGGATTTAAATGGCTTGATGTTGTAGTATGAACTTGAGGGTAGCTCAAAATATATTTTTTGGAAGAACAGGATGGAGGCAGTTCTCGAAGACAATGTCTTGAAGGAATTCATTGACAATGATGTTCCTAAACCTGTTGTGGCAGATGCTGCAAATCTTGATGCATGGAAAAAGAAAGTGGCAAAGGCGAGGAAGATCCTGTTGGAGGGAGTACGAGACCACATTGTCTCAACCCTCCATGGGAAAGCCGCACCATATGAAATGTGGAAGGATTTGATGGATCTATTCTAGAGTAGCAACGACCATAGGAAATTGGCGCTCAAAGATAAACTTAGGAAGATCAAGATGGAAAAGGGAGACACCGTTCCAAAATATCTAACAAAGTTTGTCCAATGTCAGGATGAACTAGGGAGCATTGGAATAATAGTCACTGATGATGATTTGGTGAGCTTGGCTCTCCTAGGACTTCCCAAGGGTTGGCACAATTATCAAGACTCTGTAAATGGAAGGGAAAAATTTCCAGGTTGGGAACGCATGTGGTTGGATTTGGTGCAGGAGGAGTTAAGATGGAACACCAGAGATGGATCTTCATATAAGAATTAACATGAAGAGGATTGTGGTTTGGTTTCCAAGGCAAGGAAGGGGAAGGGGAATAAATTCAATTCTAAATCCAAGTCCAAGAATGGAAAGAAGCAGGACATGTCTAAGGTGTAGTTTTTTCACTATCATGGACATGGGAATTTTTCTACTACTGTCCACAAAAGAAGAAGAACAAGAAGGCTAGAGGATATGCAGTTCATGAGGCTCTTGCCTGAAAATTTGAGCTTGACTTCTCATTGATCACATGCATGGTTTCCAGAGCATTGGGATCTATATGGTATTTGGATAGTGGCGCTTCCTTTCACATGACGGGAGATACGAAACTTTTCAGTGACTTGGAGGAGAAGGATCTACAGACGCATATTGAAATGGGTGATGATGGGTGGTACAATGCTACCGGGATTGGTACCATTACCTTCCAGAGGTAGTCAGGTAAACCTTTTCAATTAAAATATGTAATGCATTTACCAGGTTTGAAGAAAAATGTAGTCTTAGTCGCAATGTTGGAGGATAGACGCTATGATGTTTTTTTTAGTGAAGGAAAAGGTTTCTTGCGACATAAAAAAACAAGACAAGCTAAGAATATAGTGTTTTGAGTTAAGAATCTCTACAAGCTGGAGGTAGATGGCTGTGCAACAATGATGGGCAAGGCAGATCAAGTGGTGAGTCGGGATGAGGGAGAATTATGACACAAGAGATTGGGCCATCTTCACCATGGAGCCTTGAAAGTCATGCAACAGATTTATATTGGTCTTCCCAGGGGTACACTTGCACAGTCAGACACATGCAAGGGATGTACTATGGGAAAATATGTAAAGGCCGCTTTTCACGAGAAGGAAAACTGAGCTTCGGGGATCCTTGAGAGAGTTCACACATACATGCGTGGTCCTTTATTTGTTGCTTCGACAACAAAACATAAGTACTATGTAATATTTGTTGATGAATATTCTCGTAAGTGCTAGATATTCTTCATGAAGAAGAAATATCAAGCATTCTCTAAGTTCTTGGAGTTTAAGGCACTGGTGGAGAAAGAGTCAGGGAAGCAAGTGAAGGCTCTTAAGAGCGATAATGGTGGAGAATACATCTCTAACAAATTTAATAAATTCTACAGCAACGAAGGAATTTGAAGATAACCCATAGCGCCTCATAACCCACAGTAGAATGAGGTCGCAGAGAGAAAGAACAGAACTATTGTGGGTGCAGTAAGAGAAATGTTGCATGATCAAGGCCTACCGATGCATCTATGGGCAGAAACATGCAACATTGCGATATTTGCACAAAACCGTTGTCCTAATAGGATACTTGGCATGAGTACACCTGAAGAGGCTTTCACTGGTAAGAAACATGATGTTTCACACTTTAAGATTTTTGGCTCATATGTTTATGTGCATGTGACTAAGGACGCCAGGAAGAAGCTGGAATCAACAACTGAGATTGGGATTTTTGTGGGGTACACTGAAACACTCCATAATTATCATGTGTATTTGCTAAACAATTGAATTCTTGTTGTGTGACAAGATATACAATTTGATGAGGAGAAAGCTCTGTGGTTGTCCCTTGAGAGGGAGATGGAATTGCATGCAGAGGAGGAAATGTTGGTTCCCAAGGATGATTCTCAAGATGTGGATGAACCACATGAGGAGGTTCATGGAGTGGAGGAAAACACTCATGCAGAGCCATCCATTAGAAATGGCATAAGGCACACCACGAAAGCTGATAGATTGAGACTTGATGCTGCAGAGAATGTAGGAGCCCATATTTCACAGTGCAGACAGAGACACTCTCTTGATCGATTTAATGGATACATGGCTCTTATGAGAAAATGTATTGTGACTGAACCATATTCCTTTCAGGAAGAAGTGTAGCAACCAACTTGGTTTGATGCAATGGTGGAGGATTATGACTCCATTGTTAAGAACAGTGCATGGGAGATAGTCCCAAGACTGGTCGACAAATCAATGGTTGGATCAAGATGGATCTATAAGGTAAAGCAAGCTACTAATGGGAGTGTGGAGATATACAAGAAATATTTGTGGCCCAGGGATTCTCACAGATTGAGGGGATAGATTATGATGATACTTTTTCACATGATGCAAGGTACTCTTCCATAAGATCCATCCTTGCACTCTCAGCGCAGATGGGCTGGTGCATTCATCAGATGGATGCGAAAATTGTGTTTCTCAATGGGATAATTGAGGAAGAGGTGTACATAGATTAGCCTGAAGGTTTCAAAATATTCAACAATGAGTCACAAGTGTGCAGAATAAAAAGAGCACTGTATGGGCTAAAGCAAGCACCCCGTGCTTGGTACACTCGGATAGACAGGTACTTTACCGGACTGGGCTTCACCAAAAGTGAAGAAGATGCAAACCTGTACTAGATTGTGGTTGAGGGTAAGCTATTGATTATTTTTCTTTATGTTGATGATCTAATTTTGACTGGTGATGAGCAACCACTCATGCAAGGAGGATCTTGCAAGGGAGTTATAAATGAAGGACATGGGACTCCTTCATTATTTCCTTGGATTGGAAATATGGCTGTGGGATGGTGAAATTTTTGTGTCTCAAGGAAAGTATGCAAAGGAGATACTGGGTAAGTTACACATGGAGAGATCCAAACCCATGGATACTCCTCTTCCAGGAAATTGGAGGAAAGATGATGCTACTTCTGGAGAGGTAGTGGATGCTACTGTCTGCTAGTAGTTAGTGGGTTTAGTAATGTATTTGGTGAACACGAGACCAAGCATTTTCTACACATTTAACCAGCTGAGTCAAGCTATGGTTAAGCCTACTGAGCTATTTTGGAAGGTGGGTAAGCATGTCTTGAGATACCTGAGGGGCACATTAGAGTATGGTCTATGGTACAGACAGACAGAGGGAGTGAACCTTCAAGGCTTCACGGATGCATATTGGGCAGACAGTCCATCAGACATGTTGTCATTCCTAGAGATAGCCTAGAGTTGTGATAGACCAGTGCCTAGGACATCTTATATAGTAAGGAGCATATGGTATACCAGAAGAAGTTATCAATAAAAAGCTCTCATGCTATTTCCTGAAAAAGAAGGAATATTAATCTGAATGGGACCAAGACCTTCAAAAACTGGCACAGAGAAAGGAATACTGCAGAGGCAACATGCAAAACTCCAATATAAAAGCAACAGACAATTCAGAGATAGCTTACTGTAAAGAGGGCCAATTCAGAAATACCTCACAGAAATAAGTTATCAGAAGGTGTATGTAGTGAATGAAATATTGAGAGAATATTAGTTATCATTGAGCTGATATCCAGATACACAATACCACCATGTAATGGGCTTACCAATCTAAGAATCCATACATGACAATAGCGTTTTAAAAACACCCTCCCAAAGCAACTAATATAGCAGAAATACGGTTTAGATGAATAGTGGAACAAAATATCATGCATGAGCCATATTTAAAGCGCTTGACTAATTCGAGCATGGGTATCAACTAGGATAAATCCATACCAAAAATCAGTGAGCCACTCGCATTCCAAAACATGATACAGGAAAGATAGATGAAATGAAATGATCTATTAAAATAACACATAAGAGAGAAAGTTACACACTGTGAAATACCAAAGATCAGAATCCTCTTAACAGATGGAACTCCTCCTCACTGAGACCCTATGGGCTCTGAGCCTTCATACAAGAGTTCAACAAAAATGTATACAAAAATCCTTTCACTGCATAATTTTCTGATAAAATCTGGAACCTTGAATCATCTATTTTCCGGGAGCTTTATAGGGGAACAAGAAAGATCGAAAAGGAGTAGGTGATGATCATTTAATTTGCCTAATTAAAACAAGATGGCTGAAACATGCACACCCATAATGTTCGATGACTTTGTAATGCTGTTTGTACTCTGCTGCTTGCTTACAGAAATAAATGCACTGGGTAGAAAACTCTTCAGGAACACGACAAAAAGTAAAATAACATAAACATTCCTTCCTTTCCTGAAAGAAAATGGTGCTGAAAAGAAAACTTTAAGGTATTTTTTCTGTGAATGGTACCCTCTGCCTTCTAAACCCTGAATTACGGTTTAAGGTCTTCAATGCTGAATGTTGAATTCCTCGATCATTCCCTGATATTTCTCTGTTGCTCCATTAATATCTCCATCTGCACAATCTGTGCTTTGAATGACTATGAAGGGTTTGACAGATTTCAACCCTGCTTCTTTAATGGAAGTCTTGTCAACATAGCTTCCCAGGCCTTTCTCCATAATTCCAGCCTCTGAAAAATGGTCCTTTGATGTTTTATCTGTTACTGTAACAAAGGCTATAAATCATGGTAGATTTCCACCACTGTAACCCTGCAAAACCCGCAAACTTGTTAAGAAAAATCATGCGTGGGGATGGTGAAATGGTGGAATGATGACGACGGAAACACAGTGGAATGACGGAGAAATACTCTGGTTGCAGGTTGGCAGAAATGCATAAGATTACATGTAAAACCTTAGAAATAGGCTTTGGAATGAAATATGTATATGAGATGGACGTGGGGTGAACACACGTGGAACGGGTGACGTGGAGGTACGGAGTCGACTGGCAGAGAGGTAAGTGATCTGGACTGTCAGTTCTCATGAGGAGATCGATGGTGGAAAACGTATCGGAGGGCGATGAAATGGTGGGCCAGGGACACTATTGACTTGGATTAACACCCGTACATCTTCGTGGAGCGACTACCGTCGGATGGATCGCCCCAAATCGGACGACTCTCGTGGATATCGCGTCGTGTTTACGGACGAACGATAACGCGCGATGAACGGCGGTTTTTGGGTCGTACGCGGGGACATGTGGCGAACAATGTATGGAATCGCTCCGAAATGAGAAATACCGCCCGCCTCCGAAAAGCGTTGCGATATAAACCACTGGTTTTGTACAGTGCACTGAGTGGGGACCACAAGGGCGGGTGAGCTGTGGACTGTTGATTTTTTAGGTTGATCGGACGACGGACGGGCGATTTGGGTGATGAACGGAGTGGGCCACGGGCGCGATGAAGACTTGCGAATGCCGTCGGATATGTACAGATCGATGGCTATAATTGTGCCTGATACCTATATATGTGATAAGCGCCTTCCCAGCTAGCACTCGGTTTTTACTTTCGGTCATGTGGAGGAAAAGATAGGGGGGGGCTAGGACCGAAAGGGCTAGGCCTTGTAGATTTTCAAATATGGGTTTGCAGCCATTTTTAATGTAATTTTGGGGGGGGGGGTAGGAAAGTAACGATAAGCAGAAAATGGATTACTCAGGGCAGAAAGAGGGGGTTTGAAGAATTTAAGCAAGATTGCTTAACAAAATTTAATAGGAGGCTGACATGGTCAACATTGGCTCCACCTGGGGACGTCACGTTCATCCCTGGGCGTGTCGAGAACTTCGCAGACCACCTGATGATCTTCTGTGTGAACTATGCACCTCAGCACTTCTACTTTATTTTTATTTTTTATAATTCATCACGACACCCACATTATTTCAAACAAGAGTGAAAACAAACTAATATACAGTATAATACATCAGACTATCTCTACCCGAATTAGAACTGGAAGTAGGGTTTAAGAAACTGACCATTTACAGGGGCGTCAAGCAAGTCACCCTGTAAATTTTCCAACTTGAAATTGTTGTTACCTCCCTGTTCCACAATTTTGAAGGGACCGAACCAGAGTGGATCGAATTTACCATGTTTTCCTTTTTCAGCTCTTCGAATATCCCACCTGAGTACTAAATCACCAATCTGCAGATTCCTGTCCTTAGCATGCTGATCAAAAAGGTGTTTCATCTTCTCCTGGTACTCTGTCAGCCTTTGATTCACTTGGCTCCGTGTTTCCTCCAATTCTACCAGCTAATTTATTCTCCTGATCATATCATTAGGCTCTCCTTGACTTTCCTGCATGAATCGAGCTACTGGTAGGGCTAACTGTATAGGGAATACTGCTACCCTCCCATATACTAGCTCATATGGGGATTTCCCTGTTACTCTCTTGCTGGTAATTCTATTGGCCCATAGAGAAAATTTCAACTGGGAATCCTAATTTTTCTGATTTTCATTAATAACCTTCTTCAGTGCCCTTACCAGGGTTTTATTGGAAGACTCTGCCAAGCCATTTCCCTGTGGATAATAGGCTGTAGAGTGACTTAGTGTGATGTTATACTGCTGACAGAAGCTCACAAACTTTGCAGACTTGAAGGCCTGTGCGTTATCAGTCACTATTCTGGCAGGGCAGCCAAACCTGGATATGATGTTTTCTTCCATGAACTTTATTATGAAAGTATCTGTGGCGTTCCTCACAGGTACGTCTTCCACCCATTTTGTGAAATAATCAGTGGCAGTTAAAATCCACTTATGTTGACCACTTGATGGAGGATGTATTTCACCTATAAAATCAATTCCCCATTGTCGGAATGGTTCATCCACATGCATGGGAATCATGGGAAAAGGTGCCATATTCTGTCTTTCAACAAATTTCTGACACTTCTCACAGGATCTTATCCGGGAAAAAACATCTCCAAAAAGCTTGGGCCAATAGAAACCAGCCTTCAGGATTTTGTGAGCAGTGGCCCTCCAGCTGTAGTGACCCCCACAGATTCCTTCGTGAAATTCAGCTATGATACTCTCTACCTCATCCTCTGTGAGACATAGGAGTAGGATTCCTGAGGGATCTTGCCAGTATAGCAGGCCATTGGTGACTATGTACTTCTGTGATTTCAATCTCAGCGTTCTGTATTTAGCTTTATCACAGCTTGGAGGGCAGCTGAGTGTGAGGAGATATTCTACTATCCCTTTGTACCACTGACTGGTGAGGTACTTTATATGTGTTTTCAGAGTAGCTACCCCAATTCCCTGTCGTTCTTCTTTCTCTTCAGATTCCTCACCTGCTATTGTGGACAAGTTTACTCCCAGAGCTTGATAGTTTGATTCAGATAAAATTTTGGCAAGCCCCTGTCCTTTGATCAGCTTGGTAGGGCGGATGTCTAATTCATACTCCTGTATCTTGGCAATCCACTTCCCCCTTTTTCCTTCACTATCCCCTTGGATAAGAATATCTTTTACAGCAGCTGTAGGCACAAATGCAGTGATATGGGACTGCAATATATACATGCGGAATGATTTGAGGGATTTTACTAGGGTGTATGCTTGCTTTTCCAATATGTTATATTTCAATTCCGCATCACGGAGCACCTGACTGAAGAAGGCAATGGGCTGCTCGTACCCTTCCTTATTTTTCTACAATAAAACTCCTGCTATTGTATGAGGTGATGCAAAAGAAAAGATCATGAAAGGTTTAGCATAATCTGGTCCAGCTAGCACAGGGGCTTCTGCAAAAGCATTTTTTATCCTGGTAAATGCCTCTCGTGATTCCTGGGACCATTTAACTTCATTATTCTTTTTCAGCATGTTAGTTATATGTCTAACTATTTCAGCATAGTTAGGGATAAACCTTCTCAGGAAATTGATGCGCCCTAGGAATACTTGTACCTCTTTCTTATTTCTAGGAAAAGCAATACCATTTATAACCTCTACCCTCTTAGGATCTATCTTCACCCCATCTTTTGTTACAATGTGTCCCAAAATTTTACCCTCTTCTAATGCAAATAAAGACTTTTGAGGATTTAGAGAGAGACCATACCTTCTGCATTTCTCAAAGGTTCTACGCAGATGCTCAATGTGCTCAGTATCATTCTTTGAAAATACAGTGATATCATCGAGGTAGACTACCAAAAATTTATCTTGCTCCCCAACAAAAGCAATGTCCATGGCCCTCTGAAAAGTGGCCCCTGCATTAATCAATCCAAAAGGCATCCTGGCATACATAAATGTACCCCATGGTGTGGTGAAAGCAGTCTTCTTTTGATCTTCTGGAAGTACAGCCACCTGGTTATAACTAGAGAATCCATCCATCATTGACATCCTAGAAGCTCCAACCACCTTCTGCAGGATGTGATCCATCTTAGGCAGTGGATAATTATCCTTTAAGGATGCTCTGTTTAAATTTCTGAAATCCACACACAGCCTTATTTCTCCATTCTTCTTTTGGACAGGGACTAGGTTTGCAACCCATTCAGAGTACCTTAATGGCACAATTATTTTTGCCTTTAACAGCTTCTTAATTTCCTTCTCAATGGAAGGAAGCAGCAGGGGATTTATTTCTCTGAGCTTCTGCTTGTGAGGTTTTGCATCTCCCTTTAGTGGAATTTTGTGCTGCATTATACTGATATCAAAATTTTTCAAGTCCTGATAGGACCATGCAAACACATCCTAAGATTGAAATAATTTCTGATATAGTCTTTTATATTCTTGTGGGATCTTCTTGGATAATTTT
Organism: Pinus albicaulis; assembly: GCA_034641835.2. Classification (NCBI taxonomy): domain Eukaryota; kingdom Viridiplantae; phylum Streptophyta; class Pinopsida; order Pinales; family Pinaceae; genus Pinus; species Pinus albicaulis. The sequence continues at coordinate 967,094,260 of CM076579.1, forward strand.
ACAATTTTGGGATCAGCATCAGTACCAAGATTTAGGTCTTCTACCTGATTTTATTCTACCACTTTTCTTGGCTGCAGTGGGACATCATTCTTGTCAAATAATCTTTCTAGAGGCACCAGCCCTCTAGGTATAATTTTCCCCTTCAATTGCAACACTTTATTACCTGCCATTTTCTCCTCCCAATTTCTTTCTGAAGTGTCTTCAGTCTCTTCTTCTTCATCAACATCAATCTCCATATTGGAGAATTCCCTTACGGTTTCTAGGAATCTCTTCATCTGTTCTTCATCTTCAAAAACCTGCCAGTGCTTGACGTTATCTGGAATGGATGGTCGATAACGTACCTCAATTTCATATCTTAAAAGGGGGTTCTGAGGTGGATGGAATGTACTAGCAGCCACAACAAGGGAATCAACCATCCTATTATGTTCTCGAGGCATGAACTGGATATTAAATGCCAAGAAAAAATTCTCAACCATGTCCCAAACTTCATTCCTATAAGCCCTCAGCCGAGGATGTTTGGTCTGACACCGATTCCTGACTTGTCTAACCACCAGTTCTGAATCTCCCAGAACTTTTAAACTTTGTATATTCATGTTCCTGGCTTTCTGCAATCCTAACATAAGTGCTTCATATTCAGCCACATTATTAGTAGCTTCATATTCTAGCTTGAAGGACAATGGGACCCATTTCCCTGTAGGAGAAATCAATAATATTCCAGCTCCATTACCTTCTCTTGAATTTGCTCCATCAAAATGAAGTGTCCAGATTCCTGCTTCATGGCTCTCTGAGGGCTGCTCAGTCTTGATCTGGCAGAAGGATGGTTCATGAGCATAATCTTGATCTTCTTCCAGCATCAAGCATGAGAAATCTCCTTCTTTACTGTAGACTGGTGAATTAACAGAGTTGTCAGCCTTAGTCACCATCTTGACAAATCTAGTCTCCCTGTACAACCTCCTCTCCTGGCCACCAAAAACTGGGATAGTGGCATATGTTAAATCCAACTTAATTGACCCACCAATTTTTGTCCCCCAGGACCTTGACAGTAACATGCCAAAGCGAGCTGGGATGTCAGCCACCACGATGTCCATTACCACACTTTTTGCTGGGATTTGGGCCAAATTGACCACCAAATCCTTGATCATCCCCAGGCATTTAACTCTTTTGGAATCAAATGAATAGAGGTCCTTGTATGGACGGGTGATTTGTAATCCTAGTTGTTCCATGACTGACAGAGGTAGTAGATTATGGGAAGCTCCAGAATCTAACATACAGTTATGTAATAGCAGGTCATGAATCACTAGAGACACATAAAAGGGAGGAGTAGAAGCATCTAATTCCTCAACATGTGGACCAAAGACAACCATGGGTCTTTCTTCCTGAAGGTTGAGACTATCTGGGGTGAGTTCTGCTTCTGGAGGGATCATAAAAGAGGTTACCTGGGATTGATATGCAGGTTGCTTCAATAATTTGGTCAAGGGGACTGGGATTTTGACCTTCTCAAGTTCCTTTTGTAGGCTGAAAACAGGGGATGATTTCTCTATTACAACCTCTTTTGACTCTTTATTTTCAGCTGAGGGTTTGACTTATTTTAACACAGGCTTGGTATTAGGGGGACTGACTTCTTTTGAAGAAGAAGGAATTTGATCATTAGACTGCACAGGTTTGTTTAGAGGGCCCTTACCTTTGTCTGTGACTTTCTGTGTCGTAGACTCCTTCTGAGCAGGTGCTTCTTTCTGGGGTAGCTCATCTTCTTGATCTTGAGTACGGGTCCTCTTCCTAGAAGATCTGAGATCATATCTTCTATTGAACTGTGCTTGCATGAAATCAACAAATTGTTTACAATAATGATCAATTTCTGCGTCTTATGTGTCTCTTGCCTTTTCTTCTTCTTGCAATGAGCACTCGGTTCCATCATTTTCTTGCAAAGGGCATTCTTCTCCATCACTATTTGAAAAAGAAAGATTTGCATCCTTTAGTCCATAGGCCGTGTCTTTGGTAGAATCATCTACTGGACCTTCCAGGTACAATGGGTGTGGTACTTGATCTTGTTGTTCCTTTGCTTCCCTTGGCAATATTTGCAGGGGTGGTTTCCTATACTGAGGATTATAACCTCTGTTTTGAGCATTATGGAAATTCTTGGAGGCTGAATTCTTGGCATCCAATTCAAGCTTGACCAGTTTACCAAAAAGTTTCTTAATCATTTTTCTCATTTCTTCAATTCTGTCATTAGCTGAGTCTCTGTCTTGGTAGGAGGTAGATACCTCCTCTTTGCCCCTTCTTCTAGTCTCTTGCTCAGATTTTCCCTTTGATTTTCCAGTGGAGGCAAAGTTGGCTTCCAAATCTAGTGCATTTGACTGAGCATCATCCAGAGTATCAGGCTTTCTTTCTCTGAGAGAGAAACCAAATTCTGATTCAAAAGCTGCTACAAAAACAACTTTGGCAGCAGTTTGATGAGGTTTCATATCAGCAGGAAGACTCAAATACAATTTATTAAATCTCTTGATAAATTCTGACATTCCTTCATTATGTCTTCACTTGAGTGTATTGAACTCAGTAAGACAATTTCCATGGTCTTTCTTCTCTCCCCATTTTTTGAGGAAAGTATCTTCCATTATTTCCCAAGTGGTAATAGAACGGCCTGCCAATGTCTTAAACCATTTTCGAGCTTCACCATCAAGAGATTAGACAAATAGCCTTAAGACCACATCTAAATGTTCCACATTAAAATTATCTGCAAGAGCGCAGAAGACCTCAAGATGTTTTTGAGCATCAATCTCGTTTTCCGCATTGAATTGGGGTAAAATCTTCAAATAATCTTGTGGCATATCATTCAACACTTGGGGTAGTGCTAGAGGAGCATATTTATTTAGCAAGAAGCCTGGAACATTGGCCATTGGAGGGGGTGGAGGTAGAGCAATAGTTTGATGAGTAAGAGGAGGAGGAGGAGGTGGAAGTGGGGTATGAATGACAATAGGAATGTAATGAACAACAACCTAAGGTGTTGAGGGGATTAATGGTCTGTTAAAAACGGATACTTCAGTGACTTCTTTAACCTCTTCAACCTCAGGAGTAGGGTGAAAATAATCTTTATTTCTGACACCTCCTCGGGGTGGACTATCCGAATAATAATAATCAGTATCTCCCACAGTGGAGTCAGGATCTGGCACTTGAGCTTCTTGAGAAGAAGAGGATGGAAAGTCTTCTATAGAAAATTCAGGGATTTCAGAGTGGACTGATTTTATTTCCTTCCAATTTCTTCTATGTATGATCTTTCAGGGTTAGACACTGAAGGTGTCTTTGGCCGAGACGTATCTAACCTCAGGTGTGGCTTACGAGGAGCCAGGACTGAAAATAGATTTATCAAATAAAAAAATGTGGAGTCGCCAAGGTGAGGGATCTACAACTCTCAACTCTCCATAATCACCTACTTGAAGAGTGAATTAGATTTTGTCGAGGCCCAGGGATTTATATTTTCTCAACTTTGTTCCCCGACAACGGCAGCAAAAGATGTTTTCGTTCCTAGAGACAGCCTAGAGTTGTGATAGACCAGTGCCTAGGACATATTATATAGCAAGGAGCATATGGTATAACAGAGGAAGTTATCAATAAAAAGCTCTCATGCTATTTACTGACAAACAAGGAATATTAATCTGAATGGGACCAAGACCTTCAGAAACTGGCATAGAGAAAGAAATACTGCAGAGGCAACATGCAAAACTCCAATATAAAAGCAACAGACAATTCAGAGACAACTTACTGTAAAGAGGGCCAATTCAGAAATACCTCACAGAAATAAGTTATCAGAAGGTGTATGTAGTGAATGAAATATTGAGAGAATATTAGTTATCATTGAGCTGATATCCAGATACACAATACCACCATGTAATGGGCTTACCAATCTAAGAATCCATACATGACAATAACGTTTTAAAAACACCCTCCCAAAGCAACTAATATAGCATAAATACGGTTTAGATAATGAATAGTGGAACAAAATATCATGCCTGAGCCATATTTAAAGCGCTTGACTAATCCGATCATGGGTATCAACTAGGATAAATCCATACCAAAAATCAGTGAACCACTCACATTCCAGAAACATGATACAGGAAAGATGGATGAAATGAAATGATCTATTAAAATAACACATATAAGAGAGAGTTACAAACTGTGAAATATCAAAGACCAGAATCCTCTTAACAGATGGAACTCCTCCTCACTCAGACCCTATGGGCTCTGAGCCTTCATACAAGAGTTCAAAAAAATGTATACAAAAATAATTTCACTGCATAATTTTCTGATAAATCTGGAACCCTAAATCATCTGTTCTTCAGGAGCTTTATAGGAGAAAAAGAAAGCTCGAAAAGGGAGTAGGCGATGAAAATTTAATTGCCTCATTAAGACAAGATGGCGGAAACGTGCACACCCATATGTTGAATGACTCTGTAGCACTGTATGTACTCTGCTGCCTGCTTACTGAAATAAATGCACTGGGTAGAAGTCTCTTCAGGAACATGAAAAAGAAGTAAAATCACATAGACATTCTATCCTTTCCTGAAAGAAAATGGTGCTGAAAAGAAAACCTTAGGTTATTGTTTTTCTGTGAATGGTACCATCTTCCTTCTAAACCCTGAATTACAGTTTAAGATCTTCAATGCTGAACGTTGAATTCCTCGATCATTTGCTGATATTTCTCTGCTGCTCCATTAATGTCTTCATCTGCGCAATCTGTGCTTTGAATGGCTCTGCAGGGTTTGACAGATTTTAACCCTGCTTCCTTAATGGAAGTCTTGTTGACATATCTTCTTAGGCCTTTCTCCATAATTCTAGCCTCTAAAAAAAATGGTCCTTTGATGTGTTCTTTGTTACTGAAATGGAGGCTGTAAATCATAACAGTTTTCCATCGTTGAAACCCTGCAAAACCCGCAAAATTGTTAAGAAAAATCATGCGTGGGGATGGTGAAATGGTGGAATGTTGATGGCGGAAACACAGTGGAATGATGGAGAAATACTCTGGTTGCAGGTTGGAGGAAATTCAGAAGATTACACGTAAAACCTTAGAGATAGGATTTGGAATGGAATATGTATATGAGATGGATGTGGGGTGAACACACGTGGAACGAGTGACGTGGAGGTACGGAGTCAACTAATGGAGAGGTAAGTGATCTGGACTGTCAGATCTGAGGAGGAGATCGACGGTGGAAAGCGTATCGGAGGGCGATGAAATGGTGGGCCAGGGGCACTATTGACTTGGATTAACACCTGTGCAGCTTCGTGGAGCGACTACCGTTGGATGGATCGCCCCAGATCGGACGGCTCTCGTGGATATCGCGCCATGTCTACGGATGAACAATAACGCGCGATGGAGGGCGGTTTTTGAGTTGTACGCGGGGAAACACGGCAAACGATGTATGAAATTGCTCTGAATTGAGAAATACCGCTCGCCTTGGAAAGGCAGTGCGATATAAACCACCGGTTTTGGACAGTGCACGGAGCGGGGACCACCAGGGCGGGAGTACTGTGAGCCGTCGATTTTGCAGGTTGATCAGACGGTGGACGACCGATTTGGGCGATGAACAAAGTGGGCCACGGGCGTGATGAAGACTTGAGAATGCCGTCAGATATTTACAGATCGACGATTATAAACCTGCCTGATATATATATATGAGATAAGTGCCTTTATGGCTTTCAGCGCCGTTTGACCTGTCGCACGACGGAGAAAAAGGTTCGAGGACGCTGGGGCCGAAGGTACTGGACTTAATATCGGCCATAGTGTGGAATTTCGGCCTTTTCGCAATTCAACGTGGGAGGAGGGTAACGATGAGCGGAAGGCCTAAGGGGCGAGAAAAAGAGTTTGAAAGGTTTAAACGAGATTGCTTATCAGAATTTCAATAGGATGCTGACCTGATCAAAAAGACAGAAAGAGCACATCAGGAGGGATCTTTAGCATACAATCAACAACAGTTTCTTGGTACAATAGGAAACAACGATTTGTGGCACTCAGTTCAGTGGAAGCAGAATACATGGCAGCAAGTCAAGCTGCATGTGAGGCTATCTGGATGAGAAAGATCTTGGTTGGTTTGTTTGGTTCTCAGATGGATCCAACATAGATTCATTGTGATAATAAAAGTTGCATTAAACTCTCAATTAATAATGTGTTTCATGATAGGTACAAGCATATATATATCCGGTACCATAATCTTAGAGATTGTGTGCAGAGAAGGATAACGTTGCTTCAGTACATTCCCACAAAAGATCAGGACGCAGATATTCTGAGGAAGGCACTCACCAAGAGAAAATTCGAATACCATAGAGACATGATCGGGGTGAAGGATAATCCCTTTCTTGTTGAGAGGGAGTGTTGAGATTCAACAAGAAAATTTTAGCACCCACACCTAGTGCATTAAGCACCTACACTAGGTGGGGCCCACAATGCTATTTTTGGTGCATGTCTATTTTAGTTATCCCTTAATTAAGATGGGAAATAAACTATAATATATTCTCAATGATAACTTGAAATAGATAACTGAGAGTGATAAAATCAGTTAGCTAGTGGATTTCGAGTTAGAGGAAGTTGGTGAGGCATGCAGAGTAATTCTATTTGTGACAAAGTTCGAAGTGCAGTGGTGCATTAGTTAATGCAGGTTGTAATAAGTTTAACTCAGTTAAGTAAGTTAAAATTAGTTGTGCTAGTTGTAACTGAAGATACACTAGTGAGATATCAAGTGAATTAAATATTAATTAATTCACAATCAATGATCTCACATGAAACTGAGGATTTACTATTACTAGCTGCATGCATGTTAGATCTAGTGGAGACCCATTTGAGTTCTAGGTGAAAGGGAAGTTTACTATCAGTTGTAGGATTATTGGGTTGCCCACATGTTGAATTTTGCAACAAGAAAAAATGAAATTGGCATTCAGAAACAACATTCAACACCCACACCTAGTGCATTAAGCACCTACACTAGGGTGGGGCCCACAAGGCTATTTTTGGTGCATGTCTATTTTAGTTATCCCTTAATTAAGATGGACAATAAACTGTAATATAGTCTCAAAAATAACTTATAATAGTTAACCGAGAGTGATGAACTCAGTTAGCTAGTGGATTTTGAGTTAGAGGTAGTTGGTGAGGCATGCAAAGTAATTCTAGCTGTAATAGAGTTCGAAGTGTAGTGGTGCATTAGTTAATGCATGTTATAATCAATTTAACTTAGTCAAGTGAGTTAAACTCAGTTGTGCTATTTGTAACTGTTTGATACACTAGTGAGAGATCTAGTGAATTAAATATTAATTAATTCACAACTAGTGATCTCACATGCAACTGAGGATTTACTATTATTAGTTGCATGCATGTCAGTTCCAGTGGAGACCTAGTTGAGATCTAGGTGAAAGGGAAGTGTAACTATCAGTTGTGATATTAGCAGGATACCCAAGTGTAGTTAAAACACCACAGGATTCCCATGATACTCAACGCAGTGTGGGAAGGCTGGAATTCCTTGTGAATAGGGATTGAATTCCTCATGAACTGCGTGAGCAAGGTAGGCTGAAGAAAGGCTGAGAATTGGTTGAGTATTGGACCGATTTTATCTGGATTAGTGTGAGACAATTAGCTAAATACATGAGGGCTCTTGTGAGAAGAGTTGTATGTAATTTTTTCATGATTCCTTGTGGAATATACAACATATTATAGAGGGGTTTTGAGCAACAAGCTTTCCCCGAGAATTTATCTGTGTTGTGTGTGAATGATCTTTCTTCATGTTCATGTGATTAGCGATTGTGTTTTTATTTCCGCAAAATATTTGTAGAAGAGATTCAATATTTAACTTTAGTACATTGTTAGATTGGGTGAATTCAATATATACATGCATGTTGTATAATTTATACATGGTATCAGAGCACAAAAAATTGCAGAAGTGAAGCAGGAGCTGAGTTTGTGACTGGATAGAATTCGAATTTGTAGGAAAAATTTCTTGGTGCTACAGCTGATTGAAGATCGAAATGGATTTCAATGGCTTGAGGTTAGAGTATGAAATAGAGGGCACCTTGAACTAAATTTCTTGGAAGGACAGGGTGGAGTCAGTACTCGAAGATAATGGCTTGAAGGAATTAATTGACAATGATGTTCCTAAACCCACTGTGACAGATGCTGGAAATCTTGATGCATGGCAAAAGAAAGTGGCAAAGGAAAGGAGGATCCTGTTGGAGGGAGTACGAGACCACATTGTGTCAAGTCTCCATGGGAAAGCCACACCATATGCAATGTGGAAGGCTTTGACAAATCTATTCCAAAGTAGCAGTGACCATAGGAAATTGGCACTCAAATATAAACTCAGGAAGATCAAGATGGAAAAGGGCGACACCATTCCAAAATATCTAACAAAGTTTGTCCAAAGTTGAGATGAACTGGGGAGCATTGGAATAACAGTTGCTGATGATGATTTGGTGAGCTTGGCTCTCCTAGGAATTCCCAAGATTTGGGATAGTTATCAAGACTCTGTCAATGGAAGGGAAAAATTTCCATATTGGGAACGATTGTGGTTGGATTTGGTGCAGGAGGAGTTAAGATGGAACACCATAGATGGATATTCATCTAAGAATGAGGATGAAGAGGATTGTGCTTTGGTTGCCAAGGCATGGAAGGGGAAGGGGAAGAAATTCCATTCTAAATCCAAGTCCAAGAATGGCAAGAAGCACGACATGTCCAAGGTGAAGTATTTTCACTATCACGAGCATGGGCATTTTTCTACTAACTGTCCATAAAAGAAGAAGAACAAGAAGGGTGGAGGATCTACAGCTGGTGAGGCCATTTACTCGTAATTTGAGCTTGAATTCTCTTTGATCACACATCGGGATCTGTGTGGTATTTGGATAGTGGCGCTTCCTTTCACATGACGGGAGATAAGGAACTTTTCAGTGACTTGTAAAAGAAAGATCTCCAGATGCATATTGAAATGGGCTATGACAGATGATACAATGCTACCGGGATTAGTACAATTACTTTTCAGAGAGATTCAAGTAAACCATTTCAATTAAAAGATGTAATGCATGTACCAGGTCTGAAGACAAATTTCGTCTCAGTCACAATGTTGGAGGATGGAGGCTATGATGTTGTTTTTAGTGAAGGAAAATTTTTCCTGCAACACAAAGCAACAGGACAATCCGAGAAGATTGGGATTCGAGTTAATAATCTTTATATAATTGATCTAGATGTGATTTCTACAGAGCTTCCAACCATTGGGAAGTGTGAGAAAGCCATGCAATTGACCCTTGATAGGGAACTGAATTTTCATGTAGGTGAGGAAATCTTAGTTCCAAATAATGAACCTCAAGATGTGGAGCAGCCACATGCGGAGGATCATGGAGTGGCAAAAAACACTCATGCAGATAAATTTTGAACCAGATGGGTATAGGGAGTGCATGCAACTATACATCCAGGTGTGAGGTGGGGCGACATGCAAGATTAATCCCAAGAAGAAATTTGGGCAGGGTCCTATAGATGGTGCATATCATGGATTGAACCTAGCTACGAGGAGCCAAAAAAGAAGTAGTAGCAAGATTAGTTAAATTGATGCAGTCAGATGTCAGGAGGAAATGAAATCAAAGTGATAGTGTCAGATATTGGAGTGTAGATCAGAGTTGGCAGCAGTGCAGAGTGCATGGATGTAGATGTCAGCAATGCAGAGAATCCAATAGACATGTGGAGTAGCTAGCATTAGTCAGAAGAATTTAATGACAAATGCATTATACTGATTCAGTTGTTTGGAGGCTATTTAGTTTTCGAAGTGTTGCATGCAAAAGTTGCATGTGCGAGAAACACTAGTGAAGTGTTGCATGTGTGAGAAAAACTAGAGAAGTGTTGCATGCAAGGATTGCATGTTGCATGCATGAGGTTGCATGTCACATGCATGAGGTGCATGTCGCATGCATGAGGTGCATGTCGCATGCATGAGGTGCATGTCGCATGCAAGGGAATTCCTTTCTTTTTGAGAGGGAGTGTTGAAGTTTGCAACAAGAAACAATGAAATTGGCATCCATAAACAACATTTAGCACCCACTCATAGTGCATTTGGCACCTACACTAGGGTGGGGCCTACATGGCTATTTTTGGTGCATGTCTATTTTAGTTATCCATTAATTAAGATGGACAATAAAATGTAATTTAGTCTAAAAAATAACTTGTAATAGTTTACTGAGAGTGATAAAATCAGTTAGCTAGCGTATTTCGAGTTAGAAGTAGTTGGTGAGGCATGCAGAGTAATTATATTTGTAACAGAGTTTGAAGTGCAGTGGCACATTAGTTAATACAGGTTGTAATCAGTTTAACTCAATTAAGTGAGTTAAATTCAGTTGTGCTAGTTGTAACTGTTTGATACACTAGTGAGAGATCTAGTGAATTAAATATTAATTAATTCACAATCAGTGATCTCACATGAAATTGAGGATTTATTATTATTAGCTGCATGCATGTCAGTTCTAGTGGAGACTCAGTTGAGATCTAGGTGAAAGGGAAGTGTAATTATTAGTTGTGATATTAGCAGGATACCCAGGTGTAGTTAAAAAACCACATGATGCCCATAATACTCAACATAGTGTAGGAAGTCTTGAATTTCTTGTGAACAAGGATTGCATTCGTCATGAACTGCGTGAGAAAGGCACACTAAAGACAAGTTGAGAATTAGCTGAGTATTGGCCTAATTTTGTCTAGATCAGTGTGAGACAATTAACTGAATATAGGAGGGCTCTTGTGAGAAGAGTTGTATGTAATTGTTTCATGATTCCTTGTGGAATATACAATATATGGTAGAGGTGTTTTGAGTAGAAATATTTCCCTGGGAAATTATCTATGTTTTGTGTGATTGATCTTTATTCATGTTCATGTGATTAACGATTTTGTTTTAATTCCGCAAAATATTTGTAGAAGCGATTCAATATTTAAATTTAGTACATTGTTAGATCGGGTGAATCCAAGATATATATGCATGTTGTATACTTTCTACAACACATGCAACCAAAAACCCATTGGAGTTCCCATGATACTTGTGTAGTCAAGGAAGGCCAAAATTCATATATTTTAGGGATTGCATTCATAAGGGATTGCACAAGCAAGGCAAGTTGTCTAGAGGCTGAGAATTGGTTATGTGTTGGTCAGTTTTTTTCATGATAGTGTGAGACAATTAGCTGACTACTGGAGGGCTCTTGTGATAAGATTTTTGTATGTAATTGTTTCATGATCCATGCTGAATATAAAATAGAAGATATTGGAGTTTTTAGCTATAAGCTTTCCCTGAGAAATTATTTGTGTTGTGGTTTGATTTGATTCTTCTTACTTCATGTGATTGGCGATAATGTTTTTAATTCCACAAAAGATTTGTAGAAGAAATTCAGTATTTAACTTTAGTACATTGTTAGGTTGGGTGAATCCAAGATATACATGCATATTGTATAATTTCTACATAATCCCATATTTTGTGCAAAAAATGCATGAGTTCGACCCTATTAGGTGGAATAGGACTCTTTTTGGTTGTTACAACCATTATAGTTGATTTGTTATACTTTTAGCCTATTTAAGCACAAATACTCAACAAAAATGAACACGTCATATTATTATTATCATTGTGATTACTCTATTTCTGAATACATTTGAAGACTTGCTCAATATTTCTTATGCTTCGTCATTGTGGGATTTGAATGAAAAATTGTTGTAGCTGATTGTTTGAGAGGTGTACCAAGAAAAGGTGGAGGGCCCCCATTATAGTTTAGTACTCTATTTTGTTCATTGAAATGCACAATTGTGAATAAGTAGCATTTTAGTTTTATCTATATTTCTATTATAATTTCTTGTGACTCTTTTCTGTATAAATTTTTTATTATGTCACGAACATTCATATTTTGGAAGTGATATCCTTTTAGTGACTAGTTTGGATAAGGAAGGAAAACCTAGGTCTCCATGTTGGAGTCTCTTTCTTGTGAACTAAGAATTGAACTGGAATATCTATATATGCATTCATGCTTTATTTCTTTCTTAAATAAGGTGTTATGATTTATGGTGGACTTGGTTTTGTTGAGAAATAAATCAATAGGAAGGACAAATAGTATCTCTAAGTCAAGAGCCTCTTCCTTGTTGACTATGATCCAATCATTCACTTGTTCATGCTTATAGATCATAAATTTTATGATTTCTTTACAATAAATATTTTATATTTGTAATATGAATTTCCATTATTTTCATCTAAACAACTAGTTCCTACACTAGTTAAATCTAATATCGATATACCTTGGTGTGCTTCTAAGTTTACCAACCTGGATTGATAATTAAAACTAATGCTCTAATTCAACTCCATAAATTAGACTGACAAGGTGATCAAAGGAATGGATGAAAGAAGATGGAAAGTTATGACACCATCAATTAACTCGGCCTTCAAGGGTGAGGAAGAAAAGTATAAGAGCACCATCTCCACATTCAGTTTCATAAAATTAAAAAAAATAGAGAAAATATGAGATGTGCTCAACTATGGATATTTCACCCTCACCATAAAATTTCAACTGCGACAAGTTATAAAGAGATTCATCGGGGATTGAATGTTTACCATCAAATTTATCATATAAACACCCCAAGAGTATGATTTGGGGAAGATCCATTTAAGATAAGAGGTTCAAAACAAACTCAATGGGAACAAATTGTCATCTTCCCTCCTTCTAGCACCATTTGTTGATGGTGCTGGAAATCCATCAACCAATGGGGTCTCCCCAATGAAATGTCCTATTCAGAATTCACCCCATTTGGTGTGGGGTCCCTTCTGGAAATAAGTCCTGACTTCCATATGTTCCTAGATATTTTCCTTGGCTATGATGGTCAAAACAAGAGAGTAATGTACATGTGCTTTCAGATGAACAAGTGAGTAGGGCCTTGTGGAATGTTCAATTGTAGAATATTTAAAGGTTTTTCTACTGGAGGGGAAATAAGAGGGAGCCTTTAAAAGAAGAGTAATAGTACTAATCTAGTAAAGACACATGAGCATATACATATGATTGAATCATTAATCAACTAGAAAAGTAGTTCCCATATAAGCAATGTTTGTTAAAATTGATACAATACACCTTCAACAAGATGAGTACCAAAGCCACTGAAATAGTTCAATTTCCTTAGTACAAATGAAAAAAACACACGTCACAAACATTCAAAGAGTAGTCTTACAATATTTATGACATACACATGAAAGTGTGATGGCTCAACGAGCTTCAAGTATTAAGAAAAAATTCCAAGATACAACGGTACAATGAACACCGCTAACTCCAATAATGGAGTGTTAGATCAATAAATTGCTCCTGCAGAAGAACTATATTCATTTTTAATGCCTGGTAGGAGGAGCGAAGGTGAAATCCCTTTGCATGAGATATGAGTGTGTATATATAACAAATGGGGTGACTATTTAACTCCCTTGTGACTATTGGACTACCCTTATGTCTCTTTGAATTCCATATGACCTTTTAAATCCTTCATGACTTTTCACGTTCTATAGATGAATCTTGGAATTCCACCTTACATTACATTTATCATATAAGAAAATTACATAATAATTTCCACAAATATTGCAGAAAAATATGACTCATAAGAATCTTGACATGACACCTTGACAAGGCGTGGCATGACATGGATGACATGGAATGCATGCTAATATGGCAATGCCAAGCAAAAATTTTCGCTGATATATTTGTGTCTTCTTAAAATATGGTGTATATTCTTCTTCCTCCTCCTCCATAAGTCTTGAAAGTAGGGAGTCTTCATAATGATTTGTTTCTTTAGCTGCTATCACGATCTAGTGCCTTTTCATCTCCCGTTCAATGATCAACTTGTCTTTGTAACTACATGGGTGTCTTCTAACATGATCTCCTTATTCTTCTCAATATCCATAATCCTTTCATGACATGATGTAATACCTGCAACTGGAAACCACTCATGACAATATGACACCAGTCCAACAAAATCCTAGTCTAACATGCTTAAGGAAAATCACTAAATGAGTTGGAATTGGGTGCTGGACTGAGGGATTGACTCAAGGATTACATAATTTCACAATTCAATAGGTAAGGAGCCAAGACTAAGGCTAGAAAATGCATAATGTGTAGTTCAAAAAGGCCAATATAGAGTGATTGTAGAGTTGAGGGGCTCAAGGAGGTAGGTGTAAGGATTTTGGCTTGAGATTTCCCACTACGCAGTTTTGGAGGGAAATATTCCTACGAATTTCCCAGTTACACATATCAAGGAGTTAGTCCACAAGAGGTGGTCATGATTGTTTGACTCCCTTCTAAACCCTGTGGGTACCCCTTCGAGTAGTAGTGCATTAGACAAAATTGTGCATAGACTACACTTCCATGTACCCTTGGGTATTAAGGAATCCCCCTAGGATAACCCAAAACCTAAACTTAGATAAGTCATTAGCTATATTTATGCTACAATACACTGATAACAACACTTGGGGAAATTACTCACACATACAATAGGGTAGTTGTGTAGTACGGTGAAGGGTACTGTCTATCCTCCTTAGTTAGCGCTCTAAAATATTGGGCCGAGTACTATTGTTAGACCCCTATGTATATCACGATTTGTAGCACCCGAGACTCCCTTGTGACCATAGTTCCCTCAAATATGAATACAAACACCCTACCTTTTCCTCTAGATTAGATCCAATTTTTGAGATTCAACCGCTACTGTACAGATCATATCCAACAATTGGGGTTTTGCCGCCATAGTACATATCAGATTCAACAGTTGGGGTTTTCATAGCATAGATCAAAATATCTGTGCAATGAGGGTTTTAATTTCCATAGTATATATCAGATTGTTGCAACACATTTTGCAGTGCCAATACTTTGGGGTTTTGGTTACTACAATCCAGGCCTGATTTTCACAGGATATTTGGCAGTATCAAGCATTCTAGATTTCAACCATCGTAGTATTGATTAGATGAGAGTAAAAATACTCTTCGATTTAAAAAAAAAAAATCCATCATGGAATGCTTGAAAGAGACCTAGCCCATAATATTCAAGATGACGCGCTGATGGCAGTGGTACCATTCACTTGTAATCCCACAATTTTCATGTGGTCCCAAATTTTTCTCGATGCGGCTTCAAGTAACCCACATCACTAGAATCTTGAGATTTCCCTCTTTAAAACCATAATAAACTTAAGTAGGTCAAAATTTTACTGGTGCTAGTGCATGTATGGTACTAGGTCTTAAGTTATGGCCACGGAGAAGACAGTGGCAAGAGTTGAAGCTTTGGAGAAAAAAATCGATGACTTCCAGGAATCCATTAAAAAAATTAGAGAAGCATTGGCTTCCCTACAGATGTATCAAGAACCCATAAGGGAATAACATAGTGTTGATGCACACGTAGAAGGAGAATTTGGCCATCACATTCATTTCCATGGAGGTCACTAATATTCGAGCTACCAGAAACTCAACACTAGCACATTTGCCCCAAATTTCGACGGCCAAAATGTCGCTTTTGCTACACATAGGCGGCCCAAGAGAGAAATTTTTCAGTGCACCAAAATGTGGTTTCTCCTCACTTCGGACTTCTGACACTTTACTTAAACGTCGGTATTGTGATGGTATTTACGAAATTTTTATGAATTTGTCGCAATTCCGACATTTCAAATTGCCTATCGCTCTTCTGGCTGTTCATGATTCGTCGCAATTATGACGTTTCTACAACGAACACTGTTACTAACGTTTTGAGTGTCTCTCTTCTAACGAAAAAAAACAAACATTTAAAAAAAAAATAACGTCGTAATACTGATGGAAGAAAACGTCGGAATACCGATGAAAATAAATTTTAAAAATAAAAAGGTAAACATTGTAATACCGACAGAACAAAACAGTTTTAAAAGAGACTAAGTGTCGCTATAGCGACGAGTCGAAACGTCAGATTACCGATGGAAAAAAAATATTTCTTAAAAAAACTAGCCGTCGGAATACTGACGGCAACAAAAAATTATTTAATTTTTTTTAATTTCCTGACCATTCTATTTCCTTTAGAACTAATTTTATTTTTTCATTAAATTATTCCAATGGCAAAAAAAAATTATTTAAAAAAAAAAATACTTCCCGACCATTCTATTTCCTTGAGAACTAATTTGAATTTTTCATTAAATGTCCCTTGCACAATTATGTTTTACTAAGAAATGTAATTGATTCAAGGCTTTATTGATTCCCCCCAATGGCCTTCGGTTTTGTGCTCTAGACTCCAGTCACCTGTGAGCCAAATAATGACACTTTGTGTGGCATAATCAATATTTCAATTAGTTTAGGCATTTATTCTACATTTATTCCAAATTTGGAGTAGTAGGCTATTTTATGTTTTTATTAAAAAATTTAAATACTTCTAGCATATCCAAATCTTACTATATATTTGAAATCAATATTGTTTCTTTCTAAGAGTCCCATTTAAAAGCTTAAATATCAATCATTTGACACATTGTAGTAAATCCTAGACTCCAAAGCTACCACTAAGTCATTCCATTCCTATATATCATAATTTGTTTTGATGAATTTTCTGTTAGGAATTCAAAAATTACATTTCTCAGTCATGCCAAACTCTCATTAATAAACTTATATCTTTCATCATTATCCATCTCAAGTAAGTCAAAAATATCCTCAATGTTTTTTCCGTCATTGTTTGGCCCAAGGATTTTAGGGAACCTTGTCATTGGAACTTTAACTTCCAGCCTTTTAAACTTTCATTTCTTGGGATCACTGTACAATGTAATGTATGTTATTATATTTTTTCTCCTTGTACATGATTGTTGCACCCATCACCTTGATATAATGGCCATTTTTTTTCTTGCCTTAGTACCTTGATAAGAAAGATATATTCCTAACATCTTTCTTTTTTTTCTTGAAAGGTTTGACAGTCTTGCTTCACAATAAACCAAAACAACCATTGGAGAGCAAGACTTGTTCATATGATAAGAATGTGGCTACTCTCGCCCAATCCAACAGTTGAATTTCATAATAATATTGGATCCCATAAAGCACTGAAAACAACGACCCTTTTTTCTGTACGAGCACAACCATTTTTGGCAAATTAAATTATAACATATATTTTTCCATATTTCAAAACAACATCTTGATAAGAAAAAAAAAGAGATTATTCAGGAAAAAAATACAAGGACGTGAAATAGAAACCCCAATGGTGATATTTTTGGTCCATGACGATGGATAATATGATTATATGTGTCTATAGACTCAAGGGAATAATGTAAATATGCAGGGGAACCTGAAATTAATGAACCAAAAGGCACCACAGGAAATATAGAGCTATCACATGGAGTAACAGAGAGGTTAAACTTAGAAGAAACAGTGGTATGATTGTAGCATACATTGGCACTACCACTTATCTTAAATGATCTTAATTTATTGATAAAAGTTGCATTGAATGGAACCAGACCTGGAAACATTCTTCAAATTATAATTTTTGTTCCACACTGGAATTTGCTGAGGGAAATCTTCAAAAGGAAATTGTGACTATTATGTGTTGACTGTAATCAAGAAAGTCATTGTAGAATTACTTTCTTGGATCATGATTACATGAACTGACCATGCACGTAAAATGATCTTATATCAGTTGTAGCTGAATTTAAGCATACAATTAATTGGCTTGTGGTATCCCCACTTCTACCATGGAAAATTTTAGGGGCTAATATTCGCAGGTGGGCTAATTTTCCATACTTTTTCCAAAAACAATATTTGCCAATTTCCATTTAAAAAAAAAATTGATTCACCCAAATTTTATAGTATAAAAATATTTTACCGTAAAAATCGCCAAAAAATTATATATTCTAATATAAAATGATTAGAAAACTAAATAGTTTTACAAAAATAACATAAAATTTTTTACAATTTACATATTGCGGACTACTAATATTCGCCAAGTTTTTAAACTTTAAGATAAATTTCCATCCTTAAAATTTTCCCTGACTTCTACATACTTAACAACTTCATAGGTATAACCAAAAGTGTCAGAGAGATTCCACCAAATCCAGGTACATCCAACATCTTGGTATTGTATGGATTAATCCGTCTTCCGGACAAGACCGATCTCCCTATTACTAAAAGTATCTAGCAAAAAACAGCCACATAGACTAATCTTTCTCTAAGCATATATGATCTATGAAAAGCTCTATAGAGGTGTTAAAAAGTTACTGTTTTTCTAGTGCTTGTTTGAAGTCGTTATTGTCCCTCGCGCGCTTGAAGGAGTTTTCCTCGTAAACCTGCAGTCACAAACAAGAAAAATATTACATAGCACCTATATAGAAATCATCATAAACCATGCTTATCATAGTGATCAAGGAATCTATGAAATAAACCATTTATTGAAAGTTTATTGAGAAAAATGAGTATATTTGTATTAATTTCAAAAGAAGGAAAACCTTACAACCTGAGCCTTGATGTTCGAAAGGCCTTCCCGGGGTCCGAAGCAGGAGTCTCCTTTACTTTGATAAGCTCTGCACTCCTCCAACCAAGACAAATAGAGGAATGTAATCTCTCCTCACAAAAGTCTTAGTTAACTGAGTCTAAATCTCAGCAACACTTAACCTCAAATCTTCTTAAGCTTGACCTCCCTTTGAGGCTACCCAATGCCTATTTTTATAGTGGAAAAGAGGAGGTTTTCTATTCCAATTATGAAGGGATAGAATCCTCCTTCAAAGGGATAAGCTCCTCACATCAAGGGGTTAGCTCCATAAGTTAAGGGATACATGCACCTCATAAGAGTGGTTCTGCCACCGCAAGATCCATTCTAGAAGCTTCCAGAATTTACTTTTATTGAGATTTTTGGAATTTACTTGCGCCTTTTTGATCTTACAGGGGCCCGCACCTTTAACACAGATAAAGTGCGTTCAAGTACACAAGAGAGCTGAACATTAGGTGTGGGACCGCAGGCAAGATAGAGAGAAAGTGCGACACCAAAGTTTAGGAGATTTTTAGGAACTTTTCTCTGATTTTCAAGGCTTGATATGAGGAACTGATATGTTAGACTTGTAGAGGAATAAGTATAGTAATAATGAACCATACACCTTAACAACATGTCAAGGGTAATGAATTTTTTGTGTAACAGATTGCCCCCTAAAGTGCAAAGTCTGGAATAGATGAAACTGAAGTCTGTCATATATGAAGAGTGCAGTACTTTATCATTTCAAGGATCATCCTGTGGACACCCCAGTCAGAACCTGTAAAAAAATTCAATGAAAAATTTATATATGTATCATCGCTGAGGTAGGCATTCCCATACTCAGATCAAAACTAACTAATTCAAACTGTTCTGATACAGGAATGATTTTGAGTACATCACAGTATAGACACGTGTAGAACACAATATGGATGCAACAATCTATTCGTAAATAGTATACTATATAAATGATAACAAAATTCCTCGCAGCCTGGATGGTAGAAACTAGATCCAGGGTCTTGATTTCCGCATCTCGAACTAGTACGATTCTATCCACGTGAATAAGTGTGTCGAAGTCGAACATGGTAGAAACCACTTGATTACCAGTCAATGATGTAAACTGTTAACAAGTGTGAGAGTAACCACCAGTAATGTTAATGGCTCTCAAAGTACTCAGTACAATCCATGAAATGTGAATGAATGATCTGAAGTCAAACATGTCACAGAATCATTCGATCGAAGGTCAATAATGCAACCTTTCGTCGAAGGTGAGAAACCTGCCATTAAGGCATGCATATTTCAAGGTACTGACGATTTCTAGATCAACTCCCTAGATAATGAGTTGTCGTCGATAGAAAGTGATCTGTTGTAGGGAAGCCCACAACACGAAATCATATATCAAGTTTTGAAAACATATTGGCAAGGACTGACTCAGGGATGGTCAAAAATGGATGACAGATATTTTGCAGATGAATGGTTTATTTGAACTATCCTCTTGAACACATAACGACACTGCAGATCGCTTGGTGACAGTTGACCCAAATCTAATACCCAGGAACCGGATGAAAACTTTCAAATGAGGTTTGATTAACTGTTAGGCAAAGGATTTTCACAACACGGAGTGAATTAAGTTATGGATTCCAAATAATTGGTTGTGAATTTTTGAAAAATCAAATACAGCAAACATTTTTCTCTCTTTTTCCCCCACCATTTCTAGCAAGTACCTCTTTATTTTTGACAAGCGAGGAGGATAACATTTTCTTGTTTATCATCCTTCGGACAGAGTCCAAACCGTTTAGATTCAAACCTAAGAAGAATTAGTTCGTTCATTGAAAGCTAAACAGGTCCTTTACTGTTAAATTTTAATGAGTCCAGTATAGGAGAAACTCAGTGTTTTTCAATTTTAGGGAGTCAGAAGAAAAAACTTAAGAAAACTCCGTGGGTGTAATTTTTCATAAATTTAGTCTCTCGAGCCCGAAAAAGGATAAAATAATGTGAGAGAGAACTCTATTGACCATAATTAGTCAACGTATACCTTTTTCGTAAATAGTCTATTTCAGTCCGTAAAAGGGGTAAACTTATATTAAAAGGATGATCATTCATTTACTTTAATGAGTTCGAATAATCAAGTGCTCGGCAATATTTTCAATTTTAGAGAGTCTGAAAAGGGCTTAAAAGAAGACTCCAAGGTTTCTCTTTTTCGTAATTTTCAAGAGTCTAAAAAAGTGATAAAATTATAATCAGTAGTTTCACTTTTTCTGCAAATTTTAACGAGTTCAAAAAAGTGATAAAAATGTACTCATATGGCCGACTTTCAATTTAATTTACGAGCAGGAAAAGACGGAAAGAACTCGACATTTTCATATGTTTTACAAGAATGAAAGATAGCAAAAAAAAATTTGGGATTTTCATGAGTTTAATGAGTCTAGAAAATAATAACAGAAATCGACTCAAGATAGGTTTCATTTTTACAAAATCTTGAAACAGAGAAAAATTATGCTTCAGAGTGGTTTCATTTTTACACAAGCTTGAAACAGAGAGAAAACTGTGCTTGATGCCCCCTAAGCATAACTACTAGAGTGCATGCCCCGCCAGCTTCATTTCATTCAACTAAATACACTGCTGGTAATAAATAGCTGGATGGAATGAAGGTTCATTTACGAGATCATATGAAAAGACCTGACCTAAAACTGTAAGAAAATTATGCAAAAACTAACCTAAATATATGATTTAACATTTACGAGATCTAGCCAAAGACTCGACTCAATTAGGGGAGGATTTGTTTCATTTTTTAACGAGCTTGACACAGGAAAAGAACTATGCTCATGGCAATGTGTTTCATTTTTTAACAAGGTTGACATAGTAAAAGAAACTTTCCTCTTCTAAATGTTTCATTTTTTAACGAGGTTGACATAGTAAAAGAAACTATCCTCGTATCTACTCTCTAAAATCTACCTATATAACCTACTGATTCATTTTTTAATGAGGTTGACACAGGAAAAGAACTGTCCTCATACCTAATTCATTTTTTAACAAGGTTGACTCAGTAACAGGAACTATCCTCTAACCAACTGATTCATTTTTTAATGAGGTTGACTCAGTAACATGAACCATCCTCAGAAACTACTTATTTCTAATCTACCTACATAACCTACTGATTCATTTTTTAATGAGGTTGACACAGGAAAAAAACTGTCCTCATACCTGATTCATTTTTTAAAGAGGTTGACTCAGTAACAAGAACTATCCTCTGACCCACTGATTCATTTTTTAGTGAGGTTGACACGGTAAAAGAACTGTCCTCATCGCTGATTCATTTTTTAACGAGGTTGACACAATAAAAGGAACTCTCCTCACCAGCCACTGATTCATTTTTTAATGAGGTTGACACAGTAAAAGGAACTATCCTCGGACTCACTGATTCATTTTTTAACGAGGTTGACACAGTAAAAGGAACTATCCTTTCAGACTTGATCATGGCTTCCAACTGGAAGAAACACATGTCAATGGACACACCTTGATCATGGCTTCCAAGAGGTCTTCATCAGAAGGAAGAATAGTTCTTTGGAAGGAACACATGTCAAGGGACTCAAAAGGGATAAGAACATCGCGTTCAAATAATCCCATAGAGTTTTCCATGTCAATTACTGGATCTAAGTCAAAGGAAGACGAGCAAATAGTGAGAGGCTCGCTTACATCGGTAATTGAAAACATGGGACTAGTTGCCACATAATTAACCCATGGCGGGGTAGATACCACTTTAGAAATAGGAACATTTAGGGGTGTCATATTATTGGTAGTCGAATCAAGACTAGGGAACGAAAGCTGGTCTACAGTCACAATATTACCATTGTGAGGGAAAGACATCACGCGAAAGAGTGTCGATATGACAGCTTTCATTGCATAAACATAGTCTCGCCCAAGGAGTAAATTGAAATCCAAGGGACCTCGAACTACCATAAGATCAATACAAATAGTTTTACCTTCCAAAGTAATAGAAAACTTAGGAAGGATCCCTAAAGGTTCACTAATGGTTCTGTTAAAAGCTTTCGGATTCTGCGTAATAGGCACAAGCTGAGGGGAACCCAAAGCTTTCCAAGCAGTTGAGGATAAAATACTAACAAAAGCAACTTCATCTACCTGTGTGCGGTGTATGTCCTTACCACCCAACTTCAAAATGATTTGGAAAGGGATGGAGGAAGGAAGACAAGGTTCTGTTAGTCTATTCCAATCAAAGGAAAAGACCTCAGTACTTGGAGGGGGTTCTGTAGAAACAGGTAAAATGCCCCCCGGCGTAGAAGAATCTGATGTAACAAGAAGAACCTGAGCAGTATGAAGTTCACTCTCTATAGGGAGAATGGGATCGACCGAATGTGAAATCGAATCGACCACTTGACCAACTAATGGATCATCGACCTGAGTGATATGAGTTTCACTCTGCAATGGAAGAGTGTGATTGACCGTACTTGAAATTATATCAATCACTCCATCAGTTGACGGTAGGTTGGGAGAAAGATTACGGTAACCAGTTGGAAATTCTTGCTGTGGAACAGTAAGGTTTTCCAAAATTTTTGAGGCTTCATCCATATGAGGGCAAATGTGAGTTTGATGACTCCCTTTGCATAACTTACAAAGAAACCTAACTTTACCCTTCTTCCCAGGAACCTGACTATCACTGGTTGATGGATCAACGGAAAGTTGATGAGATTTTTCTGACCATACTTCCAAGACCTTAGGAATACCAGGACAATTGATAAGGAAGTGGTCACCCTTACAAAGCTTGCAAGGGTATTTGGGTTTACGATGCATGTTGGAGGTTCCTCAACACAACTAACACTTACAACCATGGTTGGTTGGTTGACTTCTTTCTTATCTTGCTTCTTCTTCTTCTTCTTCTTAGCCACCTGTTTACTAGTGTCAAGGCTTTTACCAAGCGAAGAGGAAGAAATGGAGGAAGAAATATTAGGAGAAGAAGGTAAAGGGTCAACAAAAGGTTGGTGATGTTGAGATGGTGAACTCTGTTGAGGTGAAGCATCCGGTTGAGGTGGAACAATTGGAGTATTCGGGGCCAACGAAGTTGAAAATAACCATATCGATAAACCTATTGTAAATCCAGGTAATGAAAAAGTAGCCATATAAGGAGGACCAACATTTCCAAAGCAAGGAAAAGTACTAGGATTCTCGTTAAGAGGGGTTCCTTGGTTGGTAAATTCCAGAACAGTTGCCATTATATTCAACTTCAGTGAATTTTATTAACAAATTAAAAACTAAAATTAACAATTAACAATTCACACCTAACAATTAAAATTCACAATTCACACCTATGGTCTCGAAAAGTAAAAACAAACAAATTAACACGCGCTATCAAATCTAGGAGTCAAACCACACACAAACAGTAACTTCCAGTACTAAAAACACTAGTTGGTGATGAAATCCAACATCGTAGAATTTAATACAGAAAGGGCGGTTGGAACAGTTACCCCGACAACCTGCTTAATGAAACAGACTGGCACAAGTTTCCTCACAAAACCATCTCATGTGAAGAGAACCCCCCAGAGAGTCCAAGTGAGTCTAGTCGACGTCTGCTCCAGGTACAGTGAGACCTTTCCTTCACCGTCACCTTAGGAAATAATATTAAGCTTATGGATACTAAGGCTACCAACAGTAACAAATACAACTGGAGGAATAGTCTACGATTCGATTCCACATGCAAGGGTAGAGTAACAAAGCTCAATCCCCTTGAAGGTTCCTCGACATGGTTAATCCAAGGTTTACCGACAAGTGACCCCAGGCTCCTCGACAATGGTGAATCCGAGGTTTACCGTTTCTAATGCGCACAAAATTTTCTATCTTCCCCAATGAAACAGAATTGATTGTTTCAAAGGTTTGGACATGATCTCGTGATTGACTTATTTAAGAGAAGCTTCCCAGATTATACAAATTACAATTGGATTTATTTCCTACCGCAAGATTTGTCTACTTGTTTGTTTTAGTTGCTTTGGAAAGTTAACTACAACCTATTCTAAAGCACTAATCCTGAGCTAGATTAGTGGAAAGAGCCCTAAAAATGTAAAAATTACTAGATGAATTTTATTAAGCGCTGTGTTATTTAGGCTGTTATTACTCAAAAGGGTAAATGGATATGAAACCAATGGTGTTATGACCCGACCCAAAACTGAATGCAATCGAATATGATAATGTAATCTTTTCAATTTGATGAATCCTAACTAAAGTAAGGAAAGAGTTTCCATTCACTTCCAATAATGCAAAAAATTGATCACTAAGAGAAAATATAACAAATTCTTTAATGCACTAATTTCATCAAGAAAAACTAATGCAAATCAATCCCAAAACAATTTATTATTTTTGCGTTTTTAAAACAGGCATAAAAACATCTAAATTCAAATCAAAGAAAATTGATCTAAATCTACGATTGATTTCTCAGAATGTAAACTATGTAGTTGTAATCTATGCACAATTCACATGAAAAGTATGCAAATGTAATCTATGCACATTTTTCATTCATATTTTGAAAATGAGAATTCTCAAACACAAGATGATTCTAATGTAATCTAAGAACCAATCAAGTGCAAGTCAAGAAAATCGGGTGAGAGTTCCAAATATAAAAAAAAAACACTCAAAGGCGATTAACACTCATACACAATTTAGCGCCCCCCCCGACGAATGAGGGGGAATTTTTTTTGCAAAAACAAAAGAAAAAAGATGCAAAATTGTGAAAATACTGAGACAAACCTCTAACTAATGACCAAAGGAAATCAAATTAAGAATTTCTCAAAAAAGAGACTCAAAACACCCAATTAACTTAATGGAGATTGATGAGATGAAAAATTGTTGAAAGAAATTCAGAAACAAGAGATTTTTGACAGAAAAATACAGATCTGGGTAGATGCTAAGAAACCTAAATTAAATTGAAACTAAACTGGAAGAAGAAATCTAAAATTTTTCAAAAAATTTAACAGGGTCCGCAGGCTTCCAGAAGTAACAAGTGTGGTCCCGCACTGTTAACTCAAGGAAAGTGCGAAACTGCCCGCACTGTGCAAAAGAACAAAGTGCGGTCCCCAGAAAAGTTCAAGAAAAACGTAAAAGATTTCAAAATTTTCAAAAATAGAGAAAAAATAAGCTACCTAGGCAGATATCCATCAATCAAAAACCAGGAAAAACTTTTCCTCAAATCAAAATAAAAGAGAACCAAAAACAGCAAGTTCTTTCCCCAGTGGAGTCGCCAATTTGTTGTATGGATTAATCCATCTTGGGGACAAGACCGATCTCCATAGTACTAAAAGTATCTAGCAAAAAACAGCCACATAGAATAATATTTCTCTAAGCATATATGATCTATGAAAAGCGCTATAGAGGTGTTAAAGACTTACCGTTTGTCCAGTGCCATTTTGAAGTCGTTATTGTCCCTCGCGCGCTTGAAGGAGTTTTCCTCGTAAACCTACAGTCACAAAAAAGAAAAATATTACATAGCACTTGTATAGAAATCATCATAAACCATGCTTATCATAGTGATAAAGGAATCTATGAAATAAACCACTGATTGAAAGTTTATTGAGAAAAATGAGTATATTTGTATTAATTTCAAAAGAAGGAAAACCTTACAACCTGAGCCTTGATGTTCGAAAGGCCTTCCCGGGGTCCGAAGCAGGAGTCTCCTTTACTTTGATAAGCTCTTCACTCCTCCAACTAAGAAAAATAGAGGTATGTAATCTCTCCTCACAAAATTCTTAGTTAACTGAGTCTAAATCTCAACAGCACTTAACCTCAAATCTTCTTAAGCTTGACCTCCCTTTGAGGCTACCCAATGCCTCTTTTTATAGTGGAAAAGAGGAGGTTTTCTATTCCAATTAGGAAGGGATAGAATCCTCCTTCAAAGGGATAAGCTCCTCACATCAAGGGGTTAGCTCCATAAGGTAAGGGATACATGCACCTCACAAGAGCGGTTCTGCCACCACAAGATCCATTCTAGAAGCTTCCAGAATTTACTTTAATTGAGATTTTTGGAATTTACTTGCGCCTTTTTGATCTTACAGGGGTCCGCACCTTTAACAAAGATAAAGTGCATTCAGGTACGCAGGAGAGCTGAACATTAGGTGCGGGACCGCAAGCAAGATAGAGAGAAAGTGCGACACCAAAGTTTAGGATATTTTTAGGAACTTTTCTCTGATTTTCAAGGCTTGATATGAGGAACTGATATGTTAGACTTGTAGAGGGGAAAGTATGAGTAATAATGATCTCATACACATAGTAGAATGTCAAGGTGACAATTTTTTGTGTAACACTTGGCCAAAAGTCACTGCTTCACAATAGAATTAGAAAACCAGATATAAAACCTTTCCATTATTCCTGTAAATAAACTTTAGAAAGAGCAGGGACAATGAAACCCAGAAAAAAATGTATATACAACAAGCTTTGAGAAACAAGTATTTTCTCAACATTGACTTGGAATGGTTAAATTTTGTAGAGGACCCTCCCAACATTGACTTGGAATGGATAAAGGTTGTAGAAGTCCCGGGGTCTTAATTGTTTCCACTTTATTCTGCTGGCAAACCAAACATTCCGCCACAAACTTTTGAATATCAGATTTAAGGCCATCCCAAAAAAAATCTTTCTTCACCCTGTGGTAAGTTTTTAAAAATCCTGAGTGTCCTCCTAAAGAAGAAGTGTGCAATTCCAGAAGAATATTTTGTTTTAGTTGGGAATTCTTACAAAGATATAAGCGATCTTTGTACCATAAGGAATCATTTTTCCAACTAAATATATCAGATGTACTAGGATCTTGCTGCAACTTTTGAATGAGTGTCCATACATCTTTGTCCTTCTTCCATTCATCTCTTGCTTCGGTTATCCAATCTGGCTGGATAATAGAAATGGCACAAAGCAATGCTTCCACCTCTTCATTCTTTCTTGAGAGTGCATCTGCAACAACATTAAGCTTTCCTTTTTTGTAGATTATTTCAAAGTCATAACACAACATCTTTGTGACCCATTTTTGCTGCTCTTCTGAAGATATTCTTTGTTCCAAAAAGTGTTTAAGACTATCATGATCAGTTTTTACCTTGAAGTGTCTTCCCATTAGGTAAGGTCGCCATTTCTTTAGTGCATGTAGTATTGCCAACATTTCCTTCTCATAAATAGATTTTTGTAAATAATTTCCTTTGATTGGACGACTTTCAAAAGAAATGGGTCTTCCTTCTTGCATTAAAACAACACTAATTCCATTTCCTGAGGCATCACATTCCACAATAAAGGTTTTTGTGAAGTCTGGCATAGCTAAGACCGGTGCTAGGC
Organism: Pinus albicaulis; assembly: GCA_034641835.2. Taxonomy (NCBI): domain Eukaryota; kingdom Viridiplantae; phylum Streptophyta; class Pinopsida; order Pinales; family Pinaceae; genus Pinus; species Pinus albicaulis. The sequence goes on from CM076579.1 coordinate 967,122,025, forward strand.
ACATTGCCTCTTTAAGATGTTCAAAGGCCTTAGTTGCTTCAGGAGTCCATGAAAATGCATCTTTCTTCACTAATGTTGTTAGAGGTGCTTCTATTCTCCCATAATTTTTAACAAACTTGCGATAACACCTTGTTAACCCAAGAAATCCTCGCAACTGCTTTATGGTTGTGGGGACTTTCCATTCCTTAATGGCTTTAATTTTGTTAGGGTCTACCTTAACACCCTCGTGAGATACAATATGACCCAGATATTCCACCTCTTGTACTCTAAAGAAAAATTTGGATGTTTTTGCATATAATTGTTTCTCCTGCAATAGTTTGAGCACCCTGTCAACATGTTCAACATGATCCTTCCAAGACCTGCTATAGATTAGTATATCATCAAAAAATACTAGCACAAATTTTCTAAGGAAGGGTTTGAAAATGGAATTCATCAACCCTTGAAATGTAGAAGGTGCATTAGTAAGGCCAAAAGGCTTGACCAAAAATTCATAATGACCCTCATGAGTTCGAAATGTTGTTTTCGGAATATCTTCCCTCTTCATTCTAATGTGATGATATCCTGAACGAAGATCCAACTTGGTAAAATAAATTGCTCCATGTAATTCATCCAATAATTCATCAATCACAGGAATGGGAAATTTATCTTTAATGGTGAGCTTATTGAGCTCCCTATAATCCGTACACATGTGCCATGATCCATCCTTCTTGTGTACCAATACTACAGGAGCAGAGAAAGAACTTTGACTAGGTTGAATTATACCCGCCTCTAACATTTCTGCAATCATACATTCAATTTCGCTCTTTTGGAAGTAAGGATATCTATAAGGCCTGATGTTTGGAGGAACACTTCCTAGAATCAAATAAATAGCATGATCATGATCACGAATAGGTGGGAGTCCTTTGGGAGTTTCAAACACCTTGGAATGATTGTCCAAGACTTGTTGGAGATCTGCAGAAATAGATGATTTTGATGTTGGAACTTCTAGTGAGCATAATCGTGCAATTACGCCTCGTTGTTCTTTCTTTAGAAGCTTTGTCATGACATTAGAGCTTATTATCCTTCCTGGCTTCCCCGCAATACCCCGTAATTCAACTTCCTTTCCTTCTGAAAAAAATTTCAAGAAAAGTTCTTGAAAATTAAAAGCTACCGTCCTCAAAGATTGTAACCATTGTACTCCTAGTACAACATCAGCACCTCCCATAGGAATGGAAAGCATTGGACTAGTCAATACATATTCCCCCATGGTTAGCTTGATATTATGGCATTTTCCAGAGCAATTTATAGTTCCTCCATTTGCAACGATCACTTGACATTCTGGTGCTGGGTATAGGAAACAATTTAATTCCTTGGCTACCTTATAATGAATAAAATTATGGGTGCTACCTGAATCAATCAACACTATTACCCTTTTCTTCTTTATATGTCCTTCTATCTTGAGAGCTTGAGGAGTGGTAATTCCTGCCAGTGCATTACACGATATGGTCGGATTCATTTCTTCCTCTTCTAGGGGTGGTTCCTGGTGTATATCCTCTTCTTGTTCATTTTCTTCTTCTTCTTCACAATCTATGTAAAATAATTTCTTCTCAGCACACTTATGGCCTTTAGTGTATTTGCTATCACAACTGTAGCAAAGCCCTTTTGCTCTTTTTTCTTCCAATTGTTGTGGTGTCAACCTTGTAGGTTGTGGAAATATAGGAGTAGCAACACTTCCCTCTTTATAGAATTGAGTGGTAGGCTTCCTTGTCGCCATAATTTTACATTCAATTTTTCTTGCCAACCCGAATGCCTTCTCCAATGAATCAGGTTCCAAAACGCGAACTTCATGTTGGATGTTATCCTTTAAAGTGCCTATGAAGAGATCAATCCTGTGTTCCTCTGGAATATCAGTTACCCTTATATTCAATTTTTGTAAGTCCTCAATGTGCTGCCCCACTAAACCATTTTGTTTGAGATTTATCAATTGGCTAAAGAATGTGTTTCTTTTTGTATCCTCATAATGTGCTATCATTTCCTCCGTAAAAATTGAGCAAGTGACAATTTTTTTGTGGGAGCAAAGCCATCGATACCATACAAATGTATTTTTTTCTAAATGTAAAGTTGCAATGCGTACCTTTTGTGTGTTTTGCACATTATTGAGATCAAAATATTTCTCCATATGTAGTATCCATGTTACGGGATCCTTGCCATCAAACTTCCTCATATCCATCTTTGGAATATGGTGGTTCTTCAATCCAACATTAGAGTTTATGAAATCATGATTAACATTTATTTTGTTCTCATCATGAGTTTCCTCTACTATATTTCGCCATTAGGAATCATTTCTTGTATCAACTTTGTCAAACCTTCCATGTCTTCTTTTATATCATTCTTCATGTCTTCCATTTTTTATTCCATGTCTTCTATGACATTCTTCAAACCATACATCTTAGCTTCCACGACCTTCTTCAAACCATCCATCTTAGCTTTCATGTATTTCTTCCCAACCATACTTCTTAGTTTCATGTTTTCTTCAAAAATTCCATTTCATTTTTTGTTTTTTCTTGCGAGAGAAAAATTTGGTGCACTTGCCCTTGTAATTTGATATATCATGTTGCACTTCTTCCTTTCATGAGTCATAGTAGAGTATTATGAGGATTAATAGGTGTTGAATTATTTTTAGGGGGAATTTTAGAACCCAATACTGATATCTATGCTTCAATATGCCCTTGGAATCACTTAAAATCGATTTTTCAAACAAGACTTATGAAATTTGAAAAAGATACACACCTTTTTATTGCTTTTGAGGAGCTCAAACTTGAAATCAAATTATCTATGTGTGGATTTAATCTTAAATATGTTTCCTTGGGTACTATAGGCCCTATTAATCTTGTTTTCAATGCCACAGTCTGACCCGATTTGGATTCTTCAAGGGAGATTTATACCCAATCCCTCACAAGGCCCTAATTATGGACTGGTTTAGTAAAGCCAACTTGTATGACATGCCATGTGTCACTGTTTTCTCCTTTTCCTATGAAATTGATACACAAGAAACTAAAGTCCATGTGATTTCAGCCATTTTTTACAGAATTTCAATATAATGTTCAGAGAGAGAGTTATGACGATTTTCCCAAGGTCACCTATTTTAGATGAAATTTGGGAGCCTGAAAAAACCCTAACTTCCACAGATGATATCTCCTCAAATATTTCGAACCAAGATCTGAAATTTTTAGACAACCTTCCTCAAGATTTCAGCTTCGCACCCTAGAAATTTCAGCTTCTGAAGCTTCGTAGAAAAAAAGTTATAGCGAAAATGCCACGATGACCTGTTTGGAGCAGCGAAACCCTAGAATCCCAAAGCTCTGATACCAAATGTTGTGTAACCAGCTCCAAAATAGAAGAAAAGAGATATGAACGCCTTAGAAATAAGCCACTTCGAGGGGGCAACCTCAAATACATTACATAAATGAACAATTCTTGGATGATACAATTTACAAAACCTCCTTTCTATATATAAGATTCCATGTGGCCATAATGTAATCCTAGCCGACCTAACATTAATAATGTAAGGCATAATAATAACAATATGTGGGGGTTACAGGCACAAAAATACAATAAGGGGCTACAGAATAAAAAATAAGGGACTACACTAGTAATATATGGACCTAACACAAAGGTCATAGATAGATGGTTAAATATGTTGGAAGTGTATTTTCGGTTCATGACTTTTCCAATCGGGAAAAGATTACTTTTAGACTCCTTAAAGTTTCCCACTGTTGGTTTGTGGTTTTTATGAATGGATAAGGCAACATGAGAGTTAATCAAATGAAGAGAGGGAGGGGCTAAATTGAAAGCCGAGAACTTCAAGCACGGGTCGGGCGGACACCCCGCAGTCAAAATAAGAAAGAGCTCTTACCACTAACCTTTTCACATCACCAACCTCTCTGCTCATCACAACTCGCACTTCGCAAATCATAACGTTTACCATCCTCTTATTATAATGAAACACTCTCTATGGCGATTTGTGGGCGGCCCCACCTCCGTCATGCCACGTCACCTTTTTTCCATCATACATCACAGTTCATTGTTTATAACACTTACCTCCCGTTTCCCATAACAAAAACTCCCGATTTGTGATATGCGATATGATTTTGGGCCCCACCTCCTTGCCACATTACCTTCCACTCACCACACTTCACACATCGCATATCATAGACTTTAGCCCCACTGCTCATAAAAAAAAATTCTGATTTGCGATATGCAATATGAGCTTGGGCCCCACCTCCTTGCCATGTCACCTTCTAATCACTGCACTTCACACATCGAATATCATAGCCTTTACCCCCGTTTCTCATAACAAAAACTCCCAACTGCGATTTGCGGGTAGACGTACCTTCACCATGTCATCAAAGCCCATCCACTTCCTTTGTCCCACTCTTTCTAGTGTTGATCATTCCGTTGTGTGTTGGTGTCATAGGCCCCACTTTAAGCTCTTCCCTTTCTCCCACTAACTCCACCTTTACTTCCACTATCTTCCCCTCATCTTCGCTACCTATCACACATCCGATGGCTCATGATCTATTTCAACCCCCCTTCACTTTCCGAAGGTTAAGTCGGGGGGGGGGGGGTGTTCCAAAATGGATGGTTTTGGAACCGCCCAAAGGTTACGTTCAAACATAATGATTTCACCCCACACCCCCCCCCCCCCTCCCCCCATTTAATACCACAAACTGGATAGGCCCCCCTTTGAAATCCAATCTTCGGTTTTGCAAGTTAAGTGTAGCATGGGTTTTTAGCGGGACAAATGCAGCTATGGTGTGTTTAGTTTGTCCAAGAAATCCCTACTGAAGATCTAGGCATGCACAACACGACTGGTTGTTTCATAACGATTAAGTGGAAATCATGAGAATGAGGGAGTGGAGGGTTTCCACAACAGGTGGAATCATGTGATGGAAGCCAGATTGCCCACCTATTCACAACCACTCCTTGCCACCCCATTTTTAATATTCCAGGATTTGGCGTCCATGGCCAGCTAATTTTTTTTTTCTTTTACTGTTTGATTATGATGTTTTGCTGGTGAAATCTCGATTTCACTCGAATATGTTTTGATTCTCTGATTACGGGAGTGATTACTTGATGCATGCTCTGTTAGTTGGTTAGTATATTTTGATTTTCACATGTGTGGGCCAACAATTAATGATTATGAGATCATAAACCCTCAAGGATAATTCTATATGTAGAGAGTTCAGAGATGAAAGAAAGGTTTGGAATTTTGGAATTTTTTTGCTGAAGTTCTCTATGAATGTGCTCTTTGCGCTCTAAGATACATATTTGGGAGAGTTGTTTTGAACATAATATGATATACACTGTTCTTTATTTTGATTCCAGATGGAGCAATGAGTAGTATGTATCTGTGTTCTCTTTTTTATTAGTAATCTCATGTTTATGTATAATCATATTTCCATGTTCTTCTGCTTTGATGATTCGTATAATGTAGCTTTCAGTGGCATGAATTTTTATTCATGAATTCATGTATGAATAACGATCATGTGTTAAATTTGTTGTGCCCCCTTAATTCGCACTCCATGAATCTCTCTTGTTGTTCACATCCCACCTACATCCGCTTCCTTTGAGTTCATGAGAGATATATTCTTAAGAATTTTAATTCTAACTCTCGCGGGTTCCTCCTCTGTTCCTTCTCAACACCTCTACATATTTTGAAAGCCTCTGCTCATTGTTTCATACTTGGCCCATTTGAAAAGCCACCGAGCCATACAGCCTCCTCAGCCCTCTTGTAGTATAGGGTGATTCACATGAAGTAGACCCAAAATTCTTCTTCATTCCTGAACCACCACAATAATTATCCTCTTAATCTATATTCTATCAAAGGCACCCATAAAATTGTCTACATCTAACCTCTGATTTCAATATGTCCTAGGCACTGGTATTTTTCAACTCAAGGCTATCTCTAGGAGCTACAACACCCCCCATGTCAAGGACTGGTGGGAAACCTACTTTGAATAGATGGACGAGAGAGAACCCTCACTATTTTTAGCTGGATTCACTTGAAATTATTTCCAAGATGCCATTAAGGAACAATATTACCTGATGGGGAGCTACGAGGACAAGTACATACAATGGAATATGGTGCAGCGGCAAAGGGATCAAGATATGCATGAGATGATGAATATTTTCACTACCCTGCACCCAAATTTGGGTATCAAATATTCTAAGAAACATATGGTGATTAAGTATTTAATTTTATTGCACAAATACATTTAAGAGGAAATGGAGTTCCTAGACATCTCCTCGCTTGGTGCAACATACCGATATGTTGTCAAGATTAAGAAAAAATTCAAGTAGAAGAATCGAGACTTTGGATCTCCAAATCCAAAGCAGAGCAAAGGTGCCCCAAATCCATATATCAAAGGGCATAGTCATACTGTGACCCCCCAGGAAAACTCCTCGAAGTAGCAAACCAAGAATAATGGGAAGGTGAAGAAGGACATAGGCAAGTGGTGGGATTTCCATAAAACTCCCACTCACAACATGAATGAATGTTGTGCGAAGCATGCACTGGTGGTCGAGCAGAAAGACGTAAAGAAGGATTCATGCTCTAACTTTGAGTTGGAACCCAAAAAGGGAATCGACAAGGGAAAGCAGATCATTGGTGATGAACCCACTACGATGATAGCCACCACCAAGCTCCAAAATGAGGAACTTGAGGATCCAAAGGAGGGGGAGAGGCTCTTTCACTCGCAGATGTGGGTAAAGGGTTTGTCAGTGCAGTTCATCGTTGATAAAGAGAGACAAAAGAACCTTATTTCAGGTAAAGGCTTTCTTGGCACTACAACTGATTCAAGATCAAAATGAATTTCAATGGCTTGAGGTTAGAGTATGCATTCAAGGGAAACTTGAACTGATTTTATTGGAATGAAAGGATGGAGGCAATACCCGAAGATAATGGCTTGAAGGAATTCATTGAAAAATATGTTCCTAATCCAGATGCTGCAAATCTTGATGCATGGCGAAAGAAAGTGACAAAGGCGAGGAGGATTCTATTGGAAGGAGTACAAGACCACATTGTCTCAAGCCTTCATGGGAAATCCACACCATATGCTATGTGTAAGGCTTTGATGGATCTATTCCAAAGCAAAAATGAACATAGGAAATTGGTGCTCAAAGATAAACTTAGGAAGATCAAGATGGAAAAGAATGACACTATTATGTTATACTTAACAAAGTTTGTCCAATGTCAGGATGAACTTGGGAGTGTAGGAATAAGTGTTGTTGATGATGATTTGGTGAGTTTGGCTCTCCTAGGACTTCCTAAGATTTGGCACAGTTATGAAGACTCTGTCAACGGACGGGAAAAAATTCCTGAGTGGGAGTGACTGTGGTTAGATCTGGTGTAGGAGGAGTTCAGGTGGAACACTAGAGATGGCTCTTCATTAAAGCATGATGATGAAGAGGATTATTCTTTGGCTGCCAAGGTGAAGAAGGGGAAGGGGAAGAAATTCCATTCTAAATCTGAGGCCGGTGAATATGGAAAGGAGCACAACATGTCCAAAGTGAAGTGTTTTCACTGTCACGAGTATGGACATATTACCAAAAATCGTCACAAAATAATAAGAACAAGATGAATTCTGGAGCTACAACTGGTGAGGCTCTTGCCTCAAAATTTTAGCTTTACTTCTCATTGATCGCATGCATGGTATCAAGTGCATTGGGATAGAGGTGGTACTTGGATAGTGGTGTTTCCTTTCACATGACGGGAGATAAGAAACTATTCAGTGATATGGAGGAGAAATATCTCTAGATGCATATTGAGTTGGGTGATGATGGAAAATACAGTGTGACTGGCATTGGTATGATTACCTTTCATAAGGTGTCAGGTAAACTCTTTCATTTAAAATATGTAATGCATGTACCATTTTTGAAGAAAAAATTACTCTCGGTTGCAATGTTAGAGGATAGAGGCTATGGTGTTGTCTTTAGTGAAGGAAAAGTTTTCCTGCGACACAAAGAAATAGGGCAAGCCAAGAAGGTTGGGATTTGAGGTAAGAATCTCTATAGACTTGATGTAGATGGGATTTCTACAGAGCTTCCTATTGTTGGGAAGGGTGAGAAATCCATGTAGATGAACCTTGAGAGGGAGTTGGATTTTCAGGTAGGTAAGAGTGAACCTCATGATGTGGAGTAGCCACAAGATGAGGATCATGGAGTGGGAGCAACCACTCATGTAGAGAAATTTCATGCCAGATGGGCAGAGGGAGTTCATGCAGCTATACCACCAAGTGAGAGGTGGGGTGACATGCATGAAAATCTCAAGAATAAATTTCTAGGCAGGATTCATTGAGATGGTGTGGATCTCATGAATCGAACCTGGCTACGAGGAGCCCATAGAGCAATAGTAGAAGGATAAATTAGATTGATGGGGTCAGATGTTGTGAGGACATGAAATCAAAGTGACAGTGTTGGATATTGGAGTGTGGATAAGAGTTGATAGCAAGTGCAGAGTGCAGGGATGCAGAGGTCAATAATGCAGTGGATCCAAAAGACATGTGCAGTTGGTACCAACAGAAGTCAGAAGACTTTGATGACAGACATGTTATACTGATTCAGTTGTTTGGAGGCTATTCAGTTTCAGAAATGTTGCATACAAAGGTTGCAAGGCACATGCATGGAGTTGCATGTCGCATGCAAAGAAATTCCTTTCTTGTTGAGAGGGAGTGTTGAAGTTTGCAACAAGAAATAGTGAAATTGGCATTCGAAAACAACATCCTTGTTCCTAGTGAAAATTAAGCACCTACACTAGGTGGGGCCCACAAAATCTATTTTTAGGTGGATGTCTATTTATAGATGTATGTGCAAGTTCTATTTATATATTTCATGTCTATTTATAGATGCGTTCCGACTATTATTATCCCTTAAAATTAGTTGGACAATAAATAATAATCTATTCTCAATGAGCACTTGGAAATAGTTAACTAAAGTGGAAAATCAATTAGCTAAAGGAATTTCGAGTTAAGAGGATGGTTGGTGGGACATGCAAGTGGACTTAGTTGTAACTGAGTGATTCAAAGTTGTAACTAGAGTTGGAAGTGTAGTTATGAAATTTGTAATGTAGTTTAACTCAGTTAAGTGAGTTAAAATATAGTTGTGGTAGTTGTAACTGAAGATACACTAGTGAGAGATTAAGTGAATTAATTATTAATTAATTCACAATCAGTGGTCTCACATGCAACTGAATATTTAATACTATTAACTACATGCATTTCACATCCAATGGAGACCCAGTTGAGATGTAGGTGAAAGGGACAAATTGAATATACATTGTGACATTATCAGTTGCACACATGTAACCACACACACATTGGATGGGCCTATGAGGATTGCACAGTCAAGGCAGGCCATAATCATTCATTCAGAGGTTCTTTACCATCAGGGATTGCACAGTGGAGGCAGGTTGTTTGGAGATAGTAAATTGGCTAAGGAACTTGCCAATTTTTGTATGACAGTGTGAGACAATTAACTCATGTACTGAGGGCTCTTGGATTGGAGATTTGTATGTAATTGTTTCATGGTCCATGATATAATACATAATAGAAGATAGTGGGGTTTTTAGCTTTATGCTTTCCTGATAAATTATCTTCGTTATGTGTGATTGATATTTCTTCATTATATTGCTATTGGCGATTGTGTTTTAAATTCCACAAAGATTTTGTAGAAGTGATTCTGTATTTAACAGTGGCATATGATTGTTAGATCAGGAGAATCCAGGAAATACATATTTTGTATTAAATTCATACAGGAGGAGGGTGTTAGAGAGTGGTATCAAAGCATGGTTCACCCATTGGAATGGATGGGCAGTGTGTTGGTCATGAATTCATGTCAATTACATATGTGTTCCTTATACTTATGTTCAATGTTATTGTTGCATATGCATGGTGGTGGTCATGGTTGCAGTGGTGTTGCCGTGTGAAAGTTGATGAGATTTTTGTGGAATGTGTCATCATGAGTGTATGATTGGTTATGAATTGTTTATGCATGTCGATGTTTATATGTTTTTTTGCATACACTAATATGGTTATAGTTGTCATGCCTGAGGTCATGATGTGTGTTTGGTATGGTCATGCATTGATGACTGGACTATGGTTATGATGATATATATATATGCTGTTATGGTTATGTTTATATATGTATTGTGCTAATCTAGTTGGTATTGCAGATGAGATATCCTCCCTGAATTATACTTGGGTACCCTGGTTTGTTTATGATTTGGTTCAACTGACATAGTATGCATTGCAGGAAGAGATCAAAGATGAATAATAATATGGTAGATGACAGTTCGTGATATTATCCCTATGGATCATATGATAAACGTGGTATTGGGAACTCTTCTAAATTAGAAGACACATTGAGGAGTTTGAAGGAATAAATAAGGAGTTGTAAAGTGGATAATGATAGAATCATGTAGTCACAACACAAACAAGCATAAGTCAATGCAATGATTCTTCAGAGATTATCATAATTGCAGTGTCAGGGACCACTTCAAATCATCCATGGGTAGGAGGACATAACTAATGGGGCATATGGTAGTAGGTCTCATGGTGGTCACATGTTATATAGAGATGACACGATCAAATATTGTAGGTTCTTGGATACTCCGTATAGGAAAGGTTATGGGCACATGTACTACTCTAGTTATGCTTATAAAAGGCACTATGATTGTCATCATTATCACCCTTACAGGAGAAGTGACAAGGGATACTTTCCAGATGATTTTAAGAAAGCTAAGCTACCTACCTTCGATGGATATTTGAAGAAGCTAGAAGATGCAGGGGCTTGGTTACTTGGGATGAATATATTATTTGAGTTGCATAATTACATAGATAATATGAAGGCTAGAGTAGCTATCTTTGGCCTCAAAGGTAAAGCAAATATTTGGTGGGAAGATGTGAAGTGTGTCAAAGACATCAGGAAAAAAGAGTTGAGTTGGCATGAATGCAAGAGACTCTTCAAAAATAATTACTTGTCAGAGAGGTACTATGACAACAAAGTCAAGGAATTCTACGAGCTTAAGATGGGATCAATGGAAAATAAATATTATACAAATAATTTAATTGAGATATTGAGTTTTGTACTGTATATTAAGGACAAAAAGACTAAAGTTTAAAGGTTTTTCAGTGGATTTACATTAGCATTTAGAGATTAGATTGAGTATGACGAGCCTTGGTCACTTGAGGAAGTTATTGGGAAATTAAATCCTTGTTATGAACAATTAAAGCGTAAGACAAATTCTCAGCAAGGATGGAAAGGGAAAGATAAAGGTAAAGCTAAATGGAAATCGAAACGAATAAGGCCTCGAAATTCAGAAGAGAAAGAAAATTTTGCACCTTACAAGAAGTTCAATGTATCTAGACAAGGACATGGGTCACTCCCTGGAGGGCAACATAATAGAGGTGATGGTACCAAACTGTTGATTGTTGGATATGTGGTAAGGAGCATATCAAGAGAGACTTTCCATAATATCAGGGTGGTAGGCCTCAAATATGTAGTGAACAGGAGGCACAGACTATTGGGGATGTTGGGAAAAACATTCCTCGTATCTATGCAACACTATATAATAGGAAGAAAAATCATTAGGCATCTATCATTGAGATGGGTGCAGGTAAGAATTTTGATCAAGTTGTTTCTATTTTGATTGAAAATGGATCTAATTATAGTTATGTTAACCCTGACTTGGTGGATAAGTATGGTTTGAATAAATAAGTGCATGAAAAATCTTAGTTAGTGTAGTTGGTTACAGGTACAAAAAAGAGAGTTCATCATTGGGTAAAATCTTGTGCATTTGAACTGAATGGTATGCCTACATCAAAATTTTTTAATGTATTACCGTTGGGATACTATAGTATGATTTTGGGTATGGAATGGTTATATATTCATAGGAATAAAGTGGAATGTTATGAAAATTATATTGAGTGCTTGAATGGAAATGGAGTACAGAGAATATTATAGGGTAAGAATAAAGCAACATTATTTAGGATGGTGACAAATATGCAGGAAAAGAGCAATTGCAGAAAAGGGTGTGTGTTATTTGCAGTGCACATTTCTAGTGATAAAGGTAAGGAGGATGAGGATGCAAATATATTGAGTTGGTACCCGATGTTACATCAGTTTTAGGATGTGTTTCCAACATAGATCCTAGAGTTGTCGCCTCATAGACAAGTGGAATTTTATATTGAATTGGTACCAAGGGAAACACTAACATCAAAGGCACCGTACAAGATGAGAACTACAGAGTTAGTAGAGCTGAAGTTGTAGTTGAAGGAAATTCTTGACAAAGGATACATTAGGCCAAGTGTATCACCATGGGGTGCACCGATATTATTTGTGAAGAAGAAGGATAGTAATCTAATGCTGTGCATTTATTACAAGTAGTTGAACAAGGTGACCATCAAGAAAAAGTATCCATTTTGGAGGATTGATGACTTATTTGATCAGTTGAAGGTAGCAACAATGTTCTCAAAGAAATATTTGAGATCCAGATATCATCAAGTACCCATCAAGGAAGAGGATATTTACAAGACAACTTTCTGGACCATGTATGTGCATTATGAGTTTGTTGTAGTTCCATTTGGTTTGACTAATGCTCCAAATAACATTATGTGCTTGATGAATAGTGTGCTGCACCCATATCTGGACAAGTTTGTTATTGTATTAATTTTTGACATCTTGATATATTCTAAGAATGAGCAAGAGCGTGTTGAGAATTTAACAACAATGTTGAGATTGTTGAGAGAGAATAAGTTGTGTGCAAATATTAATAAATGTAGTTGCTTTTAGAAAAAGGTAAATTACTTGGGGAAAGTGGTATCCAAGGATGTCATAACAGTGGATCTAGAGAAGGTAAGAGATATCATGGAGTGGGTATCTCATAGAAACATGGATGAGGTAAGATAATTCATGGGACTAGAAGGCCATTATAGGAGGTTCATCAAGAAGCTATCCTAGATTTCATATCCTATTATGACACTCCAGAGGAAAGGTAATAAATTTGAATGGAAATTGGAATGTGAAACAAGTTTTGAATAGTTTAGGAAGTTGTTGAAAACTGCTTTAGTGTTACAGATTTCTGATCTAGATAATGAGTTTGTAGTATGTATAGATGCTTTCAAGAGAGAGCTTAGTGGACTCCTTATGCAAGAGCGACATGTAGTATGCTATGAGTCACAGAAACTAAATGAGCACGAGAAGAATTATCTGACACATGATCTTGAATTAGCAACGATCATTCATGCGTTGAAGATGTGGAGTCATTATCCTCTTGGAAAGATATTTGTATTGATGAGTGATGAGAGTGAGTTGAGTTACTTGTTTTACTAGCCGAATCTGAATTCCATGAAAGCTATATGGTTGGCCATGATTAGTTAGTTCGACTTCGAGATCAAGTGTATGAAGGGAAAAGAGAACATGGTTTTGGATGCTCTTAGCGGGCAGATACATGTAAATCACCTTGAAGCTATGAGTTATTATGGGACAGACTTGTAGGATCATATTTTACAGGCAGCTCAGTAGGATGACATGGATAGAGAGCTTAGGCACATGTTACAATAGAGTACAAGTACATATACATGTAAAAGTAAAAGTAGTGGTACAAGTACAAGTATGGAAGTGGTATAGGTGCAAATACAGGTGCACAGGATGTGGACTATCATCTCTCAGCATATGGATTGATCATATTTAAGAAAAATATATATGTGCCAAACAATAGTGAGCTCAATAAGACTATACTGAAGGAATTTCATGTGAAATTGTATTCAGGTCACCCAAGATACCATAAGACATTAGCAACAAAGAAGAAGTTTTATTATTGGTCGAATTTGAAGAAGGATGCGGTAGAGTTTGTGGCTAGATGTTTGGACTGTCGGTAGGTAAAGGCAGAGTGTAAACATCCAAGTGTATTTCTACAACCGATTGTGATTCCAAAGTGAAACTTGGGAGGCCATTTCCATGGAGTTCATCATAGGTTTGCCGAGGAAATCTAGCCGACATGATTCCATCATAGTTGTGGTGGACAAGTTGACTAAAGTAGCACACTTCATTCAAGTGAAGACTACATATATGACTAGGGAGTTGTCTTTAATGCGGCTTCTTGGAGTTTCTAGTGGATTTTTTGGTTGGAATTCGACATAAAAAAATGAGGTGAAATCTTGATTTTTGTTATTTAAACTGGTTTTTAACTTCATATATGGAGTCAAAACCCTGAAAAACCCCTAGGGAAATTTGATTTTGTAGAGTGATGTGGCATAGGTGTTCATCAAAGATACAGTTAGATTGAATGGTGTTTCAAAGAAGATTATGTCAGACATGGATGCAAAGTTCACTTCCAATTTTTGGAAGGACCTGTTTGCAGGTTTAGGTATAGAGTTGGCGTTATGTACAACTTATCATCTGTAGACAAAGAGGATCGAAAAGATATTAGAGGACATGTTGAGGATGTATGTGATGCATCCGCAGAGAATATGGGAGAAGTACCTTCCATTGGTTGAGTTCGCTTATAACAATGGTTACTAGGAGTCATTGAGAATAAGTCTGTTTGAGGCATTGTATGGGTGGAGTTGTAATACGACCATCAGTTGGATTGATCTAGTGAACAAGGTATTTATTGAACTAGACATGTTGGCATAAATAGAACATGAAATGAAACTAGTAAATAAGAATCTAAAGGCAACATAGGGCAGGAAGAAAATCTATGTAGATCAGAATAGGTTTTTTTTGTTAGATGATTCAAATATCATAGTTTAAAGATAGGATAAAATATTTATTAAATTAGAATATTTAAATTAGTATTGGAGACACTTAGAAATCGAATATTGTTAAAAAATATATGACTCTAGAAAAGTGTCGTATCTTAGGCTCTAGTATAGGAAAAAAGTTACTAGTTTTGTTAGGAGGATATTTATTGTAAATGGACACTTGTTTTTTTATTAAGTGGTCTAGAACTAAAATAAGTTAGGACATGTACCTTATAAATAGGTCATTTTCCTAATTGCAAGAGTGTTCGAGTCTACGGGTATAAAGTCTTGCAAATTTCTCATGTAATTTATTTTCCTATTAATAAAATTACGTGTCAGGGGACACTTCTGCCATTATTGTGGTATTAAAGTTCCAGTAATGCAGAGGGGATTGTGAAGAGAATATTCCAACGTTTCAGGAATTTGGAAAACTCCATCAATTTGTAAGAGATTAATTAGTATGCATAGTGTCCATTTTTTTTAAGGGAAAATAAATTTTGTTGTTTGATTGATTTTAGATTTTTTTTCTTCTGAAAATAAATTTATTATTATTGTCAAAATACCGCCTTGCTGAGCATCCTGAAAGTAAAGTCTGTTGTGAGTTCTTCTTGATTTTAGATTGTTAAAATCTAAAATTCAATTTTTTTATGAACAAAAATTTGCATTGATTTTCAAATTTCCCTGTAAGTTCCATTTCATCACGTCTCTGAAGAAGTCGATGGTGCTGTTAATTTAATTTGCTAGTGCTTGATCACATTCAGTTGAGACATCGCTTTAAGATCTGAATAATTCACTTTGGCATTGGTGTGCTTTGTGGGTAATGTATGGTATATTGACATCTCACAACAAATTTATGTCATTGGGTGGTGGCCTCTGTGTAGGCGTAGAGGAATTTGCTCAACACTACACTTTCTCCCCATTTTCTACACGGTAAGGGCAACCCATAAATTCTGGAGTGGCCATAATTAAATCTCCAGAGATAGTTATCCCCATAATTACTTTGTTTTTAATCAGTAGAAAACCAAACAAAGTGGGATTTGAACGACCCACAAAATTATTTTGGGGATTTGGATTGTGAAAGTTTTTTTTTTTAATCTCTAAAACAAAGTGTTATATGAATTTATTATTTATATGATTTGGTTGCGCTTAGAATAGATCCATGGGTCATTAGAGTCTCTGCATGTTATTTTGTTATAAGTTCTTCATTGATCATTATAGGAGGAATCAAAGTTTAAATTTGGTATCTGAAAAACACAGTAAGATCAGAAATGTGAAACGCCTGCATGGTAACCTCTACACAACAAAAAGTAATACCACATTATTCCATACCCCACAACAATGAGTAATATCGCGTTATTTCCATCCCCACAAAAACAAGTAATACCACACACTATTGTGTGAGGACTCTTAGTCTATCCACACTGCTGTGCGAGGACTCTTAGCCGATCCACATTGTTGTCAGGACTTCTGTGCGAGGTCTCTTAGCTGATCGAATCATTGTAGAGGATGCATTCTTTCAGATCAGTTCCCAACACTATCACATCGTATTTCTCATCAATGGCCCTCTAAGCGTTCATAAAAGTAGAGGAGGCGAGAATGTAGGTCAAAAGGCAGTGCTCAGAAAGCGTTACCCTATCCTTGGAGCAACTTTTGATGTGAAAACAATGTAACCAAAAGAAAAGAGCCAAGGATAATTGTGTAAATGATTGGGGCAAAAAATTCGGTCAGTTCTGGGAGATAAGTGTTAATTTTAAAATGTTTGTAGTGTAAGTGGGATAAATTTATTTTTGGGTGATTATTTTATAAAATTTGTAAATTTTTGGTGCAATAAGGAGATGTCATTTGTAATTTTACTTAGAGAGATACGAAATTTATTATTATTTTTAATATTTTGAAGAAAGAAGGTGTGAGGGGTTATTTGTAAATTTTTGGAGCAAAAAATTTTGTAATTTTTGGAGAAAAAGTAGATGTTATTTGTAATTTTTATTTTGGAGAAATAAGGGTCATTATTTTTAACTCAAAGTATATTTTAACATTGAGGGGGGGTTAAATTGTTTAAAGGAAATTTTTAAGGGCATTATCAAGTAGTCAAATTTTGAAAATATTTCATTATAAACTCTCAAAGAGTAATTGACTAGAGCCAAGTGAAAATATCATTCCTTTTTCTCCTTTTTCAACGAATGTACGAGGGTCAAGGCCAAGCCCCGATAGATCATTTTTGTGTGGTGTGTTTCATGTGAAGAGTTGCTCATTTTTTCCTGTGCTTGATTCTTTTGGTGCACTGCTTAAACACTACCATGTCAAAAGTTAATTAATTTGTTCTCTGATTCTAGTAAGCTAGAAGCGGTGAAATCTTACAAGACTTGGAAACATATAATTGAAAGCACTCTCATATATAATGAACTGTGGCATGAAATATGTGATGGTGACATTAAGCCTTATAAACCAATAGATGCAACTTTACTTTCAAAATGGGAAGTCAAAAATTCCCAGGCGCTATCTCTTATAAAGTCTTCAGTTAACAATGAGATGTATATTCATATTGAAAATGCCTCATATGCATGGACCTCTTTGCATACATTAAAAGATATCTTTGATACACAACCTGAATAAAAAAAAAAGGTTGATATTCAATTAAAATTTCTCCAACAAAAAATAACTGAAGGTGGTGATGTTCTTGAATATATTTCACGGCTTAAAAACAACAAGAAAGAAATAATAAATGTTGGTTTTCAAGCTATTGGTGAAAGTTTTCTAACTACAATTTTAATTGCTGGATTGCCATCATATTACACACATTTTTTGGAAACTTTGCAAGCCACTGGAAAATTAGAGAAGATCAATTTTGATGAGTTGAGTGATATGTTGGCCCAACATGACAAAAATTTTGGGAAGAAGAAACAGATTGGGGAAGCGGTCTTCTTCATAGAGGCTAGCACAAGTAAATCATCAATTGAAAGTTCTATAAATATAGGAAGAGGAACTTTCAATCAAAGTCAAGAAACCCACAATATACAAGGTTGTGTTCGCAGTCAAAGTAGAGGAAACAATTTCAACAAAGGCTACAGTTCAATTAGGAGCAATTTTCAAGGCAGGAACAATTTTCAAGGCAGAGGAAACAATCAAGGCAGAGGCTATAATCAAGGAAGAGGAAAAAGTCTAGGCAGAGAAAAAATCAGAACAGAGGTCAAAGCAGAGGCAAAAGATTGTATCAAGGAAGAGGTAGATATTTCAGTCAAATTGTTTGCAGAAGATGTAACAAAGTTGGTGATTATGCTAAGGATTGTAGAACTTCCATTGATAAAATTCCTAGGTTTCATCAAAACACTGCATAGTTTGAAAATGACCAAGATGATCAGATGGTTTAGAATATGTCTTTACAAACATAGAATCAATAAATTTATAGGTTTCAACCTTTCTTATAAGTGAATATGAAGATGCATGGATTTTGGATACAGGAGAAACTCAACACATGACTTTTTGACGTGAATTATTTTGGAACTTCCAATAATGCCATCTCAATTCAATCTATCTTGTTGATAAAACAAATAGTACTCCTCATGGAAAAGGTGTAGTTAAAATTTTTTCTACCCAGCATTGGAGAAGAAATGATTTGAAATGTATGGTATTACCAACATTTAAGAAAAAATTGTTATCTTTAGTCACGATTCGACAAGCAGGACATCTGGTGATTATGGAGGATGGCCTAGTTAAAATTAACTCAGTAAAAAGAATATTGAAAAATGATGATAGGTTATGAAGATGGAAAACTGTTAAGGATGAAAGGGACAATTATTCCAAGATATTCTGACTTTGCAGGAGCAGCAAGTACAAACATTTCACCGATCAGATTGTGGCATGTAAGGTATGGCAATTTCAACTTTGAAATTTTCTCTCAGTTACAAAAACAGGGAATGGTTAAGGGACTTCCAACATTCAAAAGGGAAAATGCAAAATGTGAAGCTTTCATTTATGGAAAACAACATCAAGAGAAATATTTTTCCCACAAGTTCATGGCAAGCAAACAGGCGTTTGCAATTGGTTCATAGTGATATTTGTGGACCCTTGCAAACTTCGCTAGGAGGATGTAGATATTTCTTACTTTTTGCTGATGATTTTAGCAGGATGACTTGGGTAAATTTTTTGAAGAAAAATTCAGAATCATTTGAAAAGTTTAAAACTTTTCACCAACTTATTGAAAATGAAGTTAAGGAAAATATTGGCACACTTAGAACAGACAATGGAGGAGAATTCATTTCTAATGAATTCAAAATGTATTGCATGGATAATGGCATAAAAAGAAATACTACAAATGTCTACACTCCACAACAAAATGGATTAGTAGAAAGAATGAACCACACCTTGTTAGGAATGGCAAGGTCGATGCTAAACTTCAAAAAGTTAAGTCCTATATATTGGGCCGAGGAAATTCATACAACTGTCTACTTAAGGAAGAAATATCCAACTACTTCTTTAGATGAAATCAAACCTTATGAAGCATGGTTTGGTTTCAAACCTCGAGTTAAACATCTTAGAGTTTTTGGATCAGTATGTTATGCCTTCGTTCCAAAATAAAAATGAACTAAGCTTGACTCACAAATCTTGAAGTACACAATGATAGGGTATTCCAATGAGAATAAAGGGTACCGAATTTTATCCAATGGGAAATTTATTGTGAGCGGGGATGTGATTTTTAATGAAAATGAGAGTAAGAGTGGTGAAGAAATTTAAAGTCTTCTTCAAAAGTTAGAAAAAAAAGGTGATAAAAGAAAAGGAAATATACAAAGTCAACCAAATTCACAAAATTGGTATGAAATTAAGTTTCCCTCATTTGAAAATGATTCATCTAGTCCATATTCTTCACCAGCATCATCTGGGTCTTCTGGCAGTTCATCCAAATCTTCTAGCAGCAACGATTCTTCTGACAGTGAATCTTCGCCCCCATAATCCAGCGTTGATCAACGAACATATGTTTACATCAACCCTCTTTACAATTATGGTGATTTTTCACAATCTCAAACCAGTGAACATCAATTTCCAAAATGGGCATTTCAACTTTGGAAAGATGTAAGGCCTAATGAGAAGAATAAAACATGAACAAGGGGATCACATAGAAGTGAAGGAAATTTTTCCTTGATAGCAAATGATTTTAACCGTCTACCTATAGAGATGTAATAAAACATAAAGAATGAAAACAAGCTATGATTGATGAATATCAGGTATTTCTCAACAACAACACTTGGAAAATTGTTGATTGTCCTCAAAATGTTAAACCCATAAGATGCAAATGGGTTTACCGAATTAAGTACAAGAAAAATGGTGATATCAACAAGTATAAAGCAAGACTTGTGGCTAAGGGTTTTTCGCAATAGGAAGGGATTTATTATGAGGAAAATTTTTCTTCCTATGGCTAAATGGAACACCATCTGATTAACACTTGCATTGGCAACCCAGAAAGGATGGAAAGTTCATCAGATGGATGTAAAATGTGATTTTCTCAACGAATATCTACAGGAAGAAGTGTATATGACACTACCACTAGGTTTTGAAATTGAAGGACAGGAACATAAAGTCTGCAAACTGATAAAGGCTTTATATGGGTTAGAATAAGCTCCCCGAGATTGCTATGCCAAAATGGACGAATACCTTCAGAAAGCTGGCTTTCAACGAAGTTAATATGATGATAAATTTTATGTACGCCAATAAGGTAAAAATATGGTGATTTTGGTTATTTATGTAGATGATTTGAATATTACTGGCAACAATGATGATCACATTGCACATGTGAAAAAGGAGTTACATGCAGGTTTTAAAATGACATATTTGGGACTACTTCACTATTATCTTGGAGCTGAATGATTCCAAGGTCCACATCATATCTTCATTTCTCAGAGTAAGTATGCAGCAAAAGTTCTTCAACGATTTGTAATGTAGGATTGCAAGCCTGTTCTTATCCCCATGGAAAAAAACTTGAAACTTTGAAAATTTGAAGAGGGGGAAATGGTGGATAGCACTACTTATTGACAGTTGATTGGCAACTTTATTTATCTGAAAAATACTCAACCATATATTTATTATGCCATCATTATTCCTTCCCGCTTTATGTAGGAATCATGAGACAACCACTGGAATGCAGCCAAAAGAGTTCTTCGTTATATCCAAGGAAATTTTTTTTTTGGTCTTCTTTACAAAAAGACTAAAAAATTTGTACTTGGTGGATTTTTAGATGCCGACTTTGCTGGAAATATTGAAAATAATGGAAATTAGGAGAAAATAAAGGTGAAAGGTCATAGGTTGCTTGTGAGGAGGAAAATGAAGGAAAATAATAAAAAATGAAGAAAATAGAGGCCACATTAATAAAAAGGCTTCTCATGATCAATTCATGGCTTTTGATCAGTTCACTTTTGGATCTCTCTCTCTATTCTCTCTCACACTCTTGGACACTTAGAGTTTTCTTGGACTTCAACATTGGATCAAGAAAGGAAAATAAGGCAAATAAGAAAATATCAAGAAAGGAAGAATAAGATCAAGCAACTAAAGTGGGATTATTTGCAGATATTGAATTACATGTGTAATTTCCTTGCTAGATTTCGCATGCATGGTTATGCATGTGTGTTATTGGTTCTCTTGATGTCATTGGCTTGGGTTTTTAAAGGTGTGAAAATGTTCTTCAAAATTTTCTTTCCATTTACGAATAACCATGGTGAGATGGGGTTCTAATGTTTTGGTTGAGCTGGATTGTTAGATGGACTTGAAGTTGAGTGGGGTGGTCTCAGGATTATTCACAAGGCCTAGGAATCTTAGGATGAGATGCAACGTAAAGTATGGATGTGAACACCTCAATTGAGCCTAGGAATCCCTTGACTAGTGAATGACATGATACATGATAAAGCTCAATGCTAAGTACCCTTGATTGGGCCTAGGACGCTTAGGTTGGGATATATGGTAAATACTAGAGGGTGGATACCTCATAGGCCCATGAATCCATTTACCGATAATGGTGTGATACACAGTAAAGCCGAGAGATTTAGATAAAAAAATTCCTCATGGTTTAGGTGGAGAGATATGGAGGCATCCATGCTTGTTTATGGCCTAGTGATCTAGTGGGGATAATAAAGGTTGGTTATATTTATTAGGGTGAGGTGGTTTAGCCTCAGGAATACTTGGATGATTTCTTTGGTTTTGATTCCCACATTCATGCTTGGAATATGGCACGGGGTGATTGGATGAAGAGAGATTTGGTTAAACCAATCTATGGTTAGGTGGAACGTGGAAGTTCCTTACCAGGTTGTCTTTTTCATTCATTAATAAGATTTCCTTTCCTTGCTATTTTATGTGCAAATTATTGGTTCATATGTGGCATTTATGGCTATTGTATCTTTATTATTTATGTTGTTTATATGATGGTTATGAGTACTTTTTATGATAGTGATGATGTATGGATCTCATCATGTTTTGATTATGAATTAATGAAAAATGAAACTATAGCCGAATAGATGATAATGAAACTATTGTGATAAGAAATCAATGATTCTTAGTGGTTCTCAGATAAGTATGAGACCCCTAGGCTCATATATGTTATTATGACCCGTAGAATGCATAGTTGTGACATGTTTGACGAAATTCCTGTCATGGCTAGTGGGGGTCGAGTCAAGTATTTGTTCAATAATTTTCATTGGCATCATTGTATCTATGTTATTTTTAATTTCTATAAATCCCATGAATTTCTGGGCAGTGACTGTGTCCTGTCCCTGAAATTTAGCGTTAAATACTGCACTCGTTGGCATAGCACTAGAAAAAAGAGGCTACATTTGCACTTAGTAAGGCTCATGGGAGTGACTAGGGCTCTGAGTCGCATGCATTCCTTGGAAATGGAGCGAGTGGGGGTTTAATCCCTTGAAATGTTAAGTTTTCTCAGGGGTTGGTCACCTAGAAGGCTAGGTTAGCTCCTGGATTCTCTGCATCATGCGTAGAAGGTTAGATTGGTTGCATTGTGTTGGTTCCACTTCCTTAACTATATATGGGGAGTTGAATCAGATCATAGTAGACTGTCATCAAATTTTTACCCTGGAGGACCAATTAAATTTGGTAAATGTGAGAGGACGGTGTTAAAAAGGGATTGATGCTATAAGGTAGGCAACACTACTAGCTAACATAGAGATCTCGCCCTTTGTGGAGCAACCCGATGGTGTACGACTTTGGGTGCAACATAGTTTGAAACTTCAATATCTTAACGACCTCAACTGAAATCAGGTTCTTTTGGCTCCCTTTCTCAATAATGAACTGCAATAATGAACCCTTTACACACATTTGCAAGTGGAAGAGGTGCTTCCCCTAATTTGGATCCCAAGATTACACCTTTTGGAGATTGGTGGTGGTTATCATTGTAGTGGGTTCAATATCAATGATCTGATTTCCCTTGTCAGTTCCCTTATCGGGTTTTGGATCAGAGTTAGAGCATGCATCTGTATTTGAGTCTTTCATCTTGGCCACCAACGCCTTCTTCACACAACATTTGTTCGTATTGTGAGTGGCAGTTTTATGGAACTATTTTGGGTCGCCAAAATACCATATTTTTACCAACCTTTCGCTTCACTTTCACTTCACTTTTAAACCATATTTCTCTTTCCCATAAACTATTTTCATGATTAAATCGAGTTTAGACTTATTATTTTCCAATGCATATGTTTTAGTGTTTTTGAGTGAATTTATGATTAAATATTGGAAAAATAACATGTGTTCACTTATATATGAAAGTGGAATGAGTTTCATGATGTTTGTAGGTTTATTTGAAGACTCCAACAAAGTCATATTTTACCACGAAGCCTCAAATTCGAATTTATAGATTTGATGAAGATTTGGGAGATTCCTTCAAGCTTACTTCATGGAGAAGAATCATGGAAGTTTTGATAATATTTATTATCAAAGATATTATATATTTGTGAGAGGAATTGTAGAGATGTTACTTGCTAAGTGTTAGCACATGGTTGTAAGCACATGAGATATTTGTGGAGTTAGGGGAGATTGTGGATCTCAAATCTTTGTTAGTTATCTCAAGTTTATGTATAAATAAGATTGCCTCCTCCATTCCAAGAGGAGGCCTCTTGGAGCATGTATCCAACTTATGATGGAATAGAATAAAGCTTCCTTTTACATGCATTTTAATTCTATAGTTTTACATGTAAATTGCTTTAATGCAATGTATGAATTTATGGAATATTTTGTTACTTTTCTCTTAGGAGAATTGAGCTCACTCCAAATGGATCAAGGAAGAATTTTGTTTCATTATAAATAGTTGTGAATATTGGTTAGATTTATATATTGGGTTATAATATTGATTGTTGATAGGTCTTGTGAAACATTATGAAGATACCTCCTGTAAGGGAGATAAGTGTTTTCTTGCCTAAAAAAACTAAGTCATTTAACTCATCTTAATGAATTTTATAACTTTATATGATTTACTGTTTTCATGAATAATTGATAATTTTGATTGTTTATAGGTCTTGTGAAACATTATGGAAGGACCTCCTATAAGGGAGCTTAATGTTTTCTTGCCTAAAATAACCAAGTTAGCTTAGTTTAGAGTCAGTTGCCTACTCCTGGATATATTTTTTTGGCATCATCACAACCTTATGAGTATCCCTAATTGATAATTTAATGAAATAAATTTAAGAAATTGAATTTCTTGACATTTTTGGTGCCATTTCTGGGAATGGTGCTAAGGGATTAGGAATTAGGAATTTAATTCAGTACCAATATTTTTATTTTGTTTAATTCAAGGAAAAAAACTAACTCACATTGAAAGGATAACTTGGTGACAACAAGATCTTAGCAACATGGGGAAGTATACATATGAGTCAGCTTTGAATCCCATTTTTAGCTGCATATATAAAGCATGATAAATAGGATGCATAAATTTCAATCCATATTTTCACTATAAGAGTTTCAAACTAATCCATTTATGGACAAGAAATATAGAATGATGTTCAAGAATTTGGAAGAGAGCCAAGAGAATGAGGACTACATTGAAGATTGGTTTCAAAAGGTGACTAGGCCACAACATTCGTCTATTCTTCAATGAATCATAGCATTTAATCCAAATGTACAATTGATCTCTCATATCCTAATGAACACTGAGGTATATTTTTCAAATTTGGATGTGAGCATACTAGATATTTTGATTCATAAATGGCTTCATTGGAAATACTACTACACTTGAAAAAAAAGTCTCTTTCTCAAAATACAGTAGGATAGAATAGGAAAATAAAACCAAACTTGGAGAGTTTTTGAAGTTTTTGATTTTCAAATTTGATTTTATTTATTTTCTTGGAAATTTTTGTGGTGTTGTAAGAGCCACCTCTTTCACTAACCGTTGGCAGGAAGATCTACAATCAAAGGGATATTTGTGAAGAAGGAAAAAAATGGAGTTTAGAGAGCTAAAAAAGTCGGAATCAAATTCTTCTTATATTGCTTTTCATATTTCAAATTTGATAAGTATGCTCTCTTCTCGTGCCTTGTTGCGACCTGGAAGATCAGAAAGTAGGAATAAAATAAATGGTTTTGAAAAGCTTTCAGAACTGGTTTAATTTGTTGACGATGTAGAAAATTCCTAAATTAATTTTTGTCTTCAATATGCAATTTTATTTGTCTCTATTTGCTAACAAATAATTTATTCAATTTGATTTGTATCACTTAAATAAAAAATTGTAATTTTATTATATATATATATATATATATAACAAAAAAAATACAAAATGCAAAAATTAAACTAAATAGATCTCACACAATAGGAACTGGTTTCTCGTAATTTGTGGACAGGAAGTGCATAATATTCTATGAATAATCCTTGTAAACTTCAGCCCAATCCGCTTCACAGTTTTCAAGAAAACGAGGATCATCACTTTCAACCATTTCACTTATATCTCTAGATCTATCCATTGGATCGATTTGATTTTTGGTATGTAGAAATATTAGGACCATAGGAACCTTCCTACACAATTTCGACCCAGCCTAATCTGTAGTTCGTGAGAAAATCATTTCTGAAGTTTACAACAATTTCAATTAAATCTTGAAATCCATACAATGGATGTTGTTGATTTTTGGTGTGCATAAACATTAGAACAATAGGAACATTTATAAAAAAATTGGGAAAAATCCAACGAATATTTTGTAAGAAAATGGCCCACGAATTTTGCAGTAACACGCCTTGTAGCAGCCTGCAAAAAAAAAAAAAGAGTTTTAGCTTCAATGTTTTCCTAGTTTTTATAGATTAAATTAGTTGTGAGATCCTTTGTTTTTTTTTGCAAGAGGATGAGTTTAATTGAAAATTAAATTTTTTGGTGGTATAAGATTTCTTGAAAAGTGTCCTGGAGTAGTTAGACAGTTGATTTTCTCCTAAAAATCTTGAATTTTGTTTTGTTGGGTGTTTGTCAAAATTGTTACTTCGTTAGTCAAATTTATCGAATAGTTAATATTTTTAACTTTAAATAATATTTTTATGGATTTTATATCATAAATTAAAATTGTGGTATATTGGTAAGCCTTTAAATTTGTAAGAGAGAGTTCATGAGTTCAAATCCAATACATGCCCAAATTTGTTAACTATTCTACAATATTGACAATCCTTAACTAGGAAACAATTTCACTACCATGGCGAAATTGGATTGGTCCATGTGCCAGCGTATTATAGGTCAAAATTACATAGTCATCACCCAACTGTATGCCACATCATTTTATCCAGTAAAAATTCCACTTCACTCTGCTAGCTCAACGTGCCACATCAATGGTTGACCAGTCAATGCCATGTCATCGCCATGTCAACAGTCCACATCACTGCCATGTCATCACTGCCACATCATCATATACCAGGTCAACATTCCATGTCAAATATTTTCCACGTCATCAATCTATGTCATCATCATACTACGACGTGGAAATTTTTAGAATTGCCACATGGCATTCCTCGGTATTGCCACATGGCATCCATGCCTCCATTTTTACCATTTTTCTAAAACTTCAAACAACCTTAACTCTATCATACAATGCCAGTTTGATGTGATTTAAGCATCATTGGAAATATCTCAATGAACTCTACATAATGAGATAGGTTTCATTAGCATTTGAGACAATAAAAAATGGTCATTTTTCATGGATTTTACAACAATTGGACTTGGAAAAATCATTTAATCATTAAAAAATGTTTCTAATATGAATATTGTCCAATCTAGTTTTTCAATCACTTAAAACAAATATAAAACAAAGAATTTATCAACGAAACACTAATGGGTAGTCCAAGATGCATCACTTCCCAACAGGTAAAATTGCATTTCACTTTTATTTAATCTTCCTTGAATTTATTTTATTAGCAATATTTATGAATTTTGTTTGTGTATATATTGTATGAATCGAGACTGATCACCTCTCTCCTTTGATAATATTATGTTTTATTGCAGATGAGTGCTAAGTTTTTGCAGGTTCCAACATGATCGAAGAAGATCAATTCATGCACAAGTGGTTTTCAAAGACCAATTTATTTTTCAAAAAGAACACGAAGAAGTCAAGTCCATTTCAAATCACATCCATAATACCATTGCTACTCATTCATTTTCCTCTTTATAATCTTATAGTCCATCCATTAATTTCCATGTTCCTAGAACATAACTTCAAATCTTTTTTCCTTTGCAAGTTTCACACTTTCCTACCTCACTTACATTTCATTCCTAACCCATGAATAAAGACATTCAGTTCACTTACAATGCTGATTCACCTCATTATCCTTTTCCTTTTTCAAAATAAAACCTGCTTCATAAATGTAAATCTTTCATATATGGTCCTCTAAATCATTAATTTATGCTCGTGTTAGATGATAGAGGATTCATTAAGGTGCTCCTTCTAGCAAGTCTTGACCCATTGAATTTAGCACATTATCTGGATTTGAGACTAGAGTTATTTTTAGTACCTTGAGACTTGCATGCCTTAATTGAAAGTTCTCTTACCAATGAACAATGGGAATACATTTTATGTCCCCTGTTTGTCTGATCTTCTAGGTGACTCGACTTGAACTAATTTATTCGTACCTAGTAATATGTACTTTGGCATATTGACTCTCATTGAGATTAATAGTGAGTATTCTCGTGTTGGTTAACGACATTCATTAATGGCCTATAATCCAACAATTTCTTTCTATGTTTGGCATCAAAAAAATTATTTGACATCGAAAAGAATTATGCCACAATTTAGATATGAATGAAGACTATATGTTTCCATGACACTTACAACAACTTGTAGCAGTGTTACAATAAATAAAAATTAACTCTTGAGTTCAGCACCAATATCTTAGTTCCAAAAACAAGACAGTACAAATGTACCAATTTCAGATCTCATTCTATGTTCATACAACCAAGCAGAACATATTTTTTCACTTCAAGATCGATGATCCAATAGTAGTAGCCAAAAATATTCCATCCATACAAAGATCTCTCATATGCATATCTCAAGACCTTCTCAAGTAGGTGACGATATGTTGTTTTCCACTCTTTAATCAATAATTTCTTGAATGCTGAAATACATGTATTTGGAAAATTTCCCAATTTGTCCTTTCATATACTTCCCTATTTCATGCCATTCTATTTATACGTTTCTTATTGACACATTTTCATATGACGAAGACCTTAATTTTGAATACTTCTTGTCACACTCGCCCTCAACACATTTATTTTTCGTCCCTATTTTATAACCCAATACTTTTTGACAAACCTATTTTCTAACTTAATTGTTTTTATAAACACCTTGATTGACTTCCATAATGCATCATTGGTTCTCAGATGAAGCACACATTCCTAAGCAAAACCACCATATGGAGGATTTTCCAAATAATTTTTGCTGTCATAGATACATCAATTTTCAATAAGCTATACATAGCCTATTTACATAGCATGTTTTTCACAACAATTTCAAGAAAATGAGGTTAACAAGTTTGTTCGATTACCGAATTATCATTTGGAATGTATTTATATGGTTTAATTTTCAAGATCATTCTTTGTTGTAGAAAGAAGAAGAGTAAAAATGAAATTTTTTTCACACAAGAACCAACACTTGCAATATTTATGGTTGTCACACAAGAACCAACCATAAGAAAAAAATGTTGCTACACATCAGAAAACAAGACTCCATCACATAGATCAACAAAGGCGAAGCAAGTTTACATGAGGACATGCAACACCTTCAGTTGGGGGGAATATTGGGTCGCAAAAATGCCATATTTTTACCAACCTATTTTCATGATTACATTAGGTTTAGACTTATTATTTTCCAATGCATTTTTTTTAGTGTTTTTGAGTGAATTTATGATTAAATATTGAAAAAATAACATGTTTTCACTTATATATGAAAGTGGGATGAGTTTCATGATGTTTGTAGATATATTTGAAGACTCCAAAAAAGTTACATTTGATCACCAAGCCTCAAATTCGAATTATAGATTTGATGAAGATTTGGGAAATTCCTTCAAGCATAATTCATGGAGAAGAATCATGAAAGTTTTGATAAGATTTCTTATCAAAGATATTAATAGAGATTTGTGAGAGGATTTGTAGAGATGTTACTTGCTAAGTGTTAGCACATGGTTGTAAACACATGAGATATTTGTGGATCTCAAATATTTATTAGTTATATCAAGTTTATGTATAAGTAGGAGTGCCTCCTCCATTCCAAGTGGAGGACTCTTGTAGAATGTATCCAAATTATGATGGAATATAATAAAGCTTCCTTTTACATAAATTTTCATTCTATAGTTTTACATGTAAATCTATTTAATGCAGTGTATGAATTTATGAAATAGTTTGTTACTTTTCTCTTAGGAGAAATAAGTTCACTCCACATGGATCAAGGAAGCATTTTATTTCATTGTAAATAGTTGTGAATATTGGTTATATTTATATATTGGGTTATAATATTGATGGTTGATAGGTCCCATGAA
Organism: Pinus albicaulis; assembly: GCA_034641835.2. NCBI lineage: Eukaryota > Viridiplantae > Streptophyta > Pinopsida > Pinales > Pinaceae > Pinus > Pinus albicaulis. The sequence goes on from CM076579.1 coordinate 967,151,782, forward strand.
ACATTATGAAGAGACCTCCTATAAGGGAGCTTAGTGTTTTCTTGCCTACAATAACTGAGTCATTTAACTCATCTTAATATTTTTTATAGGTTTATATGTTTTTTTGTTTTCATGAATACTTGATAATTTTGATTGTTGATAGGTATAGTGAAACATTATGGAAGGACCCCCTGTAAGGGAGATTAATGTTTTCTTTTCTGCAACAACCAAGTTTTCTTAGATTAGAGACAGTTTCCTACTCTTTCATATATTTTTCTCGCATCATCAAAAGCTTACAAGTATCCTTGGTTGATAATTTAATGAAAGCAAATTAAGAAATTGAATTCCCTGACAAAATCACACCACTTGTTGATGTACTTCTTCGCCTTCCCATTATTCTTGGCTTGCTGCTTCGAGGAGTTTCCTAGGGGGTTGCAACCTGACTCTTCCCTTTGATCTATGTCATGGTGGCACCTATGATATACTTTGGGTTCGAAGATCCAAAGTCTCACTTCTTCTGCTTGAATTTGTGATCAATATTAGCAACATATCAATATGCTACACCAAGTGAAAAGATGTCTAGGAACTCCATTTATTCCTGAATGTATTTGTGCAAGAAAGTGCGGTACTTGAGCTCCAGGTGTTTCTCAGAATATTTGATAACCAACTTTGTGCATAGGTTATGGAAAAGATTCATTATCTCATGCACATCTTGATCCCTTTGTTGTTGCAACATAGTCCATTGTATGTACTTTTCCTCATAGATCCCCATGGGGTAATACTGTTTCTTAATGGATTATCAGAAAGAATACCAAGTGGGTGTGACTGAAAATAGTGAGGTTTCTCTCTCATCCCTCTTTTCACAGTAGGTTTCCCACCAGTCTTTGACATGGGGGACGACTTTAAGGAGTGAAAAATAAATCTTTTTCCGATTGGAAAAATCATGAACCGAAAAACACCCTTCCAAAAAATTTAACCATATATCTATGATGTCTACATTTATCCAGCCTTCAAATACGGGAATGTTAAAATTGACTTGTACCTTGAAGGGAGTTGCACCTTCAGAGTGGTTTCAAGATGAAGATGCATTGATTGTGGGCATCTGCTAAAGGATCTGGGAAAAGTTATCCATCATCGCGTTCCTCTGTCACTTGAGGGCTTCTTCAAGCTATATTTTGAAAGTATCTCTTACTTCCTCCTCTTTATTTTCTTACACCATGGGAGGTTGTTGAGGTTTACGAGGTTGGTATTACAAAGGTTCAACTAGTTTGAGCCCTAAATCCTTATACACCAACCTCATTGGGGACATGCAAAGAAAAAGAAAGAAAGAGAAGATCGTTTTGATACCATTAATCTAGAATTATGCAAGAATGCAACAAAATACAGACATAAAAATAAAAATATATATGAAACATAAATAAATATTCATTTAATAAATATGAAAGAACTGAAATATTCTTACATACATAATGGAAATAAACTAGCTTGGGTGATGGTAGCTTATCTCTTAGAAGAGATGTGGCAGCTACATCCTCTGAAATGTAATACAATGAGGCTCAAAGGCCTATTTATTATTGAGAAAAGATGGAAAACCACAAATATATAAAAAACCTAACCTTATGGGATGAAGTGCTAACTTTGGCATCGATATTAGTTTGATGTGCGCGATACCTCATTAGAAATATTTATCTAAGGACTAAAATTTTGACTATAAACATTTATCAAAGAGTAAAATTTTCCCATTAAAAAAAAACGTCATTTAAGGCCTCAAAACAAATTTGAAAGTTTGGTACCTGAAAAAATGCGAAAAATAGTAAATTGTGCTACAATTACAGAAAATGAAAGAAATAAAGGTAAAATTGTGGGGGTTCAAGGGAAATAGGTGGGTGGCCACAAATATCCACCTAGATCAAAAGGGAATTGGAATCTACACAAAAACTATCCTGTACAACATTCTACAATATTTTGTTCATAGTCATACACTAAATCCAGTGGAAAATATTCATTACATTAATGATATATATCAAAAAAATTATAAAATTTGGAAGGGGTTCTTTAGTTTAATATATGGCACAATAATAGACATTAAAACATTCAATTTACTATGAAATAATCATAAAATAACCTAAAGTATTATGCCACCATCATACAAAATAAAATACATGAACTAAGACAATTCAATAATCATCAAGTTTCTATTAATATTTAAAAGGCGTTAGGTGCACCATTACAACATTACCAATTTACCCTAGATCAGATCACCAACCTATTCAAAATAACATTACAATATTAGAATAGAAATACCCAAACTAACCTAAAGTTGACCAGCTCAATTTTCCTTGACTTGCACCTATTTATATGTGGACCCAAGAAAATGGCATTAACATGGAAAATATTTACCATGGGATAGTAGACTACAATTGATATTCTTGACTCAATAAAAATTGGTCCAAAATATTTAGTCAAAATTAACCACTTTAACTCGAACATCATATGCACAAATCCTTTCCTCACACTTTTTCATTCTATGACACTTTTGTGCATTGATCCTTTTCTAGAAATTTTTTGTGCCGATCCTTTTATGAAAATTATACACTCTGGTCCTTCTGCGTCATTTACTTCTCTTCACTTCTACACACAATTTCTCCAAAACTGTCAAAGTTACTCCATTTCTTTCACCCCAAAAATAGCCCCAACAGGTCCCCAACACTCACCTATGGCTCATCTCAAACCACTTAGTTGGCATACAACGAGGGTATTTTCTCCATGATTTGTGTAATATTCCCATCTTAACAATAAAGTAACTGTAGAAAAATAAGTATTCATATTACTTGTAAGCGTTAAATGATAAAAATACTATCATATTTTAGAGGTTTTTTATTTTTATTTTTATTTTTGAATGAAACTTTTCACCTCTTGTCATAACTAGAATTTCTTTATATTAAAAATATATATATATAACCAGAAGTAACCCATCACCTTTCAATTTTTCTTTACCTGTAAAGGTTGCTCCAAAATTTCTTAAGCCTTCATTTATATTGTAAGATATAGTGACACCCATTTGGACACCCATTTGTTATTTTTTTCTTTTTATTTCCCCCACAATGGTATCTACATACATACATATACCGACATCTCTTTACTTTGTATATTATGTTCATGTTTTAATAAACCAACCATATAACTTCTAAATAACATATTACTTCATGATTCTTTTTAAATCCTCGCAATACATGAGTTAACACACACATACACACACACACACACACATTTCCCCTTCGACCCACACAACATAATATATAGGTGAATATATGTGGTATATTATCAACCTTCCATGTTGATTGGTATTTATTATTACAGACACATTTATTATTATGTAAAGGGTGTTTTTTCCTTGTTCCTTTCTCTTCATGATATTAAGGCATATGGTGACTCGTAAGTATGCCTTAGAGAAACTGTCTGATAGCTCATCAAGATTCATTTGGTAATTGACACATGGTGTAGAACCTATGTGGCACTGGCACATGTTGACAGATCTAACACTCTGAATTGTGTTTCGGTAAGGGATAACTCAGATTGATCAACAAAAGGGGTTAGGGTAACTATCTACCCCATCCTATCAGCATCGTCTCATTGTGCATTTACCTCGATGGTGGTTGGGAGCTCTGATCTCTAGTCTAATATATACAATCTTCAACTTCTGGCTATATATAGTTCTACTGATGATTTCCTTCAGGAATTTCTAGTTGGTGCATTAGGGTTTATGGTCCATTTCAATTTCAAGTGAAATTACAAGAGGTAAATGCGTCTTTGCTCAGATGTATTCCATTACTTTTTTTTTTTTTTTTTTATAAATTTTGTTTTATTTATTCAATGTGGGACTTGGGGTTCACACTAACTTATTCACTACCTTTTGATAGGATAATAGTCCTCAGTAGGAGTGAGGGTTTTCATTTATTCTCTTATATTTCCTTCAAACATAGAGGTGACAACTCTCAAACCCTTATATTAAACTGGTCATTGTTGAAGGAGTTGTTAAAGGAAGTTCCAGGTGAAAACTGAAAAATAACCTTAAAGTTATAATTTATTTTAGTTTTATTTTCATAGTTATAATTCATGTTGTGAATTCCCTCCCCTTTCTTGCAAGGTTGCGATGGAAAGGGCATATCATGTCTCATCCACAAGGAAGACTTCAATGCTTGGTAAATTATTCTGGTTCTTTATTGTATATACATTATATCATGAGAATGGTTACTCATGTTGATAACAAACTACACTTGCAGGTATTCTTAGAAAGTTGAGCTCCATTACAGTTGGAAAGGGGTTTTCGCTAGCAATTCCAACCTTCTTTTTCAAATCATTAATGTTGGGTTTAGGTTCTAAATATTTTTTTCTTCCTACTAGGTTAATTATGGTAACTAAATGGAACCCAACTGTCATGAAAAGGCTTTATACACTATGAATGTTCTTCTTACTCTCATGCTAGGCCTGCTCACAACATTAGGGTAAGAAATTTCTCCCGAAATTGTAGCAGTTGAAATTCTATTTCCTTTTTGCTTCTTTAGCCTGGGGATTTGAGTAATCATTTATTATGGAATTCCATGAACCCCTGAATGATGGTATATTTTATATTTATGACACCTTTTACTTTATAATATTTCTTTAAAATTGGAGGCCTTCCTACCCTTAGGGTTTTGAAGAGGAACAAGGGTTATTGTTCAAATTTGATTCACATGTATATATTTATACTCCCATAATGTCTTGCAGTTCCATTCTATATTTGTTAAAAACACTTTACCTCAAACTTTATCCTCAAGGACTGAAATCTAAACTCTTGGGGGTATTTATTCATTACAAAACTTTTACATAATTTTTTTTTTACAGTTTCTAACTAGTTCTTGGATAACAATACATTTAAATTTCCTTATTTATTTATATACTGAAGAGTAGAACCTCTTGTTTTGTTTTATGAGTGTATGCAGAAAATATTTCGTTCTTGATAATTATTGGTTCAATGACTTTTCCTTACAACTTTACTTTAATCATACTTCCTTTCACATATGCAATAACTTTATTTTTCAAGAATGTAATACCCTGTATAATATATTTGTGCTAGTCATATTTAAATATTTGTTTACATATTTTTATTTTTCTATTATATATATATATATAATCTTATCTAGTTTAGAGACTCTGTGGTTACTTGTAATGGGAAATCACTACCAATTATATGCATCGTAACCCACTCAAGCCCAATCCCAACTCTGTGAAACTCTAAAGGTGATATTCTTCTCTCAATAATTCATGAGTACAACTTGGACATAAAACCCATAATTGTACCTTATTATTCTAGTAGTTTTTGAATATCATAAAAAAAACACTTATTAGAGACAACTCTTATACCATTCAAGTTGAATTTTAAAATTTTTTCCCCTATTCTTGATTTTTACCTAACACAAAAGAATTTGTGTATTCACAAATAGTCATAAATTTTAATCTCACCTATAGACACATACTTCCTAATTTGAACCTTGTTTCTATCTCCCATTTGAATATAATCACAGAGTTAGTCTAGCAAATAAATTTCTCTAATCTCAGTTAATTCTAGAACCTGTAATTAATATTTCATTCACAACATATCCACAATTCACATAGCTTACACAAGAAATTCAAGGCATAAATAATTATATATTTCCTTTTAGGAATAAGCCAAAGGCTACCACATTCCTTGAAACCTTGAATTGACTTGTGCAGACATTTTCCCCTAAGCTCTTCCTCTAACTATCAAGTAAAACAACGAATATTATTGGAGTTTTTTACCTCCGCAACCCTATGCATCATCCTGCAGACCATTTTCCTAGGTTTACCGCTATTTATCTCCCATTGGTAAGGTTTATCCAATTATTGTATTTATCTCCACAATATATTGTTAAGATTCCACCACAAGGTATATCTTTCCAACCTTGTAATTACTAAGGTGTTTTGCAATCTCTTTTTAATCTCTTGTTTTTTGTTCTTTCATAAACTCTAAATCAAGGCAAGATAAAAAGAGAATTCTCTTTTCTTACTTTTTTGTTTCTCCGCCTCTTTAGGCATAACTAACTTCAATTATTTTCCCCTTATAGTTAGAGGTGAATATCTGATGTTAGCCTCTTAACATATTTTTGAGAGGATTAATAATCTAACATTAATTCTCATTCATTATTATTTTTCTTTTGTTAGAAAATAAAAAAATATTCTAGCACATGTATTTTTAATTTCTCCAAATAAATAAAGTCACAAAATAAGTCTTTCCTGGGGTATTATATCTCCCCTCACCTTAAAAAGGTGCCACCATCCTTGGTATTTAACCAATATCAACCTTCATGCAAATTAGATCATCTTCATTTAATTATGATCTTTTAATGTTGCTACTTTTACTAATAGTAAAAAATGTGTCTCACTTCTACTCACACTTATTCTGCATAAGTGTCTTAAAATTTAACTCAATGCATCTGCCACCTTATTTTCCTTCCCCTTTATGTGCTTGATGTCAAAATCATAGTCACTTAAGAACGCCATCCACACAACGTACCTGAAATTCATGTCAGTTTGGATGAAAATACATTTCAGACTTATGCGATCTGTTATTAGAGTGAACTTATTTCCAACCAAATAATTTCTCCACATTCTCAGGGCATGAATAACTACCACAAACTGTAAATCATAAACCACTTAGTTCTTTTTGTGTTCCTTTAATTTATGGCAGTATTAAGCTATTACATGTCCCTCTTTATTTAAAACTCCCCCAACTCTTTCCAAACATGCACATGTACATATACAAATTCTTTATTTAGATCAACTATTTTTAATATCAGTGCTACTTTCAAAAGGTGTGTTAATCTCTCAAAAATTTCCTGGCATTTTTGTGTCCACAAAAAACTTACACCCTTCTTGTGTAAGGAGGTTATGGGATGTGCTATCTTGGAAAAATATTCTATAAATATGTAGTAGTACCTAGTAATTCCCATAAATGATCTTATATCAGCCACATTTTTTGGAATTGGACAATCTAAAATGGCCTTCACCTTCTCGGGGTGTACTATTAGACCTTCCTTGGATATTACATGTCCAAGAGATTGTATCTTGTCCTAGAAGAACTTGCACTTACTAATTTTTTCATACAGTTGATGTTCTTGCAAGGTCTCTAACACTATTTCCACGAGCTATTTTTTTTCTTCTCGAGTCTTGGAATGAATTAATATATCATCTATGAATAATAACAAAAAATTATCTAGAAAATTAATGAACATATTATTCAACAAACACGTGAATATAGTAGGTGCAGTATTAAGTCCAAAGGGTAACACTGTAAATTCGTAATGTCCATACCTTGTGTGCAAAGTTGTTTTGGATATATTATCCTTTTTAATCCTTAGCTAGTGATAACCTAATCTGAGGTCTATTTTTGAAAATATAGTCACCCCTCTTACTTGATCAAAGACATCATATATGCTCGGAAGGGGGTACCTATTTTTAATAATCAACTTATTTAATTAATGGTAATCAATACACAGTTTAAAAGTCTAATTCTTCTTCTTTACGAAAAGAACCAGTGCACCCCATGGTGAAACACTGAGTTTGATATACCATTTATTAATAATTTCTTGTAATTTCATTTTTAATTCCATCAACTCAGGTACGCTCATCTGATACAAAGCTTTTGACACTGAAACTACCCTTGGTATTAATTCTATGGATAAATCTATTTCTCTTTTTGGGGGAAGACCTAGAATTTCGTCTAGAAACACATCCAAGTAGTCCTAAATAAATTCCAAGTCATTTATAGATTTATCAATTTTGTTTAAAGAATGATCCTCCACTTGGATGGCTAAAAGTTGATATCCTTTTCTTTCATCCCTTTTCAGTTGCAAGGATGATATATGTCGTACAAATATATGCCTTGATATGCCCCTTATAACTGCCATTTATTCGTCTTCAACTGTACATGTAACACTTTTATTTAGAAATTTTACAATTTCTTGGTTCCTTTCCAACCAATCCATCCCTATCATAATTCCATATAGATCGAGGGTAAAATATTTAAATTTATGGTAGTCTAAATTCCACCTAAATATATTGAACATGCCTTTATCTAGTTTGTAAATTTTATTTTTGTTACCATAGTCAACTGAACCAACCAGGAATTCTTATATTTTTCAGATTTAATTTTACATTTTTCTACCACCTGAGGGCTAACATAACTTATGTTATTGCCAATATCTATTAATATAAAAAAAATTTGATAAAAAATAATACCTTTAGTTTCCACCATTATGGGTAGTCTCCACTTGGCGTCTTTCTAGTGCCACATTGATACGTAATATGTTTTTGGCTACATCATTGACTATAGAGGCCTCCTGCACGTGTTGTATATTTTGCACCAACTAGGTAGTGTAAGGGAAGTTTTGTAATAAATGAGGTTCTCCACAACCCCAACACCTTAGAGGTTCTTTATCTTTACCATTACCTCCTTTATTGGCATCCACTTGTTTAGACCCAACTTGAGATTGGCCTTGTGTTTTTATTGGTTGACTGCTATTTTTATTCCAACTCTGGTTCTTGTTACTTTTTTGGGGCTGCTTAAAGGACCCTGATTTTTCACTCTTTTCACCTTGAGCCATCTACTTTTTTCTTGTTGGAACCATATTTTAAATTTGTTTATTCTTCTTATCTTTTTAATAACATATTCAATATTTTTTGTTACATAGTCCATGGTATTCGGGTTATCATACTCAATTATTTCCCTAAAAAAGGTGGAATATAACTTAAAAATCGATGAATCTTATCATTTTCATCCTATAAGTATGGTACACAACACAATAAATGAGTAAACATATTTGACCAAATCATCCATTTTCATTTTCCCCAATTTCATTTCATGAAATTCCTTGGTCTTGTAATCAAAGTATATATGTGTTAAGTAATTCGCTTGAAATAAACATTCACAAATTCTTTCAAGTAAACCTCTTTTCCCTCTAAGTTATGGATTTTCCTCATTTCTCCCAATGACAAGGAGGATTTTCCCTTCAATTGATCAATAGCTAGCTTGTATTTTAATTTAGTGGAATAATCATATACTTGGAAATATCTATTAATGTTAAGAAAACAAGCCTAAAAAAACTCTTCCGTTTCTCCATCGAAGGTCAAGGGTCAATTTTTCATAAATTCTACAAGAATTTCCACTCCAGGGTTTTTCTCTAGACTTGTATACATTTTCGAGGAATTGTGTTCCTATGCTCCCTTCATCCCTTCGTCTTGAATTTCTACCATATTTTCAACAGTTTTTCGCTTAGAGGTCTCAACCTGATTATGCTTATTCCCCACCATTTCCACTACCTTGGGGATTGTTTTTCCTATTAAATTCTTAATGAGCAACTCCTGCTCTATGTTGGCCTTCAGTAGTTTCTCTAGTCTAGTCGCATGTTTATCAATTTTGTTTGCAAATTCTTCATCATATTGAACACCTCTATGATGGATATCTGCAATCATTGTACGAAATGTACATAAAATTATTCTTCACCTATAAGGTTTCTTTCTGGTGGTTCATCCATTCTTGGTGCTCTGACATGTTTCTTTCTTGATTTCTTTATTGATATATACACCAAAATTAATAAGTTAATAACAATATTATTAACTCAAGGTCTTAGTGTTGAAACCCTTTTCTTTGATACCATATGTAATATACTTATCTTAAAAATAAAGTAACTGCCAGAAAATAAGCATTCATCTTACTTGTAAGAGTTAAATGAAAGCACTACTATCATATTTTATCGGTTTATTTTTGTTTTCCTTTTGATTTTTGAAATAAATTTTTCACCTCTTGTCATAACTATAATGTGGTTATATTTTTTGAAAAAATATAATAAGAAGCAAACCATCACCTTTTAGAGGTTTATTTTTGTTTTCCTTTTGATTTTTGAAAGAAAATTTTCAACTCTTGTCATAACTATAATGTGGTTATATTTTTTGAAAAACTATAATAAGAATCAAACCATCACCTTTCATTTTTTATTTACCTATACAAGTTGCTCCAAAATTTATTTCCTTAATCCTTCATTCATTTATATTGTAAGATCTAGTTACACCCATTTGGGCATCAATTTTTTTCTTTTTTTTTTTTCTTACCCCCACAATGGTATTTACATATATGCATGGACCTACATTTCTTTACATTGTATATTATGTTCATGTTTTAATAATTCAACCATATAAATTCTAAATAACATATAATTCAACATATGAGTTTATATATATATATATATATATATATATATATATATATATATATCCCCTTTGACCCACACATCGTAATATATAGGTGAATACATGTGGTATATTATCAACCTTCCATGTTGATTGGTATCTATTCTTATAGGCTCATATATTATTATGTAAAGGGTTTTATTTACTTGTTCTTTGCTCTTCACAATATCAAGGTATTTGGTGACTTGTAAGTATGCCTTAGACCAATTCTCCGACAGCTCATCGAGATTCACGTGGTAATTGACACACGGTGGAGCACCTATGTGGAAATTGCACATGTTGACATATCCAACGCTCTAGATAGTCTTTTAGTAAGGGAAAATTTAATTTGATTTGAAAAAGGGTTAGGCTAACTATATACCCCATCCCATAGGCACCGTCTCATTGTACGTTTGCCTCGATGGTAGTTGGGAGCTTCATTCTCTGGTCTCAAACTCTACTGTATACTCCTTTTGAATGCTGGTTATCTATGGTTCCAATGGAGAATTCCTTGAGGGATTTCCAACTGGTGCGTCAGGTTTTATGGTTCCTTTTGATTTCAGGTGCAATTACAAGAGGTAAAGGTGTCTTTACTCAAATATCTTCCATTGTAAATTTTTTATTTTTTATTTTGTTTTTATTTATTCAACGTGGGACTTGGGGTTCATGCTAAATTCTCTGTTACCTTTTGATAGGATAATAGGCCTTGGCAAGAACGAGTGAGAGTTTTTATTTATTTTCTTGTCTTTCTTTCAAACTCAGGCGTGACAACTCTCAAACCTAGTTTTTATTTATTTTTCTCTCTTTCTTTCAAACACAGGGGTGACAAATCTCAAACCCTTAGGTTACACTTGTTGTCACTAAAGTGGGTTTTTAAAGGAATTTCTAGGTAAAAGATGCAAAATAACCCTAAATTTCCATTTTATTTTAGTGTTATCTTCCTAGTTATAATTCATTTTCTGAATTCCCTCCCCTTTCTCACAAGGTTTTGATGGAAAGGGCATATCACGTTGGGTCGTCCATAGGTAAGACTTTAATTTATGATTCATTTTCTGAATTCCCTCTCCTTTCTCGCAAGGTCGCAATGGAAAGGGAATATCACCTTAGCTCCTCCACAGGTAAGATTTTAATCCCTGGTACACTGTTAAGGCAACACGAGGCTTAATGGTTAAGAACTTGTGTTTTCTCTTGGGAGGTCACAGGTTTAAAACCAGTGGTGGGTAGGGATGTCTTTGGCCCGCAATGACCAATCTAGAGGGATAAATGTCCCATTGGGATCTAACCATGGTATCCAGACACCTCGGTCCTTGTGAATTCATGAGTTAATATGTGGCTTGTAGGTTGTTGCATATACCCAATAAGGTTGCTTAGTTCCCTATCTCAAAACAAATCCCTGGTACATTGTTCCTATATATATATATATCATTAGAATGGTTGCTCATATTGTTAAAAATCTACACTTGCAAGTATATTATTGAAATACTGTGGCTTGCGGGTTGTTGCATATACTCGGAAAAGTTGCTTAATTCCCCGTCTAAAACAAATCCCTGGTTCACTATATATATATATATATATATATATAATTATAATGGTTACTCACCTTGTTTAAAAGCTACACTTGCAGGTATATTCTTGGAAAATTGAGCTTCGTTACAGTTGGAAAGGGGTTTTCAATATCGATTCCAATCATCTTTTTTCAGCTTTAAGCTTTATGATGATGCGAGTTTTTTACACCAAATCCAACAAGAGAGTAACAATCTAGACTAGAGCTCTTCAAATAGCTCTAACCATTTGGTATGGTAGGAAAAACTAATGTTAACTATATTGTTAGCCTTTCACCTCTTTCTCTTGCGAAAAGGGAAATATAAAGGAAAATTAATGCTAACTATATTATCTATGTAAACCTAAACTAATATTGAAATATAATACAAGAAAAAACTACAAAATAATGTTAGATAAACTAAAGCAAGATGTTATAATACAAGTAATGCATAAGACTATGTTACAAGAAGAAAATAGCATAAAATATTCTAACTAGTGTGTGAAATGTAGATGTATTTTTTAGCAAATTATAAAAGGGTACAATATGCAAATTAGTTTCTAATTTATAAATGAAATTATATATTAAACTAAAATAAAGAATTATTAATGTCATATAAATGAAATACTTAAAGTTACTTTATCTTGATCTATCATAATAGGAACAATAGCCACCCCAGCCTCACAATGGCCTCTCGTAAGGAGGAGAGTAGGGAGGTGTGCGTGACCGCTCTCTTTTGGAACCACCCCTCTGTCATGCCCCTATACCTTTGGTGTCTTTCAACCACGCTATATATGGGTGTGACACTATCATACTTTTTATTTTTCCAAATACTCAAGTATATAGACTATGCCTTTAGAAAAAATTGTTCAATCAGTTAATCAAATGTTCTTTAAATATGCGGAAATAAACATAAACACCATTATAAATCCATAAGTACGCCCATAAATACAAGGGAGGGGAAAATCCCTATTAATAATGAGTCCGCCCAATAATATGTTTCATAAATATGAAATAATATAAGTCTAATCCAGCAAAAGCCACTTCTGCTCCTTGGCAAGGCAAGTTAGCCTTTTAACCAAGCTTCAAGGCTTGTTAACCATCAAACTAGCCTACAACAATAATTTACAACATCAGATTTTCACCTTGGGATTTTTTTGCATAAGTCTGCACAAGTGTTGCCGGGTCACTTGGGTCACTCAGGTCGGCACTGTAAATTATTTCAAACCATCCCACGAGTTCCCTGTGTGTCCAATATGCTTCCTAGCTATGTAGTTAGATGCGGTCCATCAATACGCACTTGCTGCAACTTTTGACACTCAATTCCGACTTACGATACTCCCGGAAGGACTTCCGAACTGAATTTTAGTTTGTGCAGATGTCCTGCCCGACCCAACCTACACTACGGAAGTTCTGCACGTCCTGCATGTCCATCACCTGACCTGACCTGCGTGCTACCTGACTCAACCCACCTTGCAGTGTGGACACCTTGTAGAGGAATTTTGCACGCCCTTCACGTTCAACAACCCGACTCGACCTACGCTCGCCTTCCTTCACCATTGCCGTGCTTATTCCACCAACGAGCTGTTGGATAGCTCGTGATGATCCCATGCTTATGACTTGATCATTGCATGAATTCATTGATGATTTTCATGACCATCACATGCTGTATTAATACGTGTACCATGGGTGTCGTGGGTCACTCGGTGGACCCGAGCTAACCCCACCGACGCCCTTCGCTCAACTCATATGTACTTGGTGTAGCGGCCGCACCCCAACATGTCAGCCACTATAACATTTAATACGTCAGCTATGTGTGACGCGCCCGCTATAATGTACAGCAACATGCCCATCGCCACATGCCCACGCTCGCGCCCGCTATGGTACGACGATCCATCCATAACGTCGCACGATGCCTGAACTTTGTCAAACGCCTTGATGGGCACACCCGTTGTGTTGAATGTGCCTCATGAAGTGTGGGCCTTACATACTCCCCCACTTAAAATATGAATATCGTCCCCGATAGTGCTATCATCTTTGCATCATATCGTCGCAAAGTGTCGTCGCAACTTTCATCGCAATGTATCATCGAGCAATATCGTCGCAACACCGTCACATATACCAGCAAGGTTCATGTCCATGAAATATCTTCTCAATCCATGATCATCAATACATCTACCACAATCATCACATGTTATACCATTGTGGGAAGTCAATCTCCTCAACAAGGTTCCATGCTGTTGCAACATATACTGTGTTAAACCACCACATATCATCAATGTTGTGTGAAATTATGCATCAAGTACTCCAACCAACTCAACACAACAAAAGCTGCCATGTATCCAGCATAACTCCGCACACTTTCGGACCCCATAACTCAAACTAGTCGGGTGATCAATCCAACCATACATCCTCATCGTGAGAATGCACATCCTCATACCATGTGTTATTTGTTCCTTATGCAATCTGTCACTTCCATCAACTCGATCAAGACTCAATCTCATCCAAAATTCCATGTTCTGGGTCCATGAAGTGTATCCATCTCATCCAAAACATGTTGTCCATGATGCTAATTCATGCGCTACTTGTATGCAAAGTAGTATCATCGTCCAATCATCATCAAAGTTAAGAGGTCTCCCTCTCATCAAATCAAGTAAAAGTGTGTCTAAGTCAAGTGGACTCAACCCATGCCCAAGTGTATACCACCCAGGCATCTGCATCATGAACTCCCATGCCTCCTCATATCCAAAGCGTTTGGCAAGCCTACTTGTATTGGCCATGAGTGCCATCAAAAGTTCTCACCCTGAAAATCATATGAATTTCTCATAGGTTACTCATCCAACCAATGTCCTAGTTGCTCATGGTGAACGACATCCCATTAATCCATATATAAAATATATCCATGTAGTCCATGTCCATGACTTTGGCTGTCCATGTGTTCATCTAAGTGAACTCAACTAAAATCTCATCATCATCATGTGCATACATATGTCGAGGTGAAGTTCTCTCGGTCACTCTTACCTTCATTATATGAGTACTTCCTTCAAGGCTACTCCCCCACTTAAAGGTCTGCCAAGAGGTCCATCTTGGTTGAAGCCATGAAGAAATATATTCCACCAACGTGCCCTACCGCCAAGGTATTCTATGGGTCATGCCAGGCACTTGCCATTCTATGTGGCTAAGAATGACCCTTTCCATCATAAAGGTCATCAAGTTCCACCCTTGTCTAGGGCATTTGAACCATCTAGAGTAAGGTCACAAATTGCCCCATCAAAGTTTGCAACAAGCAATGACCCTTGGTCCTCCAATGTACAAGGTCTCATCATAGTAGTCATCCAAGGATAGATCATCCATGGTGTTGGAAAAGAAGTCATGTATTTGCTTGTTCCTCCATACGGTCCATCTTCCAAATGCTCCAATGAAACATAAGTCATATCTTCATGAAGACTCCTCAAGTAAGTGTCCCCCATCCTCCTTAATGCATTTGATGTGTTCGATCCTTGTACCACCTGCTCATCAAGTTCCTCCTCAATCATGGTCACATTTGCAACATCTCCATGTGGTTTATCCACCAATTCTTACAATGTGTCTTGTCTTGTCTTGGTCATAAGTTCTGCCTTTATATCTTCCATCTCTACAACATCCTCATGAGAATCATCCATCACTGATGCTTGCAATGTGCTTGGCCTTGGTCCAACCTGTTTATCAGGTTAAACCTTGAAATCTTCCACATCTTCAACATCCTTGTGTGGATCAACCTGTAATGATTGTAATGTGCTTGGTTCAGGTTCAACTTGTTCTACAAGTTCTTCCTTCTCCTCAACTACATTCCCAACATCCTTCAGTTCGGTCATAGTGGGATTCATGCCACCATGCATCCTTGCAAGTTTACTAAGCTCGGTATAATTCCATAAAAGAACCCCTCGTTGTTCACTCAATTCATCATATTTGGCTTCCAAATCATCTTCTTCACCCATGAGTAGATAAAATTCATATTTATCTTCTTTCGATCTTTTCTTCCAAACCAATGGTTGGTAAGCCTCTCTCATTTTAGAGAGCCTCTTCTTCAATGCATTCCTCTTCTTTAAACAATTGAATAGCATTTCTTTAAGTCCTTCAAGGTTCATTTTCTCTCGAATGATCTCCTCCATAAAGCTTCAATACCTCTGCAATATTGTAGCTTGTATCCTTTCTAAATAGTATAATTTTAGCTTCAACACCACCTGCAACCCTGCAACTATGTTCCTGCTTCAGTAAAAAATCCCTGAGACCCCTTATAATAAAGTGTGGGATGAAGCTCCGATACCAACTGATGTGCAACAGCAGTTGTGTATTCAGACTTCAACAACCATGTATTAGTTCTCTGATATCAACTGATGTGTAGAAGAAGTGGGATAAATAATCAATAAAGGTATGCTCTGATACCAACTGTCATGCCCCTATACCTTTAGTGTCTTTCAACCATGCTATAGACAGGTGCAGTACAACTGCACTTTTTCTTTTTCCAAATACTCAAGTATATAAACTACACCTTTAGCAACACTTGTTCAATTAGTTAATAAAATTTTCTTTCAATATGCGGAAATAAACATAAACACCATTATCAATCCACAAGTACACCCATAAATAAAAGGGAGGGGCAACTCCCTGTTAATAATGAGTCCGCTCGATAATATGTTTCATAAATATGAAATAATATAATTCTAATCCAACAAAAGTCACTTCTGCTCCTTGGTAAGGCAAGTTAGCCTTTTGACCAAGCTTCAAGTCTTTTAAACCATCAAACTAGCCTACAACAATCATTTACAACATCATATTTTAACCTTGGGAGTTTTTAGCATAAGTCTGCCGAAGTGCTGCGGGTCCCTCGGGTCACGGGGGTCGGCACTATAAATCATTTCAGATCATCCCATGAGTTCCCTGTGTGTCCAATCCACTTCCCAACTATGTGGTAGATGTGTCCCATCAATATGCACCTGCTACAACTTTCGGAACTCAATTACGACTTACGATGCTCCCGAAATGACTTCCAAACTGAAGTTCAGTTCATGGAGACACCCTACCCGACCCAACCTGCACTGCAGACGCCCTACGGAAGTTCCACACGTCCTACACGTTCATCACTTGACCTGAATTGCGCACTGCCCGACTCGACCCACCACGTGGTGAAGACACCCTATAGAGGAATTCTGCAAGCCCTGCACGTTCAACAACCCGACTTAACCTACGCCCATCTTCCTTCATCGTTGTTGTGCTTCTTCCACCAACGAGATGTTAACTAGCTTGTGATGCTCCAATGCTTATGCCTTGATTGTTGAATGAATTCGTTGATTATTTTCATGACCATCACATGCCATATTAATATGCGTATCATGGGTGTCGTGGGTCGCTCGGTGGACCTGAGCCAACCCCACTGACGCCCTCTGCTCAACTCGTCCGAACTTGGTGTAGCATCGGCCGCGCCCCAATACGTTGACTGCTATAACATTTAATACGTCAGCTACGTGAGACGTGCCCGCTATAATGCACGCCCACATGCCCATCTCTACATGCCTGCGCACGCGCCTGCTATGGTGTGACAGTCCACCCATAACATCGCACAACACACAAAATTAGTCAAACGCCATTGTGGGTGCGCTCGTTGTGTTGAACGTGCATCATGAAGCATGGGCCTTACACCCTCAGTAAGGAGAGCACTGAGGAGTATAGATGCATCCGTAATGATCATACAGTGAAGGTCTAGGAGAACGACGTGAGCTGTGAGCATAACAATCATTATAACCTCGGCACCCATCATGGCTGTGATAGGAGGAGCCAAATTTGCAGGTACTTTTAACCCCAAGATAGTTGCCTAGTGTAGGAGTCCTTGGCCGCTTCCTCCTCAACTTCTCCACTGTGATTAAACATCTTTCAAGAATTTATTGATTCAGATATTTTATACAACGTTAAACACCTCAAGGCTTCCCATTGTGACAAAGCCAAAACCATGTGATAACCTGGTTCAAGGTTATACTGCGAGGCGACAATAAATATCCTTTCCCGCTCTTGAGAAAAGTTCTTCTAGATCCTTCTCTGTAACATGAGTGGAGAGACCAGTCACATAAAGGGTATTTCCGGGATTCTTTGCTTCATCATTTCCTCTTTTTTTCCTGATAGGACTACAGGATTTGGATCTTAACCGCATCCGATGAGGAGAATGTGATGGAGAAGACCTCCTCTGGGGAAATTCCACCATGTTTCAAATCCTTTTGAGAACAAATGCACCCTCCACACTAAAATTTCCAAAGATAATCAAAGAGTTGGCAATGCAAATTGCATGCACTTTCCTTCTTGTGGAAAATAGCCCTGGAGGAAAACGGATATGATGACAGTTGGACCCTAATCTTCTAAAACAATAGTTTGAATCCCCTAAAATGGAGCAACTATTTTCTTCTAGGGTTTCAACTATTCTATCTAGGATTTCATGAAAAAGACTAAGAATATACGAGTACCTGCACTATTTTTTTTCCCTACGAATACAATGGAAGGTCATATATAATGGTGGAAAATATTTATAGACTTTTGCTTCGATAAAGGAATTCAAATCCCTAATCCTAATCTTTTGGGCTGACAAGATCCACCATGGACCTCTTCAAATATTTCATTGGACAATTCCGACTACTGCAAATCCACCTGCAAAGATTCTGCTTTAACAAAATTTAAAAATAAAGGTCGAATCTGGAGACTGTTACAATTTGATAGAAGAACAATCAATTTTTCATCTTTTTCCACTAAACTCATTAATTTCTGTCACACAAAAGGAATATGTTGTATGGTTCCTGAGCTATCCAACAAGACTGCCTCCAAATCTGTTATGAATTGCACCATGGTACCTATGGATGCTACCTTTCGTGTGAACATCAATCACAACTATTAATATATTACATTTTTAAATAAATACCAAA
Organism: Pinus albicaulis; assembly: GCA_034641835.2. Lineage (NCBI taxonomy): Eukaryota > Viridiplantae > Streptophyta > Pinopsida > Pinales > Pinaceae > Pinus > Pinus albicaulis. Next base: position 967,170,529 of record CM076579.1, read on the forward strand.
CTTCAGTTTGTGTTTTCTTGCCTACAATAACTAAGTCATTTCACTCATATTAATGATTTTTATAGGTTTATATGTTTTTTTGTTTTCATGAATACTTGATAATTTTGATTGTTGAAAGGTCTTGTGAAACATTATATAAGGACCTCTTTTAAGGGAGCTTAATGTTTTGGTGGCATCATCACAAGCATGTGATTATCCCTGGTTGATAATTTATTGAAACCAATTTAAGAAATTGAATTTCCTGACAAACGCACACCACTTGATGATGTACTTATTCATCTTCCCATTATTCTTGGTTTGCTGCTTCGAGAAGTTTCCTTGGAGGTCGCGGCCTGAATCTTCCCTTTTCTCTATGGCTTGGGGTGCCTATGCTATACTTTGGGTTCGAAGATCCAAAGTCTCACTTCTTCTGCTTGAATTTATGATCAATCTTGGCAACATATCGGTATGCTGCACCAAGCAAGGATATGTCCACGAAATTCATTTCCTCCTGAATGTATTTGTGCAAGAAATTCAGTACTTGAGAACCAGGTGTTTCTCAGAATATTTTATACCAAAATTTGTGTGTAGGGTATGGAAAATATTCATTAGCTCATGCACATCGTGATCAATTTGTTTCTATAGGGTAGTCCATTGTATGTACTTGTCCTCATAGATCCCCATGGAGTAATATTGTTCCTTAATGGAGTCTAGGAAAGAATACCAAGTGGGTGTGACTGCAAATAGTGAGGGTTCTCTCTTGTCCCTCTTTTCACAGTAGGTTTCCTACCACTCTTTGACATGGGGGGAAATTTTGAGGAGTGCAAGAGTAATATTTATCCAATTAGAAAAATGATGAACTGAAAAACACCCTTCTAACAAATTTAACTATATATCTATGATGTCTACATCTATCTAACCTTAAAATATGGAATGTCAAAATTTAATTGTACCTTTAAGGTAGTTGCGCCTCCAGAGTGGTTTCCGGATGAAGATGCGTCACTTGTGGGAATCCGTTGAAGGATCTGGGAAAAGTTATCCATCATCATGTTCCTCTGTCACTCGAGGGCTTCTTCAAGCTATATTTTGAAAGTATCTCCTATTTCCTCATCATTATTTTCTTCCACCATGGGAGGTTTTCGAGGTTGGTCTTACAAAGGTTCAATTATTTTGAGGCCTAACTCCTTATACACTGACCTCATTAGGGACATGCAAATAAAAAAAGAAAGAAAGAGAAGACCATTCTAATACCACTGATATATAATTATGCAAGAATGAAACAAAATACATACATAAACATAAAAAAAATATGCAACTTAAATAAATCTTCATTTCATAAATATCAAAGAATTGAAATATGCTTACATACATAATGGAAACAAACTAGCTCGGGTGATGATAGCTTATCTCTGAGAAGAGATGTGGCAACTACATTCTCTGAAATGTATTATAATGATGCTCAAAGGTCGATTTATTATTGAGAAACAATGGAAAGCCCTAAACATCCAAAAACACAACCTTATGAGATGAAGCACTAAAATTTTGGGCCTCGTTGGGGTAAATTGGTACATCAAATTCTAGGGGGTTGTAACTTTGGCATCGATCTTCTTCTGACACGTGCGATAACTTGTTAGAAATATTTGTCTAGGGAATAAAAATTTCGATTGTAAACATTTATCAAAGAGTAAACTTTTCTCGTTTAAAAAAAAAGTCGTCATTTAGGGCCTCAAAACAACTTTGGAAGTCTAGGACCCAAAAACTGCCAAAAATAGTAAATTGTGCTACAATTACGGAAAATGAAAGAAATAATGGTACAATGGTGGGGTCCAAGTGGAATAGGTGGGTGGCCACAAATATCCACCTGGATCAAAAGGGAATTGGAATCTACACAAAACTATCCTCTACAACATTCTACAATATTTTTTTCATAGTCATTATACACTAAATCTAGTGGCAAACTTTCATTATATTCATGATATATATCAAAACATTATAAAAGTTGAAAGGGTTGCTTTAGTTTAATATATGGCGCAATAATAGACGTTAAAACATTCAATGTACTGTAAAATAATCATAAAATAACCTAAAGTATTTTGCCTCCATCACATAAAATAAAACACATGAACTAAGACAATTAAACCATCGTCGATTTTCTATTAATATTTAAAAGACGTTGGGTGCACCATTACAACATTACCAATTTTACCCTATATCGACTCACCAACCTATTCAAAATAACATTACAATATTATAATAGAAATACCCAAACTAAGCTAAAATTGACCAACCCAAATTTCCTCGACTTGCACCTATTTATAGATGATTATGTGGGCCCAACACAACGACATTAACATGGAAAATATGTTGAAAATGCAACAAGATGATGGAGCTTAGTGAAATGAAGTCGACTTCACTAAGTGGGCCTGCAGGCTATTTTTGGCGCAAAGTCTATTTTTAGACTATGTCTATTTTTAGACATATGGAGCATGGTCTAGGAGTTGCAGTATGCTATTCTTGGATGATTGGTGGAGTTGGTAAAAATATATGGACCTATATTTTTAGACATACAGGTTGAAGTCTATTTTTAGACTGCCTGTCTAAAAATAGGTCAGTCAAATATTATTAACCCTTAATAATATTTAGACTCTAAACTTCAGTTTATTCTCTTACAACACTTCAGTTGGAGCTACGGATGTGGATCATGCATCTGACAGAAGGAATTACACTATTCCTTGGGGTTTGGTGAGCTCATGCATGGTTGACTTCAGTTAGGACTTCAGTGGCAGAGTTTGGTGGATTTGATGAGACAGTTGGTGGAGTTGTGTTCGGTTTAACTTAGTTGAACTAGTTGTGTTTAGTTTAACTGGCTAATACACTAGTAATGAGTGGAGTGAATTAAATATTATTTAATTCACTAATTATTAACTCATTATTCAACTCAAGAACACATCAGTTCACTACAGTGCATGGACAGTTCACTGGAGACCAATGGAAGAGGTAGATGGAAGGGTGAGTTTGCTATTAGTTGCGACAGCAGTTGTGCATGAGATTTGCACAAGCATTGGAGGAGATTTCCAATGATGATTGCGCAGTTGGATTCAAGGAGATTCAAACTTGGATCTCTCATTAGACCAACTTGGATTGCGCAATAGAGGCAGGCAATTAGTGGATGAGTTTTGAACCTGTGACTTGTTCAAAACTGAGCTAGTTTGTGTGTAACTTTTGGAGACAGTACTGAGTACTTGTGAGGAGTATTGTACTGAGATTGTTACATGTTCTCTTCTATTATAATATAAAAATAGCTGGGGGTTTTCAGCTATAAGCTTTCCCCATTACATATTGTGTTTATGTGCGCATGTGACTATTTCTATTTCCGCAAATTGTTGATCAATTGTAGAAGAGGTTATGTGTTATGCATGAATTTGAATTAGTGTGTGACCAGGATAATCTCAGTGGATAAATCTTCATTATTCAGCAAATTTCTACATGGTATCGGAGTGAATTGATCATCGGGATCTATTACAGTGATTACAATTTTATTTCGGTAGACAAAGTCTGTATCGGGCCAGGTAGCCTCTGGATCCATCCTTTCTCTGAAAGGTGATATATCCAGTAAATGCCCTTACAGTCGATCTCTGTGCTAGAAATAATTTTTTCTCACAGATCCAGAAGCAGTTGAGTTTTTGAGTTTGGAATTCGAATTTTGCAGTAGTTTGTTTTCTTGGTGCCGGAGTTGAAATGTCTTTCAACGGTTTGCGACTCGAATATGCTCTTGAAGGCAGTTCGAATTATGTTGCATGGAAAGATCGGATGGAGGCAGTATTAGAAGATAATGGGCTGAAGGAGTTTGTAGATATGGATGTCCAAAAGCCTACTGATCCTGCTGAAGTTGAGGCTTGGCAAAAGAAGATGGCGAAATGTCGAAGGATTCTGTTGGAGGGCGTGAAGGATCACATTGTATCCAGCCTGCATGGAAAAGCTTCTCCATATTTGATGTGGAAAGCGTTGACAGATCTATTCCAGAGTAAGAGCGACCAAAGGAAGCTGGTGCTCAAAGATAATCTTAGAAACATTAAGATGGAGAAAGGCGACAGTATCGCCAGGTACCTCACGAAGTTCACTCAATGCAGAGATGAGCTGGGAAGTGTGGGGGTGACTGTCGAAGAAGAGGACATGGTAGACTTGGCTCTCCTTGGTCTTCCGAAGGCTTGGAATTCCTATCAGGACTCTGTCAATGGTCGAGAGAAGTTGTCAGGATGGGAGCGACTTTGGGCGGATCTCATGCAAGAGGAGATAGGGAGGACTACCAGGGACGGATCTTTATCAAAGGTATCTGATGAAGAAAATTGCGCTTTGGCTACCAAAGCAAAGAAGGGGAAGAGCAAGAAAGCTTCTCAGTCTGGTGTGAAAGGCAAGAAGCAAGACATGTCCAAGGTGAAGTGTTTTCACTGTCACCAGCACGGACACTATGCCACAAATTATCCGCAGAAGAAGAAAAATAAGAAGGCTGCTGGATTTGCAGCGGGAGAGGCATTGACTTCTCAATTCGAACTGGATTTTTCACTGATCGCATGCTTGGTTTCAAGTGTGATGGGATCAGTATGGTTCTTGGACAGTGGTGCGTCATTTCACATGACCAGAGATCGAGATCTGTTTTCAGATCTGGAGGAAAAAATCTCGGAGTGCACATCGAGATGGGCGATGATGGTAGATACGGTGCGATCGGTATCGTATTGGTACCATTTCCCTTGAGAGAATGCAGTAAACCATTTTTTATTAAAAGATACACATATTTAGAACCAATGAAAGATCCTGATCTCTGTGAAATGTTGTGAAGTAAGGAGGTGACAGTGAGGTCTTCAAAATGAAGAAAAGCACAGTGAACAGCGGGAACCGGAAGATAGGGGTTCGAGTCAAGAACCTTTATCAGTTGCAAGTAGATGGCTGCGTAGCAATGGCATGCAAGGCGGGAGAAGTGGTGAGCCGGTATGATGATGGCGAGCTATGGCACAGGAGATTGGGCCACCTTTACCATGGAGCTTTGAAGACACTGCAGCAGATTTCTACTGGGCTTCCTAAGGGCACTCTTGCGCAGTCAGATCAGTGTAAGGGGTGTACCTTGGGGAAGTATGTGAAAGCCACCTTTCACGAGAAGGATAGTCGCACCACGAAGATCCTTGAGAGAGTTCGCACAGAAGTGTGTGGTCCTTTCTCTGTAGCTTCGACAGCAAAGCAAAAGTACTATGTGATCTTTGTTGATGATTTCTCTCGGAAGTGCTGGATCTTCTTCATGCAGAAGAAGAGCGAGACATATTCGAAGTTCTGTGAATTCAAGGCGCTGGTTAAGAAGGAATCAGGGAAGCATGTGAAGGCTCTCAGGAGCGACAATGGTGGTGAATTCATCTCTACTGAATTCAAAGACTTTTGTAGCGTAGAAGGGATTCGGAGAGAGCTCATCGCACCCCATAACCCACAACAGAACGGGGTGGCTGAGTGGAAGAACAGAACGATCATGGGCGCTGCATGGGTGATGTTGCATGATCAGGGCCTACCCCTTCACTTGTGGGTTGAGGTATGCAATACTGCAGTGTATGTGCAGAACCGTTGTCCTCACAAGATTCTTGGCATGAGTACACTGGAGGAGGCTTATTCTGAAAGAGGCTCCGAAATTGGTTTGCGGATTTTTGGTCTCTCCCGTCTACACGCATGTGACGAAGGATGCCGAAAAGAACCGGATCCAACCGCAGGTTGGAATATAAGTGGGGTACACCGATACACCACAACTATCGGGTGTATTTTCCAGACAGTCGCAAGACTGTTGTGCGACGGGATATCAAATTTCAGGAGGAGAAAGCCATGCAGTGTTTGCTTGAGAGGGAGCCACACTTGCATGCAGAAGAGGAGATATTAGTTCCTAAGGAAGAGCTTCCAGATGTGGATTAGCCACAAGAGGAAGTTCATGGAGTGGAAGAAACCACTCATGCAGCGCCAACCATCAGAGGGCGCAAGCGCACTACAAAAGCTGAGCGACTGGCTCAAGATGCAGAGAAGGTTGTAGGACCACCTATAGCATAGCACAGACAGAGACAATCACCGGACCGGTACACTAGATACATGGCTCTTGTGAGAAAATGTGTCGTGACAGAACCATCCTATTTCGAGGAAGTCAGAGGAACCCGCATGGGTAGATGCCATGATCGAAGAATATGATTCGATCGTTTAAATAGTGCATGGGAGATTGTCCCAAGACCGCAGGGGAAATCAAAGGCCGGATTCGCGATGGATCTACAAAGTGAAGCAGTAAAATCGATGGGGAGGTGGAGAAGTACAAGGCGATATTTTTTCGCCCGTGGCTTCGCGCATCGAGGGGATCGATTATGAGGAGACCTTGCACTCGTCGCAAGGTACTCTTCCATACGGACGATCCTAGCTCTCTCAGCGCAGATGGGGTGGCACATTCATCAGATGGATGTGAAGACTGCATTCCTCAACGGAGTCATTGAGGAGGAGGTGTACATAGAGCAACTCGAAGGTTTCGAGATCTTCAGCAGTGAGTCGCATGTGTGCAGACTCAAGAGAGCATTGTACGGGTTAAAACAAGCACCTCGTGCTTGGTACACACGGATAGACAGTTATTTCACCGGACTTGGATTCTCCAAGAGTGAGGCGGATCCTAACCGGTACTAGATTGTGGTGGAGGGGAAGTTGTTGATCATTGTACTATATGTAGATGATCTGATTTTGATGGGTGATGAGTTGTTGATACTTTCATGCAAGGAGTGACCTCGCACGAGAATTTGAGATGAAGGACTTGGGCCTCCTTCATTATTTCCTGGGATTGGAAATTTGGCAACAGAAGGGTGGACTGTTTGTATCTCAAGGTAAGTATGCCTGGGAGATACCGGAGAAGTTCAACATGCAATGTTGCAAGCCAATCGATACTCCTCTTCTTGGTGGTTGGAGGCAAGAGGATGCTACTTCAACGGAGGTAGTGGATGCCACTGTTTATCGACAGTTGGTGGGGTCACTTATGTATCTGGTCAATACACGACCCGATATATGCTATGCTGTTAACCAGCTTTCGCAAGATATGGTTAAGCCTACCAAGCTTTTCTGGAAGGCAGGCAAGCATGTATTGCGTTATCTTAGTGGCACATCGGGATATGGTCTATGGTACATACAAGAGGATGGAGTGAAGCTTTCCGGCTTCACTGATGCAGATTGGGCAGGGAGCCCAACGGCCAGAAAGAGCACATCTGGAGGAGTCTTCAGTATCTAGTCGACAGCAGTTTCCTGGTACAGCAGGAAGCAGAGATCCGTGGCACTCAGTTCAACAGAGGCCGAGTACATGGCAAGAAGCTACGCATGCGAGGCTATTCGGGATGAGGGGAAGATCCCTGATTGTTCGGGTCACACTTGGAGCCTACTGTGATTTATTGTGATAACCAGAGTTGCATTAAACTCTTGGCTAATACAATATTTCATGATAGATCCAAACACATCGACATCAATTACCATCATATCAGAGATTGTGTGCAGCGGAGGATCATGTTACTTTCATACATTCCCACGAAGGATCAAGATGCTGATATCTCGACGAAGGCGCTCACCAGGAGCAAATTCGAATACCACAGAGGTAGGATAGGGGTTGTAGATAATCCATATATTGTTGAGAGGGAGTGTTGAAAATGCAACAAGATGATGGAGCTATGGAAATGAAGCCGCCTTCACTAAGTGGGCTCGCAAAGCATTTTTGGCGCAAAGTCTATTTTTAGACTATGTCTATTTTTAGACATATGGAGCATGGTCTAGGAGTTGCGTATGCTATTATTGATGATTGGTGGAGTTGGTAAAAATATATGGACTTATATTTTTAGACATACAAGTCGGTCTATTTTTAGATCGCCCGTCTAAAAATAGATCACCAAATATTATTAACCCTTAATAATTTTTAGACTTCCAAACTTCAGCCTTTATTCTCCATGAAAGACTTCAGCTTGGAGCTACGATGTGGCTCATGCATCCGACAGTATGAATTATGCTATTCCTAGGGTTTTGGTGAGCTCATGCATGGTTGACTTCAGTTAGGACTTCAGTGGCAGAGTTTGGTGGAGTTGATGAGACAATTGGTGGAGTTGTGTTCGGTTTAACTTAGTTGAACTAGTTGTGTTTAGTTTAACTGGCTAATACACTAGTAATGAGTGGAGTGAATTAAATATTATTTAATTCACTAATTATTAACTCATTATTCAACTAAAGAAAACATCAATTCACTACAGTGCATGGACAGCTCAGTGGAGACCAGTGGAAGAGGTAGATGAAAGGGTGAGTTTGCTATTAGTTGCGACAACAGTTGTGCATGAGATTTGCACAAACATTGGAGGAGATTGCCCATGAGGATTGCGCAGTTGGAGTCAAGGATATTCGAACTTGGATCTCTCATTAGACCAACTTGGATTGTGCAATAGAGGCAGGCAATTAGTGGATGAGTTTTGAACCTGTGACTTGTTCAAAACTAAGCTAGTTTGTGGGTAACTTTTGGAGACAGTACTGAGTACTTGTGAGGAGTATTGTACTGAGATATTTACATGTTCTCTTCTATTATAATATACAAGTAGCTGGGGGTTTTCAGCTATAAGCTTTCCCCATTACATATTGTGTTTGTGTGTGCATGCGACTGTTTCTATTTCCGCAAATTGTTGATCAATTGTAGAAGAGGTTATTTTTTATGCATGAATTCGAATTAATGTGTGACCAGGATAATATCAGTGGATAAATATTCATTATTTAGAAAATTTCTACAAAATATTTACCATGGGATAGTAGACTACAATTTAAGTTCTTGACTCAATAAAAAATGGTCCAAAATATTTACTCAAACTTAACCACTTTAACTCAAATATCACACACACAAATCCTTTCCTCACACTTTTTCATTATGTGACACTTCTGTGCATTAATAATTGTGGAAATTTTGTGTGTTGATCCTTTTATGAACATTATCTACTCTAGTCCTTCTGCATCATTTCCTTCCCTTCACTTCTGCGCACAATTTCTCCAAAGCTATCAAAATTCCTCCAAGTATTTCACCCAAAAACTAGCCCGAACAGGCCCCCAACACTCACCTATGGCTCATCTCAAGCCACTTAGTTGGCCTACAATGAGGGTATTTTCTCCATGATTTGTGTAACATTCCCATATTAACAATAAATAAACTGTAAAAAATTAAGTATTCATCTTACTTGTAAGAGCTAAATGATAACAATACTATCATAATTTAGAGATTTTTTTTTTTCTCTTTTGATTTTTGAATGAAACTTGTCACCTCTTGTCATAACTAGAATTTCTTTATATTTTTTAAAAACTGTAATCAGAATTAAATCATCACCTTTCAATTTTTCTTTACCTGTAAAGGTTTCTCCAAAATTTCATTCCTTAAGCCTTCATTTATATTGTAAGAGCTAGTGACACCCATTTGGGCATCAATTTGTTATTTTTTTATTTTTCTTTCCCCCACAATGGTATCTACATACATACATTGACCTACATCTCTTTACTTTGTATATTATGTTCATGTTTTAATAAACCAACCATATAACTTCTAAATAAAATATAACATCATGATTCTTTTGAACTCCTTACAACACATGAGTTAACACACACACACACACATTTTCCCTTCGGCCCACACATCATAATATATAGATGAATATATGTGGTATATTATCAACCTTCCATGTTGATTGGTATTTATTCTTATAGACACATTTATTATTATGTGAAGGGTTTTATTTCCTTTTTCCTTTCTCTTCATGATATTAAGGCATATGGTGACTAGTAAGTATGCCTTAAACCAACTGTCTAATAACTCATAAAGATTCATTTGGTAATTGACACATGGTGTAGCACCTATGTGGCACTGGAAAATGTTGACAAATCTAACACTTTGGATTGTGTTTCGGTAAGGGAAAACTTAGATTGATAAAAAAAAGGGGTTAGGGTAACTACCTACAACATGCCGTCAGCATCGTCTCATTGTGCATTTTCCTCGATTGTGGTTGGGAGCCCTAATATCTGGTCTCAAACCCTACTGTATACGATCGCAGACTTATGGTTATCTATGGTTCTATTGACGAGTTCCTTAAGGGATTTCTAGATGGTGCATTAGGGTTTATGGTCCATTTCAATTTCAAGTGAAATTACTAGAGGTAAATGCTTCCTTACTCAAATGTATTGCACTAGGGTTTTTTCTAATTTTGTTTAATTTATTCAATGTGGGACTTGGGATGCACACTAAATTCTTTGCTACCTTTTGATAAGATAATAGTCCTTAGTAGGAGCAAGGGTTTTCATTTATTCTCTTATATTTCCTTCAAACATAGAGGTGACATCTCTCAAACCCTTATGTTGCACTGGGCGTTGTTGAGGGAGTTGTTAAAGGAAGTTCTAGTTGAAAACTACAAAAGAAACTTAAAGTTCTAATTTATTAGAGTGTTATTTTCATAGTTATAATTCATGTTGTGAATTACCTCCCCTTTCTTGCAAGGTTGTGATGGAAAGGGCATATCATATTGGCTCATCCACAAGTAAGACTTCATTGCTAGGTCAATTTACTGAGTAAACTAACACATATATTTTACTTATCAATCCGGGTTTGTAGACTTGGAAGCATGTCCAAAATATATGGATTTCAGATATAGTCAATTTTAGAAGACAAAATATAGAAGTTGAAAGAAATTCATATTAAAAATATATTCTAAATTCTAATATTTATGGAAATTCATATTACAAATATAAAATCTAACTAAGTAGTTTCTGATTCAATATGTAATAAGTGAGGGAAGAGGCCCCTAAACTAGGAGATCCTGATTGTCCTCCCCCACAATACTACCTTCATTAAGAGAAACCGAATAATTGATTAAAAATAGGTTATGATGTATAAAAAATAGGAGAAGAGGCTCCTAACTTAGGAGGTCTAGGTTGTCCTTCTTTACAATTCTATTCCATCATTTTTACCATTGCATTAAAACTAGAAATTTAGGAAATAACTCAAGGAAAATAGGATGAATTTTAGTTGTTGTTCATGACTGGATTGAAGGAGAATTTAACTTAAATTTTTGTTTGTCCCTTGATATAAAAATTAGAAGTAAATTAATACTCATCCAGAAACCATAAGAAATCTTCACACATCTAAATGACTAAATAAATCTGAAGCAAAACTAGTTCATGAAAATTATCCTAATTTAACCAAAAAATGTACTTAGCTTGGTGTGGGGGCACTCCACCCTTGCCTTGCACACTTGAAGAAATTATCAGCTACAACAAACTTAAGCAATCATTCATAGCATAACAAAAAATATAAAATGGAACTGGTTCTTCAAATTATCTCCAAGTCTTCAAGAGTCTGAATACAAAATTATACAAATTCTACTTGCTTGAATGGTCCATAAGTTTTGTTTAAATAGACAAATAATAAACAAATTGAGTTATAAAGTCTATAACAGTCCTATCCATCCTAATTATCCCATCCATCTAGGTCGAAATAATCCATTTAGTTTCACGAAACCAGGAAAATACCAAAAAATACTAATTCTGCCCTTTTTCTTAGGGATTTCTGAAAAACAGGTCAAGTTTGACCAACATTGACCGAGCCTGTTTTAACTCAGTTTGACTAATCAAATAGGTATTTTTCCATATGTGGTTCCCAAGATTTCCAAATATATGCTCAAATAACGCCCAGATGTCCTGCACATATGAGTTCCATGAAGCTATTACGACAATTTTTAGTGCAATCCAAAAATACTTTTAAAACCCAATTTTTACAAAAATCTCTAAAAATTGAAAAACTTAATTTATTTACCTGAATATGCATAATAAGGCTAAAATTAGGCATATATGGATGATATAAGGTGTAATATGGTGGTAAATAAATTGATTTAGAATAGGAAAAACTGACCAAAATTGAGGGCCAACAAATGCTTGGTAAACTATTCTTGTTCTTGATTGTATATATACTATATCACGAGAATGGTTACTCATGTTTTAAAAAAACTACACTTGCAGGTATTCTTATAAAGTTGAGCTTTGTAACAGTTGGAAAGGGTTTTTCGCTATCAATTCCAACATTATTTTTCAAAGAATTAATGTTGAGTTTAGGTTCTAAATATTTCGATCTTCCTACGAGGTTAATTATGGTAACTAAATGGAACCCAAGTGTCATGACAAGGATTTATACGCTATGCATATTCTTCTTACTCTCATGCTAGGCCTACTCACAACATTACGGTAAGGAATTTCTCCAAAAATTATAGCAGTTGCAATCTTCTTTCCTTTTTGCTTATTTAACCCGGGGATTTGAATAATAATTTATTATGGAATTCCATGAACGCCTGCATGACAGTCTATTTTATATTTATGGCACCTTTTACTTTATAAAGTTTCTTTAAAATCGGAGGCCTTCCTACCTTTATGGTTTTGAGGAGGAACAAGGGTTATTGTTCACAATTGATTCAAATGTATATATTTATATTCCCATAATGTCTTGCAGTTTCATTCTATATTTGTCAAAAACAATATGCCTCAAAATTTATCCTGAAGGAATGAAATATAAACTCTTGGGGGTATTTATTCATTATAAAAATTTTATGCCTTTATCTAGTTTGTAACTTTTTTTTTGTTCCCATGGTCAACTGAACCAACCAAGAATTCTTATATTTTTCAGAATTAATTTTACATTTTTCTACCACCTGAGGGCTAATATAACTTATGCTATCTCCAAGATCCATTAATACAAAAATAATTTGGTAAAAAAATATAACCTTTAGTTTCCACCATTATGGGTAGTGCTCCACTTCGTATCTTTCTAGTGCCACATTGATACGTAATATGTTTTTGGCTACATCATTGACTATAGAGGCCTCCTGTAGGTGTTTTATATTTCACACCAATTAGGTATTGTAAGGGAAGTTTCGTAATAAATAAGGTTCTCCACAACCCCAACACCTTAGAGGTTATTTATCCTTACCATTACCTTCTTTATTGGGAGCCACTTGTTTCTTGAGATTGGCCTTGTGTCTTTATTAGTTGACTACTATTTTTATTCCAACTATAGTTTTGGTTACATTTTTTGGGTTGCTTAAAGGAACCTATTTTTTCACTCTTTCCACCTTGAGCTATCTAGTCCTTTTTCTTGTTGGAACCAATTTTTTTTCTTCTTCTTCTTATCCTGTTAATAAAATATTCAAGATTTTTTTATGACATCGTATATGGTCTTCGAGTTATCATACTAAATTATTTCCTTGAATAAAGGTGGAAGATAACTTAAAAATCGATGTATCATAGCCTTTTCATCCTATAGGTATGGTACATAACACAATAAGTGAGTAAATTTTTTTGACCAACTCATCCATTTTCATTTTCCCCAACTTCAGTTCATGAAATTCCTTGTGTTGAAAAGTCAACAAGAAATGCGTCTAATTTAATTTTCCCTTAATTAAATTGGACAATAAAACGTAATCTTATCTCATAATCACTTTTAATAGTTAACTAAGTGTGATAAACTCAATTATCTTATGAATTTCGAGTTGAGGGTGGTTGGTGAGGAATGCACAATGATTCTATTAGTTATGGAGTTCGAGTTGTAGTTAGTGCATTAGTTTAATGCATGAGAAATATATTAACTCAATTAATTGATTTAAAGTGAGTTGAACTAGTTGTAACTGTTTGTTGCACTAGTGAGATATCAAGTAAATTAAATCATATGTAATTCACATGCAATGATCTGTCATGGAACTGATGATTTACTATTAATAGCAACATGCATGTCAGTTCCAGTGGAGACCCAATTGAGACAAAGGTTAAAGGGATGTTAACTATCATTTGTGTCATTAGTAGGCTACCCGATGTAGTAAGAAAACCACATGGATTGTGTGAGCAAGGCAGGCTGAAGACAGAATGAGAATTGGCTAAGTGTTGGCTCAATTTTGTCTAGATCAGTGTGAGACAGTTGTGAGAGTGCAGGAGACTCTTGTGAGAAGAGTGCATTGTAATTGTTTCAGGATTCCTTCGTGAATATACAATAGAAGATAGAGGGGTTTTGAGCAGTAATCTTTCCCTGGGAAAATATCTATGTTGTTGTTTGATTTTCTTCTTTATTTACTTGTTGTGATTGGCGACCATGTTTATTTTTAACAATTGATTTGTAGAAGGATTCAATATCTTGGTTTAGAATATTGCATGATCAGATTGAATCCATTGATTTACATATTGTTTGTATAATTTCTACATGGTATCATAGCATAGGAAATCACTATAGTGGAGAAGAAATTGAATTTGTGACTGAATAGAATTTGAATTTTCAAAAGTATTCTTTGGAGCGACAAGTGGATCAAGATCAAGATGGCTTTCAATGGATTGAGATTGGAGTATGTAATCGAGGTTAGTTCCAATTATATTGTGTGGAAATATAGGATGGAGGCAGTTCTTGAGGACAATGGGTTGAAATAATTCATTGATAATGACATTCCCAGACCCGCTGGAGCAGATGCCAATCTTCTTGATGCTTGGAAAAAGAAGGTTGAAAAGGCGAGGAGGATCTTATTGGAGGGAGTACAAGACCACATTATATCAATTCTCCATGGAAAAGAGACTCCATATGCAATGTGGAAGGCTTTGAAATTTTTTTTTAGAGTAGAAGTGATCATATAAAACTGGTGCTGAAGGACAAGCTCAGGAAAATAAAAATGGATAAAGGCGACACTATTATGAAATATTTAACCAAGTTTTTCCAATGTCAAGATGATCTTAGGAGTTTCATAATTACTATCGAGGATGATGAATTGGTGAGCCTAGCTATTCTCGGCATTCCCAAGAGTTGGCATAGTTATCAGGAATCTGTCGATGGGAGGGAGAAGCTGCCAGAGTGGGAACGAATTTGGTTGGATTTGGTGCAAGAAGAATTCAGGCGGAATACCAAGGATGGATCTTCATCTAAAAAAGATAATGAAGAAAATTTTGGCTTGGATGGTAAGGTGAAGAAGGGGAAGGGAAATAAATCCTATTCCAAATCTAAGACTGGAAAAGAAGGAAAGAAGCATGACATGTCCATAGTGAAGTGTTTTCACTGTCATGAGCATGGAAATTATGCTACTAATTTTCCATTATAGAAGAAGAACAAGAAGGCTTCAAGATCTACAACTGGTGAGACTTTTTCCTTGCAATTTGAGTTGGACTTCTCGCTCATCACATGCATGGTGTCAAGTGCGATGGGATCAATGTGGTACTTGGATAGTGGTGCATATTTCCACATGACATGGGACAAATAACTTTTTAGTAGCTTGGAGGAGAAGGAACTCCAGATGCATATCGAAATGGGTGATGACGGGAGGTACAATGCTACCCATATTGGTATAGTTACCTTTTAGAGATAGTTAGGTAAACCCTTTTTATTAAAATATGTAATGCATGTACCAGGCTTGAAAAATAATTTAGTTTCAATCAAAATTTTGGAGGAAAGAGGTTATGATGTGGTTTTCAATGAAGGGAAATATTTCCTTCGACACAAAGCCACAAGCCAAGCCAAGAATATTGGGATTTGTGTGAAGAATATCTATAAAATTGATGTATATGGTTGTGTAGCATTGATGGGTAAGGAAGAAAAAATGGTGAGCCGGGATGAGGATCAGTTATGGCACACGAAATTGGGCCATCTACACCACGGAGCCTTGAAGGTCATGCAATATATTTCTACGAGACTTCCCAAGGGAACTCTTGTGCAAATAGACACATGCAAGGGATGTACCATGGGGAAGTATGCAAAGGCCAATTTTCACGAGAAGGAGAATCGAGCAACGAAAAATCCTTGAGAGAGTTCACTCAAACGTGTATGGACCATTCTCTAAAGCTTCAACAAAAAAGCATAGTTATTATGAGATATTTGTTGATGATTTTTCTAGAAATTTTTGGATCTACTTCATACAGAAGAAAGATCAGACATTGTCCAAATTTTGTGAGTTAAAAGAACTGGTGGAGAAATATAAGGGGAAGCATGTTACGGCTCTTAGGAGTGACAATGGTAGTGAGTACATCTCCAATGAATTCAATAACTTATGTATAAAAGAAGGAATTCAGAGAGAGTTGATTGCACCTCATAACCACAACATAATGGGATCACAGAAAGAAAGAACAGAAAAATTGTGGGTGTGGCACGAGTGATGTTGCATAATCAGGGCCTACCATTGAATCTGTGGCAGAGGCATGAAAAAAATTGGTGTTTGTGCAAAACCGTAGTCCTCATCAGATATTTGGCATGAGTACACCAGAGGAGGCTTTTTCTGGTAAGAAACTTTATGTTTCATATTTTAAATTTTTTGGCTCATCTGTCTATTGCCATGTGACTGAAGTTTCTAGGATGAAGCTTGAACCAAAAACTGAGATTGGGATATTTTTGGGGTACACTGATAGTCCCCAAAAATATCGGGTGTATTTGAAAAATAGTAGGATGATTTTTGTGAGACGAGATATAAAATATTATGAGGAGAAAGAAATGCAATTGTCCCTTGAGAGGGAGCTAGATTTGCATGTAGATGAGGAACTGTTGGTTCCAAAGAATGAACCTCAAGATGTGGAGCAGCCACATGCGAGGATTGTGGAGTGGTAGAAAACACTCATGAAGAGCCATCCACCAGAAATGGTAGAAGGCACACCACAGAAGTTGATAGATTGATACTTGATGCGGAAGAACATGTAGGAGCACCTACTTCACTGTGCAGATAGAGATAATCTCCAAATAGGTTTATTGGATACATGGCTCTTATGAGCAAGTGTATTGTGACAAAACCATCCTCCCTTAAGGAAGCAGTGCAGCAACCAATTTGGGTTAACACCATGGTTGAGGAGTATGACTCTATAATCAAGAACAGTGCATGGGAAATTGTCCCAAGACCAGCCAAAAAATCAGTGGTTGGATCTATATGGATCTATAATGTGAAACAAGCAGCAGATGGGAGTGTGGGGAAGTACAAGGCTAGATTTTTAGCTCGGGGATTGTCACAAGTTGAGGGGATTGACAATGAGGTGAATTTCGCATCGGTTGCAAGATACTCATTGATTAGATCTATCCTTGCACTCTCATCACACATGGGGTGGAAGATACATCAGATGGATGTGAAAACTACATTTCTAAATGGATTTATTGAGGAAGAAGTGTACATAGAGAAGCCATAAGGTTTTGATACCTTTAACAGTGAGTTGCATGTGTGTAGACTCAAGAGAGAACTATATAGGCTGAAGCAAGCACCTCGTGCTGGGTACATCACGATTAACAACTATTTAACTAGGTTGGGCTTCACGAAGAGTGAAGCAGATGCGAACCTATACTAGATTGTGGTTGATGGTAAGCTCTTAATTATCGTACTTTATGTTGATGATATAATTTTGACAGGTGATGAGAAACTCATAACTTCTTGCAAGGAGGATCTTGCAAGAGAGTTTGAGATGAATGAAATGGGACTCCACTATTTCCTTGGTTTGGAGATATGGAAGCGGGATGGTGAGCTACTTTTTTCTCAAGGAAAGTACGCCAAAGAGATTCTAAGTAAGTTTCACATGGAGAGCTGTAAACCCATGGAGACTCCCAAGAAACTAGAGGAAGGAGGATGCTACTTCAGGTGAGGTAGTGGATGCTACTCTTTATAAGCATCTTGTGGCTTCATTGATGTACTCGGTGAACACCAGACCAGAAATTTTCTACACAGTTAACCAGCTAAGTCAAGCTATGGTTAAGCCGACGAAGCTCTTTTGGAAGGTGGGGAAGCATGTCTTGAGATATCTCATTGGCAATACATAGTATGGATTATGGTACAGATGAACAGAGGGGGTGAAGCTTCAAGGCTTCATCAATGCAGATTGGGCAGACCGTCCATTAGATAGAAAAAGCACATCAGGAGGGATCTTCAACATAGGATCAAAAAAAGTTTCTTGGTACAACAAGAAGTAGAGATATGTGGCACTCAGATTAGTTGAGGCAGAGTACATGGAAACCAGTTAGGCTACATGTGAGGCCATATGGATGAGGAAGATTCTGGTTGGTTTTTTTGGTTCTCAGATGGATTCGACGGTGATACATTGTGATAAACAGAGTTGCATTAAAATTTTGGTTAATTTGTATTGCATGATAGGTCCAAGCACATATACATCTAGTACCACCATCTCAAATATTGTGTTCAGAGCTGGATTATGTTACTTCAGTACATTCCCACAGAAGATTAGGATTCATATATTCTGACAAAGGTGCTCACCAGGAGAAAATTCGAATACCATAGAGGCAATATCGGGGTGGCGGATAATCCCTTTCTTGTTGAGAGGGAGTGTTGAAAAGTCAACAATAAATGTGTGTCTAATTTAATTTTCCCTTAATTAAACTGGACAATAAAATTCAATCTTATCTCATAATCACTTGTAATAGTTAATTGAGTGTGATAAACTCAGTTAGCTCATGAATTTCGAGTTGAGGGTGGTTGGTGAGGCATGCAGAGTGATTTTATTAGTTATGGAGTTTGAGTTGTAGTTAGTGCATTAGTTTAATGTAGGAGAAATCAATTAACTCAATTAATTGAGTTAAAGTTAGTTGAACTAGTTGTAACTGTTTGTTGCACTAGTGAGAGATCAAGTGAATTAAATAAGATTTAATTCACATGAAATGATATGTCATGCAACTGATGATTTACTATTAATAGTTGCATGCATGTCAGTTCCAGTGGAGACCCATTTTAGAAAAAGGTTAAAGGTATGCTAACTATAAGTTGTATCACTAGTAGTTTTCCCGCATGTAGTAAGACAACCACAGGGATTGCATGAGCAAGGTAGGCTGAAGACAGGTTGAGAATTGGCTAAGTGTTGGCCTGATTTTGTTTGGATTAGTGTGAGACATTTGTGAGAGTGAAGGATACTCTTGTGAGAATTGTGTTCCTATGCTCCCTCCATGCCTTCGTCCCAAATTTCTACCATATTTTCTACAGTTTTTTGTTTAGAGGTCTCACTCTGATTATGCTCATTCTCCATTGTTTCCACTGCCTTGGGGATTGTTTTTCCTATGAAATTCTTAATGAGCTATTGTTTCTCTATGTTGGCCTTTAGTAGTTTCTCAAGTCCAACCACAAGTTTATCAATTTTTTTCTGCAAATTCTTAGTCATATTGAACAACTTTATGATGGATATTTACGATCATTGTCCTAAATGTACATAAATTTTATCTTCCCCTATAAGGTTTCTTTCTGGTGGTTCATCCATTCTGGGTGCTTTGACATGTTTCTTTTTTGATTTCTTTCTCTATATATACACCAACATTAATAAGTTAATAACAACATTATTAACTCAAGGTCTTAGTGTTGAAACCCTTTTCTATTTGGTAAATGAATATTTGTGACAGAGGTAATTTTAAAGAAAAAAATATAATGGTGTAACATACTCATTTTACTTGGTAAATGAGCCTCACAAATATTATCTCCTTTATCCATAGATTCCTAATTAAAGCTTAGTGCCTTAAACTTCAATTCATCTTGTTCATGCTTGGTTGAAATTGACAAATTCCTCATTATTGAATACTGGTGTCTAAGTTTTTTTTTTTTTTTGGTTGATCACATCAAATTTAGCTAATCACATAGTAAATTAGCAAAATTTTAAAGCAATTTTTCAATCTAATGTGGAATTGTTTAATTTTTTCTTTAAAATTTTCCAAAACAATTGATTATAATTTGTGAATCTTCCAACATTTTAAAAATTAATTCAATTGTTAAATTAAAAAATATGGAAACATTACATTGCAGGCCACCAGTGACTACGCAGATCCGATGGCCCTTCCTCGAGTCCCTCCTGATAGGTTTCAGTCCTGTCTAAACCCTACCATTCCCCAAACCACTAGCATGTGAATTTATGAGAGTGTGAATAGTAAATTTCGACTATCTTGGAAATTCTGGAGCTATTGGTGAGGGCTGCAGAGCCTTAGATAACTTCTAAGCATGATTTTTCTTCAAAGAAGTTCCAAGGGTCACTAGGGCCACTAGGAGCCAGTGAAAGAATGAGGCCTAACCAGGGCAGCTAGAGGCTTACTCAGGAAACCAATAGTCATTTTTGGATGTTTTGGACATTCTGGAACCATTGGTGAGGTTTGAAAATCCAGCAGAGGAATTTTGAAGGACGAGATTCTTCAGAGAAGTTTCAAGGGCCATTAGGGCCACCAAGGGCCAACAGGAGAATGAGGCCTATCAACAGCATTCGTTGACCATTATCAGAAAACCAATAGTCTATTATGACTATTTTGAACCTTATGAATCCAATGATGGGATTTGTAGAATATTTTGAAGACTTTTGAAGGCCAAGATGCTTCAGGTAAGTTTTTAGTGAGCTTAGAGCCACAGGGTGCCACCAGGTGTTGGGGGCATAATCAAAGTAGCCAGAGGCCTTTTTCAGCAAGTGAATAGTCTATTATAACTATTTTGGACATTATTAATCCAATGGAAGGATTTTTAGATCCATTTGGAGACTTTTAGAGCTGAAGAAGCCACGGGGAATTTTCGGGCAGCCTAGGGCCAACAGGGGTTGGAGGCCTAAATTAGGGAGCCATAGCTCATTTGTAGCAAATTTTTAGTCTATTTTGGATGTATGATACATGATTGAGATAGTAGAAAAGGCTTCAGGGACACAAAATGATTTCTTAAGTAGTTAGTGCCATAGAGAAGCTCAGGGAAGCTTAAGGGCACCCCATATCTAGAGAGATAACAACCATTCCAGGAGTATGATGGTATTATAAACCCAATGGTACAATACATATAACCATTAGAGTTGATTATTTACTTGTAAAATAAATTATCCAGGATAATCCCAAAGAGCCAAGTCAATTGACAAAGGCTCAAGAAGATGTAGCCCACGACATTTGGGTGAACTCCTTTACTAAATTTGTTGTTATGTGTTGATGCTTATTTGTTGCACTTTATGGTTGTTGTACATGCTTATTATCAGAAAAAATGAATGTTTAATTCCTCACACTTTAGGCATTAAAACAATTTAAAACACACACACGTGTTTCAAGTATTCAATTCCGCATTATCAAGTATAAGCAAGATCTTAATTTGTTTAACTAAGTGGGAAGTTCTTGCATAGCATAACAAGTCAGCCACCCATTTCAGATCAGGTGGTATCAAAGCACTAGTTTTCTTGTTTGACAAGAGAACTAGGTTTCTTTCTTGACAGAGAACTAGGTTGCTTGTTTGACAAAGCACAAGGTTGCTCGCTTGTTTGACTTGAAAGGTGTTTAACAGTGCAAAGAATTTAACTGTTTGCAAATTGATTGATGCTTATAAGTTTGAGTTTGCTAGAGGTGAAAGGAAGATATTGTAAGCTAATTCCGGAAGAGGACAAGAAGGAAGAAGGCAAAAATAGTTCTTATTACTCAAAGTACCTCAAGGCAAACCTTGAAGCAGAAGAGGGATTTTTTGCAAAAGGCTTCTTGAAGAAGAGATACAAGCTGCAGAAAAGAGATTGAATCTACAACCATATTGTTAGGAATATTTCTCAATTATTTTTGAATCTTTGTGAATTATTGTTGAAGTCCTTTAATTAATTTACATAATGATGACAACTTATTCAAGTGAGGTTTTAAAAGCTTCTTTTACAAGACTCTTCGATGAAGAGATGAAGCGAGAATTCTACATCCTGAAGGATATGGTGTAAATTCTATATGAAGATGGAAGGGAAAACACTATACTTCATGAGAAATTGGTTGCTATGAAGCAAGAGAAAGAATGAATTCTTCAAATAATGCATGAGATGGAGATGCAACTCCATCATGCCCAAGAGGCCTTAGCTAAGAACATGCTTGAAGAAGAGGTAAATCACTCAAATTTGTCTTCAATTTCCTCTTCAGATATATGTGTAGGTTCATTTGAAAAGCACACTAGAGGTATAGGGTCAAAATTGATTGTTATAGGTCAATTTGGGCTCCATTCCCAATGACCTTGTTAACTGAGCATCATCTCCAGAACCAATGATTAAGGGTCTATCATTCCCTATCATTTCAGTTGCTACATGGCCTAAGACAAAGAACAAGACAAATCATTCAAGACTTTCATCTACAAAGGTTTCCAAGATTTGAAGTTTATAATATATCATATGAGAGCTCATCAATGCTGCCTCTAAAGGGACTAAGTGTGTTTCATATGCAGGTATCCCCATGCAAGGCTACTCTACAAAGCACTTCTTGACACTCATAGGTGAGTTGGTCACATTGGGAGCTAAATTCTCATTGTTCCGTAATCTCCACTTTTCCAGTGACTTCTAGAAGAGTTCACATGTGTCAAACTTCGAATCCATGTGTCCATTTGACATCTACAAGATTGGGAACATGTAATGCCTATTATTGGAAAGTCATTGATTGTAAAACTACCTTCGGCTCCTCTATAAATTGAGCACAGATCTTAGTGTTTGAGAAAGAAGATTTTGAGTAGAGAAATACTGCTAGAGATGGTGACACTAAATCAATAACTGGGTTGTAACTTCCCCTTCTATCATTAATAAATATTATTTCTTATCTTTACCTATATGCATCTGTATAAGCTTTGATTCTCCATATCATGATGTATCAGTTGCTGTATATGGTTTATGTTTTATTGATTTAGCTAAATAACTTAAATAGACATCTTTATTATTGCTATATCTTGTTGTTTAGTGCTCATTCTTGCAGGAAATATTTTGCACAACCGGTTGGAATTTGAAGCTACAAAAAAAGCGATAGAAGGAGACTTTGGAAGCGCTTGGATTCCAAGTAAGCTTATTATTTCATTCTGTATGTCTATTTACAATTAGGAAAGATAGTCGTAAAGTCTTTAACCTGTTGTTCTAGATAAGCACATGTCTAGGGAAGAATGTTTTATCCGTAATACATAATTCCACTCTAACAAATTGGCAAGTCCATAGGGGAATTTACCCTTCATCCTAGGTGTATTTGCCTCTGATTTTCTTTGTTTATTCACCCAATAAATTTTACTCACAAAGATTAGGTTTTTTGAAATCCAAATTTGGATTAGAAGTGTGTTAGACAACTCTTTTTTTCTTTGTACACTATGGCCAATGCACTATTGGATAGGACACAGTTCTTTGCATAGCACTGTCTCCCTTTTAGGCATGCATTGCACAACACTGTCTATATTTAGAGACTGCATTGCCTCCTGAAACCATCCAAATTCCGTTGAATTTTTCATTGCAATTTGTTTCAGTTTGTTCTCTGATGTGTTTTGAAAATCTTGAACCTCATATCGACCAGTAAAATTATCTACCTCTTCCTCTTTTGAAAGAATAGTTTGTTCAATGTTTGTTTAAAGTGTTTTTCTTTATCATTGACGAATTATTTTCAAAGTATTTTCATTGTCGCATTAGATCCATTTTCTTTTGAAAATGAAATTGTCGTAAATTATTCATTTCCTGATAGGATAAATTGTTATTTAATTCCTCATTTTTCCTTAAAAAGAGAAATTGTTGTTTATATTCTTCATTTCTCAAAAGTAAAAGGCATTTGGTTTTTTTTATTTAGTGCACTTAGTTTCTTTTCTGCATTCATAACATTAAAGAGACTGAAAAGAAAAACTTGCATTTGCATGTAGTGGTTTGTGTGTTTTGTAAAAGGAACAACTAGGAAAGCTGCATTTAGTTTGTGCTCTTTGATTTGTTTGCTCTCAAATTTATTTCTCTTTCTCTCTAGTAGCTAGGATTTTCATTGAAAAACTAAAAGTGAAACATTGCTTGTCATTCTTAGTTTGCATTTTAGGAATTTCCTATACATCATCGTGGTGAAGCTTTGAAAGGAAAATTGATAAACAAGATCAACTTAAAATTTATCTCAATTTACCTAACAAAGCATTGGAACCATAACAATAACATTTATAAGGTCTAGGCTAGAGACGTGTTCCGACATCGTAAAACATAATAGTTGTTGATAACTTGTCGGCGATACATTCCAAGTGTGATACCTCACTCCACGTAGGTAAGTATATAGTAGCTCATCCACATACTTTCGGGTGTATTGGGCAATGTTACAGTACGAAAAGTATAAAGGGGAGCTCTCATTGTGTAGTTTTGCATCAGACAGTGCTAATACGGACTTGGGCCTCTATGTACCTTTGGGTATATTTGGGAGGAAAAATTTTAGGTGCTATCCATCCATAGTGAACTGAGTCAACCACCTTGTAAATTTTGATACGCTGAACATATCATTCGGGGAGTTTACCTGCCCGTAATTCTTGGTTTTCCAGGAGGTATTCTGTAGTTCACAGTTTCTTGGTAAAAATTTTGCCTAGCATTACCCTTTTATTTTGTTTATTTGTTTTTGGTTAAAATAAATCAGTAATCGTGGAAGAAAAAAATCCTTTCCCCCTTCGTTCATGTAGATTAGCATTAAAACCACCTTTACCAGCAGAAGTTACTTCTCGTAGGCAAAGGCGATCACGATCTACCAAATTAAGTACAATTCGTACCTCTAGTGAAACATCATCTTCCCATAAACCAGAGTTAGCTCAAGTTGTTTCTAGCAATCCCGGTTCGTCTACTGTCATCGAGACAGAGTCTTCACAGCTACCCATGGTCACAATCCATCCGATTAGTGAGACCATACCTCCTGGACCCGACATCGTTCAAACAAAAATTGATCCAGATCCTATCTCTTATTTGCCAGAAAATTTGAATCTAGAAGTTGAACAACCGGAAGTTGTTCCTACCTTGGTTATCCCACAAATTTCTGTAGCCATGGAAACTCCCATATCACACAGTCAACCTCCTGAAATATACTTTGGGCATGACGGTGAAATAGTTCCACCTGGTTTAATTGTGATCGAAGAAATCCCACAAGACGAGACACCTTTAAATCCAACCCATTTTGGGGGGGTACCTTTACCTATACGAGTCTTTTCCTCAATTGTGACCATCTGCTTTTGTTTATCTTGTTCCTACTAAAACTCCCGTCGATACAAAAAGGTATACATTTGGTCAAGTAACCATACCTGAACCAACATCTTCGGTTGGGCCATCTATTCCAATTACGTCAGTACCTACCATTGCTACTCTGTTGATGTTTACAACTTCACCAAAGTCATATTCTCATGGTGGCCTTATGGTCCCATCAAGTTATAAATCACTATCTTGAATTTTCTCTAGTGCATCTTCAAAACCATGGAATTTACCAATGTCATTAGTTGGTATTCTATCTGGTAATCCTATAGTGAGTACTCAATGATTTGATTCTTTATACACATCATCAGGGCAATATCAAGCCGGTCCTTTTGGATCTATTCCATCCAGTAACATTTCAACTGGACTCCCTGCATTTGGAGAGAAATATTTTCCGTCTTATTATCCTCCTCATGCTAGGGGGAAACCTTTGGTCACCCACTATGATAGTACTCTGTCACTTTTTGGTCAACCTAATGTCGAAATGAATATTTTTCAATGGCAGCCCACTCTGCCTATCCAACTACAAACAGTTGTACACTTGTATCAACCAGTACAACCTATTACACCCACATCACTTCCACTTGTTAATACATCTTTACCTCTATCACAAAATCAAAATTTTGTACAAAAAACTTTTCAAGCGGGTCCTTCAACTCAATACCCTCCAGTATTGGGTCCAAAAAATCCTAATCCTTTGGTTAATTTACAACATCCTGTACCCGGAATCATTTATTCACAACCTGTCTTACCATTTTATGGGATGTCACAACCACAAATAGGTTATACATATCCTCAACCAAATCCAAGTTATCCTAATTTGGGGTATAAAATTGGTGGACAGACCCCTTGGTAGCCTCAGGTGCAAATGCCACAAACTTCATTTCAACAATTTTCATATCCAAGTTTTGGTCAACATACTCAAGAATTTTGTTTTCAAAACAACCCCTATCCGGGTTACCAGCAGTAGATTCCTTATGCTGGTGCTCAAAGGCCTGTTGCTCAAGAAATTCCATCATACCATGGCTATGCTCAACCTGATCTTAATAGACAATTGCCTTTTGTTGCAACTTTAGAGTTACTAGATTTAAATTGGTTAACCAATGATCCCATCAACTATGCTCCTTGGTGGCCGGTGATACTATTATTCATCAATAATTTTTTCCTTTTTTGATGACTAAATAATTATCCAAATATTTCTAGAAACAGATTTCATGAATATTGTGAGTTCTAGAAATCTCACTGCCTTCATTATCCTTAGGATAATTTTTCACTAGTTCCTCATTCCATCATGTCAAGCTCTGCTTACCAGTCCTAGAAAACCCATTAGGAGCTCATGTCACTCATTTTGTCCTTATTTTGTCACCTTTGGCCCAAATTATCTATTTTTTTTTTCCTAAAACCCCCCACAGCTACCTAAGTCCACTTATCAAACAGCTCTATTGTTTCTCCCCAAAATACCCCAAGCATTGATGGCCTCAAAAATATATCTGTAGGCTCTTTAGATAAATCAAGTACATTGGATTTTGGATCTTCAATACATCAGTTTATCATAAACTCTATCTTACACTTTATGACCCCAAATTCCAAAAGCAAAGTCCAAGGAACCGTCCACTAGGTCACCTAGGGTTTCACAAGTCATAGGGTGGATTTGGTATCCTAAAACATCTGTTTTTATTGTATAAAGAAACTGCATTCAAAGAAGAAAGGGACAAGTGATTTTGTCCAAAACTGATCAAAGAGGTCATTTAAGAAAGGATTTTTTGGCCTAAAGCACAAATTCTGTAGGGGGACAACTGCCCTTTGCTCATATTACTACAAAAGGATCAAATGGCCATCAACCTAGCAAGAGGTAAGGTAATAGGGTGAAACCATCACCGAAGGTATCCACAGCGAGGAAGGAGGAAACAAGGCCTGTGTTTGAAGAGAATTAGAGTTTGTGATTGATTTTCCAAAGCATGAAATGAGTACAAGGGCTACAAGGAAAAAATATCACCTCAACTCCATCCACTGCACATAATACTTTTAGAAATAATTAATGAGTTTTGAGAAGTTTCAGAGAACTTAGAAGACAACACTATTTACTTTTTTCTAACAACCCTAAAACCTAGGAGTTTGGGAAGAATGACAAACTGGTCAAAAAATACTGATAAAACCTCCTTCATAAAAGTAGATGGCATTTAAATGGTTTCAAGCTGCCCCCTAGGGTTTGATAAAGAAGCACTGATTCCACCTCACCAAAAGGACATAAAGGCAAAGAGTATCAATACAAAGGCCTGAGTTTTCAAAAGGTACAATCAAAGGTCTTAAAATGATCAAAGGAGGCAGACGTACGCATTACTTCACTGCACCAAGGGAAGAAAGTGTCAAAGAGTATCAGTGCAAAGGCTCGATTTTTCAAAGTATAGTTAGAGGCATTAAAAAGGGTCAGAAGGGAGGCAAGCATGAGATGAAAAGACTTAGGAAGAACCAGAGATATATCACTGTCAAAATTTTATGAGGAACAAATATGTAATTGGTTTAAAGCAAAGAAGTAAAGCCTCCAACAAGCGTTTCCTTATCAAAATTATATTCTTCAAAAGATAGCTAGGCATGAATGACACTTCTGGAGGACTGTCAAAAATGTTTATCTACAGGAAGATTTATAAGGTCAAACAAACATAAATGTATCTCAAAATGGTGGCACATATGAAGAATAAAGTTTTTTTGATGCCAACTGCTAGGATTTTCACACCAAAAGGTTTTCACTGCTTCAAAGTAAAAACATGACAGGATGCCATTTAAGGAAGGTCAAAATTCTTCTTTTCAGCCTATCCACCAAGCAATCAAAGGCATAAAAATACATGACTGAAGACTCCAAGGTGAAAGTGCCAAAATAATCACAAATTTACTATTTACAAGTGTTGAAATTCATGAAAAGGGTTCATGTTTCCAAGTGTGGAAGAGAAGGAGAGCCGTTGAAACATTTTTTAGGGTTTTCTGCAAACAATTGTTGAATTTTTCAGGCACTATGCAAAGATGGAGGCGCTATGCACAGAGCTATTGGTGTTGAGCATAGGGGAGGCAGAGACAGTGTTAAAATGCATTTCTCTACGCACAGAGGAGGAGGCGCTTCACACTGGCAGAGGCACTACGCACATGCTCAGGTCGGGCTCGACTTGCTCACCGTTCAATGGCGCTGCACACAGAGAAGGCTCTACAGGCCCGTTAACCTACCCGACTCACCTGCAAACCCTCTAGTACTATGCACATGCCTACTAACAGCCTAAACCTACCCGACGCCATGCATAGGGAAGGCCCGACATGAACGACCTGTCAGGTGGTGCTAGGAACAGAGGAGATTTGGATAAAATTGCCAA
This sequence comes from Pinus albicaulis, assembly GCA_034641835.2. Taxonomy (NCBI): domain Eukaryota; kingdom Viridiplantae; phylum Streptophyta; class Pinopsida; order Pinales; family Pinaceae; genus Pinus; species Pinus albicaulis. The sequence continues at coordinate 967,198,857 of CM076579.1, forward strand.
AAAATTTCCAAAATCAGTTATTTTTGCTCCTCAAAGTTATCCATAGGCTCCTGCACAAGTTAGACAAGGTTGGTGGTCATTTCTTTACCCTCTAAGTGGTCTTTTACATTCATAATCAAAGAAGGGCAACCCTTACCTAAATTGGCTAAAAACCCTAGTCTTCATGTCAAAATATCATTTAACCTTCTAGGGCAAGAAATTACAAGTTGAGGAATGGTCATTAGCATAAATGCACTCAATACAAGCTAATCCTACCTCTAAACTCTGAAAGAATTCATGGAACCTTTCCATTTTGCCTCCATTTGTTAAAATCTGCCCTCACCATCACTCATTTTTTCATCCCTAGACCTAAAGCTCTCACCAAGCTTAAAACCATTTTGTTCAAGGATACCCAAAATAGTGAGCATAACCATGATGAGCAAGATGCTGATATTCAAGAAGAGGAAACAGGTGAGGCTCAAATAGAATTTGATGAAGGAGACAATGATAAAGAAAATACCACTGATAGGACAATCAGTAGAGAAATATAGCAAAGGAGAAAGTCATGACAGTCATGACAACAAACATGACACTCATGACTCAGATCAACCTTCTAATGATGAAAAGTGCCAAAGTGAAGCAGATGAAAAGGATGATGATCAACTCCAAGATCAAGGTAACAACACTTAAGACAACAAGAAGGGTGACAATGATGAAAGTGTTGAAGGCAGCAGTAAGGTTCACAGTGTTGGAAATATTGTCATTGGTGGAAAAGGAGACAGGCAAGGCAGCCCAAGCAGTAGCAAGCAGTAGAGAAATTAGAGGCAGAGTATGGAGGTTGAGGGTTGTTTATACATTGATACACAGAGATTGGATATAAAAATCAGGTTGCATTGGAACAGTTTCCTTGAATTGAGTACCATAGAGTTACACAATGATGGAGTGGCCACAGTATTGTGAGTCATAACAACAGAGAGGGTTGTAGCATTATATACAAAAAATAACACATTTGAATATAGGATCTCTATTTATAAGTTACCTGCACGTTGATCTTGTATGGAGGGTTCGATAGAAGTCGAACATGTTTTTGATCTTCTCTGCTATAGAATGTAGGCAATACCATAGTCCTTGATATTGAATGCATTTGAATCGAGTGAAGACACAGTAATGATGATGGACATAAGTTAGAGCAGCAAGTTGAAAGGGTTAACCAGAATTGAAGTGGTGAGCCACCTTTTAAATGGAACCATGAATGCGTGGAGGCCTCAGCTTGCTTGAGATATTGAAGTGTTAATAGAATAGAGGGTTAATACCTGAAGAGGCGTAGCAAAGAAATTTTGGAAACGAAACTGTGTATCACAGAAATTGAAACAAATAACAGAACATGAAGGCAGAATTGAAATAAAATTGAAGGGAGGCGGAGTTAAACAAATGAAGGAACGGAACTGTGAATGAGAGGGAACGGAACCAGGAGCGTGAACAGTGAAAGCGGCTTCGGAGGTAGAAACCAGTGGTATTCGCAAAATTATAAAGTGGTAAGCAGTATCGCTCAAAAAAATGTGATACGTTCCAGCGCTCAACACATGGCGTTGAGTGGTTTTTGGAAACCACCCATTTTGCATTTTATTTGGGTGTTAAAGCTTGGTCTTTAAAAAATGCGAATGAAGTTCGATCTTGGAGGCGGATGATCCGACGGCATTCGCATCGTGAAGATGCAAAAAAGTTAATGCAAGGTGCGTTACAAAGTTTGTGCGATGATATGTGTTAATAACTATTGTGGGACCCGAACCTTCAATTAATTGTTAACATATATATGCAATTTCTGTGGGTTAACCAAGGTTGAATTTGGTATGAGTTAAGTGGATTAAAGATTCCTTTGTGTTAATACATATTGTGCGGTTCAAATTAAAGTATGAAATGGGGTGTTGATATGTCGGACTTTAAGACTATTTATATTAATATATGTGTGTTGGTGTGATGGTTTATGTTTTAAACCAAGGTCGAAGATTTATTGTTGGTGCGATGGAATATGAACATAGCTCAATGTGTTAATAAAAGGCGAAGACTTATTTTTTGATATAATATATGTTGCCGGAACCATAGTACATTGTGGGGTTTTAGAACTGTGGGCCCGAGAGAAAGAGTAAACAAAACTCTAATATGTTGATATTCACTTTACACGTTGAATAAAGTTGTGGGACCCAAAAAAATCTTAATGTATGTCGAGACTTATATATATGGTTTGAAATATACTGTGGGCTAGACATTTATATGTATTGGGTTATAATCATAGAGCATGGATGAGAAATAACTCTGCATGTGAAGATGAAGAATTGAGTCTTATTATAAAGTTTAAATCAGAGATTTAAAATATACACTTCCACATAGAGAATTGAAAGGGTTGAATTGAATTACTCACGGGGTTTGGATACGTGGTAAAGTGTTGATATATATATATATATAAATATGTGTCTGTGTTGGGCGAATATTTAGTGTTGGTTTAACATACGCCAGAACCAATACACAATATAATTTGATATGCATTGAATAAGGATGTTGGCCCAAAGGTCCTTGTTGATATATGCATCAGTGCGTTGTTTTTAATTGAAGTTGGGATTGATATGAATTAAGTATGAAAGTCTGGCCCACCATAATGCATGCTGATACTGGTGAGCTTTACCATGGTCAAAGGTAATAAAACACACTCATAGATGGTGGATTAATAAAGCTGTGGAGAACATAAATGAAAGTGTTTGACCGAAGTATTTTTATTGGATATTATTCCAAAGACAGGGTTTCTGTGTTGGCCGAAGATTTACATTGATGATTAAGCCCAAGAAAATAGTGATTGGGCTCTTCCATAAAATGAACTATTGATACTGGATTTTTCCATAGTGATGGAAAAAGAAAGCTTCAACATTGATACAGCTTCCAGACTTAAAACATAAATTAGAAATGCATTTTTATATACACAGTGAACTTGGAGAATGTGGGTCTGATAGGGGTACATACACAGAAAGCAGGGGAGTAAGAAAAAACTGAAAATGCCAGTGACAACAGCAGAAAAGACAAACTCACAGTGAGCCAAAAAAATTGAATGGGCTAAATAGAAATTCTTATTGTAACTGAAAATGTAAAGTTTTATTTATTTTATATTGTTTGTGATGCAAAGGAAAGTCTCCATAGGCAAACAAAACTCCATTGTAATATTGAAATTTGTACATATTGTTATATTTTTTTCTGAATGAGCTGGACAAAGAAATGAGAAGGCAGAAGCCAAAGAGTCATGGTTGTTCACTTCAAATTCTTTGTAGAATACAAACAGTCAAGAGGTGAACTCTATAAATGATATCTCATAGATATGCATAGATAGGTTAGAGAATGGAGAATTGAGGAAGAGAGGGTAAGAAGAAGGAGGAGCAGATAGAGAAGCTATGAAGATCCAAAAATGATATAAGGTAGATATGAAGGCTTGTGGATAGCAGTGAAGAAGGAACAAAATAGAGCTGATATCCAAGGTAAATCAGCATATGATTTTTCTGAAAGAGTGAGGAAGTTGGTGCTTCCATATCAAGTTGTAGCGTGATATATGTCAGTTGTAGCTGGCTGAGGCATGAGCCTCCTGTAGGTTGTAGCCTACAAAAAATAGATGGGAGTTGGAGCTTCCTTGCAAGTTGTAGCTTGCAGAATTGAGGTAGGAGCCTCCTGTAGGTTGGTGCCTACAGAAAATCATTGGTGAGAGGGAGTTGGAGCTTGCCTTTGCATCACAACAATAATAAGATGTGGTTTTATCCCTTATGGGTTTCCACTTATATATGTTGTCTATATGCATGATGATTGTGTGTTGATACTCTATATTTATTCTGCTTAATACCTGCTGCTCTTTTATTAAGATTGTTGTTTCATTGTATATAAATAAGAAAGGTTCTATTTCCAATAAAAGAAAGTATAATAAGAACATGACTGCATTAAACTGATTCACCCCCCCTCTCAGTTTAACCAAGGGTCCAACAATTGGTATCAGATCAATTTCCTTCTGTATCAGTTTAACAATTGGAAGGAGATCCTAGGTCCCCAAGATGGCTAGTCTAGAAGGTTTCTCAACAAATAAAGCCCCTTTGTTCACCGGTACAAATTATGCCTTCTGGAAAATAAGAATGAGGACGTACATAATGTCTCTAGGAATAGAGGTTTGGGTTGCTGTGGAATTGGGATATGCCCCAAAGGAGACTGACTCAGAGAAATATGCCAAACAAGACTTTGTAGCTAATGCAAAAGCCATGAATGCACTCTTAAGTGGACTGTATGAGGCAGAATTTATCAAAGTAATGCATAGCAAGACTGCCAAAGAAATATGGGATACACTAGAAAACATCCATGAGGGAGACAAAAAGGTGAAGATAGCCAAACTTCAAGTCTATAGAGCTCAGTCTGAAAATATAAAAATGAATGATGATGAAGAGATTTCCAGCTTCTTTTTAAGGGTTGTAGAAATTGTAAATAACATGAAAGCTCTAGGAGAAACCATAAAATAATGTGTAATTGTTCAAAACATTCTAAGATCTTTACCATCAAACTTTAATCCCAAGGTTTATGCCATAGAAGAAACAACTGATTGGGAAAATTTAACCATGAACCAATTACTTGGAAATCTAATAGCCTATGAGATGAGATTTCCACAGAGGAAGTCAAATATGAGGGAGGCAGCCTTTAAGAAAAAGAAGAAGAAAGAAGAAAAACAAGATATATGCTCTTGCTCTGATGAAGAAGAGGCCAAATTTATCAGAAAAATGGATAGAGGCTCAGGTAAATATAAAGCTAAACTTCCATTTAAATGCTTTAACTGTGGAAGATTTGGACACTATGCTTCTAAGTGTCCTCATAAGAAAACAAAGAATCCGACTCAAGAATTAGAGAAAACCATATCAAAGAACTGGTAGAAAGGGAAGAGATTCAATAGAAAATATTTTTATGCTCAACAAGATAGCAGTGCACCTGAAGACTCAGATGAATCCTCAAGTGAAGAAGGAACCTCTGAATTTGTATTGATGGCTAAAGAAGAGCTTGAAGGGTTCCTTCTAGAAGATGAGGAAGAAGGTGAAGTTGATCTTGAGGGGGAGCTAAGAAGTTCCCTAGAGGAAATAGAAAGACTTAAACTAAAGTGCAAAAAACAGAAAGACATTCTCCTCAAATATGTAAGAGAAGAACAAAATTCAGGAGACCCCATTCAGATGAAAGTAGAGCTTGAAGAAGCCAAGAAGGTAGAATACATTTTACTTTAGAAAATTGAGGATAAAATTTAGAAGCAAGAGAAATTGGAAGAAGAAGTAGTATGCTTGAGGAAGAAATTAGAAAACACCCATAGGAAATTGTCAATAAACAATTCTCAAATGACAAACTCTGATAAGTTGAATAACATACTAGATGCTCAAATATCTCCTCTGATAAAGACTGGGATAGGCTATGAAGGAGAAATAGGTAAAGTAAAAGAAACAGATAACAGGAATATCATTTGTGTAAAAGTTGTCAAGGATAATGAAGCAGTTCAGAAAGTTCCTATAGAAGTAGAAGCTTGCAATGAATTAAATAGGAACATGAAGGAAACTCAAATGACAAAGAAAGAAAGAAATAAACATTCAACTGAAAAAGGCTCATATAATCCTGAATATATAAAATTCAGAAGCTATCAAAGGAGATTCTTTACCCCTATGAAAAATGTCACTTGTTATGCCTGCCACAAACTGGGACATATTCAGTCTGGATAATGAAAGAGGAAAGGCCCAAGATGTACTATTTTCGGATGGGCTGAAAGCAAATCTGCTTAGTGACAGTCAAATGTGTGATAAAGGTTGTGAAGTTCTCTTTAGAGCACAATACTGTGAAGTAAGATCAAGCACCATAGGAAAGGCCTTGATCGAAGGTACTCGAACATAAAGTAATGTCTATATAGTGAAAGAAGAGAAGGAAGCATGCCACCTAAGAAAAATTGATGAGTCATGGTTATGGCATAGAATATTGGGACACCTTAACTTTGACCATATCATCAGTCTGAGAAAGAAGAAAGCAGTCAGAGATATGCCAGCAATAAAGAAGCCTTCAAATACCATATGTAAATCTTGCCAATTGGGCAAACAGACCTGCACGTCTTTTAAGACCAAAGATGAACTATCAACAAGTAGGCCACTTCAGCTTGTACACATGGACCTGTGTGGACCTTCAAGAACTAGAGCACTAAGTGGAGAGTCTTATTTCATGCTGATAATTGATGATTTTTTTAGAATGACATGGGTAGCATTTCTCAAATATAAATCTGAAGCACTTGAGAAATTCAAGATATTCAAGGCATTGGTAGAAAATCAAACAGGATGCAAGCTAAAGTGCATTAGATCAGACAGAGGTGGTGAATTCACAGACTATGATTTTGCAGACCTATGCAATGATCATGGGATAAAACAACAGTTTACAATTGCAGGTACACCTCAACAGAATGGAGTGGCAGAGAGAAAAAATAGGTTAGTACAACAGATTGCCAGAGCCATGATGCAAGAAAGTAACATTCCCAAAACCTTCTGGGCAGAAGTAGTACACATAGCTGTGCACATTCCTAACAAAGCTCATTTAAGACCAAACAGTGACAAGACTCCTTACGAATTATGGCATGGTAAACTAGCATCAATCAAGCACTTTAGAGTCTTTGGAAGCAGTTGTTTCATAAAAAATAATGATGAAAAACTAGGGAAGTTTGATGCAAGAGATGATGAAGGAATATTTTTAGGATATGCATCCAAGAGTAAGGGTTATAGGTGCTACAACAAAACACTGCACAAAATTGTGGAAAGCATTGATGTAAGATTTGATGAAGATCTATCAAACAAAACAAGAAGTACAAGATGCAAAAATCCTCCATAAGATGAGGAAGAAGAGAACCAAGATAATGATAAACTAAGCAAGACAACATAAGATCCTGAATTAAACTCAAAAGGTCCCTCAAGACACACTCAAAAGAATCATCCAGAAGATCAAATCATTGGGGAAAAAAGTGTGGGAGTCCAGACTAGAAGACAACTTGCAGAACAAACAGAAGAAGTAAACCTAGCCATGCTATCTCAAATAGAGCCAAAGAAGTTCAAAGAAGTCACCAAAGACAAAAATTGGGTAAATGCTATGAATGAAGAACTGGACCAAATTGAGAAGAACAATTTATGGGAATTAATTCCAAGACCCACTGGGAAAAATATCATTGGCTCAAAATGGATATTCAAGAATAAGATGAATGAACAAGGACAAGTAACCAGAAATAAAGCTAGACTTGTATGCAAGGGATATTCACAAATTGAAGGTCTTGATTATGATGAAACATTTTCCCCTGTAGCTAGAATGGAAGCTATCAGAATGTTTTTGGCCTTTGCATGCTACCATGACTTCAAGGTATATCAAATGGATGTGAAGTCTGCCTTCCTGAATGGATATTTAGAGGAAGAAGTCTACATGAAACAACCCGAAGGATTTTCCTTAACAGAAAAACTAGAGTATGTGTGCAGATTAAAGAAAGCCTTATATGGGCTGAAACAAGCTCCTCGAGCATGGTATTCAAGGCTGGACAAATACTCGCAAAAAAAAGGGTTCAAGAAAGGAGGCGTAGACAGCAATTTGTACATAAAGGTTAATGAAAATGAACTCTTAATTGTAGTAGTGTATGTAGATGACATCATGTTTGGAAGCAACAAAGATGAGTTAGCAAAAGAATTTGCTGAAGAAATGAAATCAGAATTTGATATGTCTGTGATTGGAGAGCTCACCTTCTATTTAGGACATCAAATTCAACAAAAGAACATAAGAACATTCATCTCACAAGAAAAATACTTAAGAGAGATGTTGAAAAGGTTCCAAATGGAAGACTGCAAACCTGTGTCAACTCCCACGATCACTAGATGTAAGTTATGTGCTAATGATGGATCTATAGATATAGATCAAAGAATTTACAGATCCATGGTAGGAAGTCTGCTATACCTAATAGCTTCTAGACCAGACATTGTGCTGGTTGTAGGACTTGTGGCAAGATATCAAGCAACACCAAAACAAAATCACTTACTATCAATCAGGAGAATATTTAGATATCTACAAGGAATTGCACATTATGGGCTATGGTATCCAAAAAGAAAAAGCTTCACTTTGAAAACATATAAAAATGCCAATTGGTCCAGCTGTGTGGATGACAGGAAAAGCACAAGTGGAGGTGCATTCTATTTGGGAAAAATTTTGGTGGCATGGCTAAGCAAGAAGCAAACTTCTATCTCTCTATCTACAGGAGAAGAAGAATACATAATAGTAGCAGCATGTTGCACACAAGTAATGTGGATGAAAAAAACTCTCTAAGACATGAAGGTAAGCATTGCTGAAACTATTTCTATCAAATGTGACAATACAAGTGCAATAAGTATATCAAAAAATCCTGTACTTCATTAAAAAACAAAGCACATCCCAATAAATTACCACTTCCTCAGAGAAGAAGTAGCACAGAAAGTAGTAACGCTGGAATATGTACCAACAAAGGAACAAACAACACAGATATTCAAAAAACCCCTTGCTAAAGAACCATTCGAATATCTAAGAGACAAACTAGGAGTAGTGCCTATAGATGTTACTCTCTGACATAAAAAGAAAGGATCATTACAGGGGGAGATCACAAAAGAAGACATCATTCCAGTGGGAGATTAGTCAACAAATATTGTCACAAAAGAACCAGAGCAAGTGAGTAGTGCATGGAACAGGTCCTTAAGATCATAGTATTATGGACACCACACCCTTTTCCATTGATGTCAAAGGGGGAGGAAAAGCAAGCAAAGGCAAGTAACATAAGAAAGGGTCTTCTAAAAGGCAAGTAGAGGAAGTGTATTTCCATCAATGCCAAAGGGGGAGACTGTTGGAAATATTTTCATTCATGGCAAAGGAGACAGGCAAGGCAGCCCAAGCAGCAGAAGAAGCAGATAAATTAGACACAGAGTATGGAGGTTGAGGGTTGTTTATACATTGATACACATAGATTGGATATAACAATCAGGTCGCATTGCAATAGTTTCCTTGAATTGAGTACCATAGAGTTACACAGTGATGTAGTGGCCACAGTATTGTGAGTCATAACAACAGAGAGGGCTGTAGAATTATATACAGAACAGAACGCATTTGAATACAAGATCTCTATTTATAAGTTACCTGCGCGTTGATCTTGTATGGGGGGTTCGATAGAAGTTGAACATGTTTTTGATCTTCTTTGCTATAGAATGTAGGCAATACCACAATCCTTGATATTGAATGCATTTGAATTGAGAGAAGACACAGTAATGACGATGGACAGAAGTTAGAGCAGCAAGTTGAAAGGGTTAACCATAATCGAAGTGGTGAGCCAGCTTTTAAACGAAAACATGAATGCGTGCAGGCCTCAGCTTGCTTAAGATATTGAAGTGTTAACAGAATAGAGGGTTAATACCTGAAGAGGCGTAGAAAAGAAATTTTGGAAGCGGAACTATGTATCACAAAAATTGAACCAAATAACAGAAGGTGAAGGCGGAATTGAAATAAAATTGAAGGGAGGCGGAGTTAAATAAATGAAGGAATGGAACTGTGAATGAGAGGGAATGGAACTAGGAGAATGAACAGTGAAAGTGGCTTTGGAGGCAGAAACCGGCGGTATTCGCAAAATTATAAATTGGTAAGCAGTATCGCTAAAAAAAATGTGATACGTTCCAGTGCTTGACACGTGGTGTTGAGTGATTTTTGGAAACCACCCATTTCGCATTTTATTTGGGTGTTAAAGCTCGGTCTTTAAAAAATGTGAATGAGGTTCGATATTGGAGGTGGATGATTCGACGAAATTCGCATCGTGAAGATGCGCGAAAGTTAATGCAAGGTGCGTTACAAAGCTTCTGCGATGATATGTGTTAATAACTATTGTGGCACCCGAACGTTCAATTAATTTTTAACATATATATGCAATTGTTGTGGGTTAACCAAGGTTGAACATGGTATGAGTTAAGCTAATTAAAGATTCCTTTGTGTTAATACATGTTGTGCGGTTCAAATTAAAGTATGAAATGGGGTGTTGATATGTCGGACTTTAAGACTATTTATATTAATATCTGTGCGTTGGTGCGATGGTTTATGTTTTAAACCAAGGTCGAAGATTTATTGTTGGTGCAATGGAATATGAACATAGCACAATGTGTTAATAAAAGGTGAAGACTTATTTTTTGATATAATATATGTTGCCGGAACCATAGTACATTGTGGGGTTTTAGAACTGTGGGCCCAAGAGAAAGAGTAAACAAAACTCTAATATGTTGATATTCACTTTACGCATTGAATAAAGTTGTGGGACCCAAACAAATATTAATGTATGCCGAGACTTATATATATGATTTGAAATATACTGTGGGCCAAACATTTATATGTATTGGGTTATAATCATAGAGCATGGATGAGAAAGAACTCCGCATCTGAAGATGAAGCATTGGGTCTTATTATAAAGTTTAAATCAGAGATTTAAAATATACGCTTCCACATAGAGAACTGAAAGGGTTGAATTGAATTACTCACGGGGTTTGGATACGTGGTAAAGTGTTGACATATATATATGTGTTGGGCGAAGATTTAGTGTTGGTTTAACATACGCCAGAACCAATACACAATATAATTTGATATGCGTTGAATGAGGATGTGGGCCCAAAGGTCCCCGCGTTGATATATGCATCAATGTTGTTTTTAACCGAAGTTGGATTGATATGAATAAAGTATGAAAGTATGGTCCACCATAATGCATGTTTGATACTTTGGTGAGCTTTAACAAGGTCAAAGGTAATAAAACTCACTCATAGATGGTGGATTAATAAAGTTGTGGAGAACATAAATGAAAGTGTTTGAACGAAATATGATTATTGGATTTTATTCCAAAGACAGGGTTTCTGTGTTGGCCAAAGATTTACGTTGATGATTAAGCCAAATCAAATAGTGATTGGGCACTGCCATAAAATGAACTATTGATACAGGATTTTACCATAGTGATGGAAAAATAAAGCTTCAGCATTGATACAGCTGCCAGACTTAAAACATAAATTAGAAATGCATTTTTATATACATAGTGAACTTGGAGAATGTGGGTCTGATAGGGGTACATACACAAAAATCGTGGGAGTGAGGAAGTTGGTGCTTCCATATCAAGTTGTAGCTTGATAGATTTAATTTGTAGCTGGTTGAGGTAGGAACCTCCTGTAGGTTATAGCCTGCAGAAAATAGATGGGAGTTGGATCTTCCTTGCAAGTTGTAGCTTGCAGAATTGAGGTAGGAGCCTCCTGTAGGTTGGTGCCTACAGAAAATCAGTGGTGAAGGGAGTTGGAGCTTGCCTTTGCATCACAACAATAATAAGATGTGGTTTTCTCCCTTATGGGTTTCCACTTATATTTGTTGTCTATATGCATGATGATTGTGCGTTGATACTCTGTACTTATTCTGCTTAATACCTGCTGCTATTTTATTAAGATTGTTATTCCATTGTATATAAATAAGAAAGGTTCTATTTCCAATAAAATAAAGTATAATAAGAACATGACTACATTAAACTGATTCACCACCCCCCTCTCCGTTTAACCAAGGGTCCAACACACAGCTCTCCCAATGGGCAAGAAGATGATGCATAAAGTGATGGGAGATCTAGTAGTAATGGTAATGATAACAATGAGTCAGTCCCAAGTATACAAAAGGGTGGTGTTGATGAACAAAACAAGGACCTAGAAGATAATGAAGACAATAATGAGGCTGACAGCAGAAGAGACAATGAAAAAAACTCTGCCTCCATGACAGATGATGAAAGAAAGAATGATGAGCCAATAATAGAGTTTGAAGGAGGCATTGATAACGAGGATGACCATGATAGTACAACAAGTAAAAGAAAAGGCATCCAAGAAGACAGTCATGACAATAGTCATCCTGCTAATGATAATCTAGATGATAACAGTGTAGAGAATGAAAAGGAAATGAGTCCTAATGATGAACAAAATGAAAAGAGGGCAAAAGAACATGATAGGTTTGGATTTTTTGCTGAGGCTTCTCAACAGGTGTCCAAGACCTCTTGAAGGACCTCTCCACAAATTTTGGCCCAAATTGAACAAAATTTTGTGTTTTTGAAATTTTGAGGCCTCTGTGGATAGCACCCTAGGTGCTACGCACAAATTTGGTGCATCCTCAACTTGAAAAATTTACATTTTTGGATTCCTCTCATCACCAGCAGTCTGCTCAGAAAATTTAAAATCATTTGGAGCAATTTTGACCCCCGAAAAGGTCAAAAAACACCAACATTTTGACCTTTCTGCCTCATTTTCAGGCAAGGTGCTGCACACAGAGTAGTGTTAGAATAATGGATTTTTGGATAGGTAAATGGCACTCATTTAGGAACACTCAAACGTTTCTGGAAATTATACTCATCAGGCTTTCTAACAAGCCATCATAGAGCCAAATCTGGCATCGGGAAGGGGTCCAAAACTCAGTCACACAATACCCTATTTTCTGCTGAAGTGGCACTATGCACAAAGACTGTCTAGTGTGTTTTGGACCAAAAGTCAAGAAAACACACTCATTTATTGAAAAATGATATTTTCGAGTTTTTTTGGGGAAAAACACTCTAGAATTTGGTGAAAATAGTTATTATGGCATTTATTACTTAGGATATTATGTGCCTTGGGCTTTGCATGATCTCTTGGCCATAAATGACATTTATGGTTGAATTTGACATTTTCCTACCATATTTAGGGTTTTAGTCCTCCTTTTCTCCATAAATAGAGCATGAGGCCCTCATGTATTTTTTTGGCATTTTATGAGCTTTGAGAGAAATACATGGTTTTTATGAGCTTGGAGAAGAAATTGGTGTGGTGGAGTTGATGAATGGCTTGTTTGGCTTGATGATGGAGAAGCTTGTTTTCAGGATTCCTTAGCTTGGTGAATGATGATGTCTTCTTAATTTTTCCATTGTTTTCCTTGTTATCATTATGTTTCATTTCACTTAGCTGCTATAAATAAGAAAAAGTATAGGTTGAGACATGCTCTTTGAGGCACCTCAGTCCTCCTGTTTGTTATAGCCTCGATGTTTTCCTCTATTTGGTCAGCTTAAGGAATTATTGATTGCTCCTTAGGTTCACCTAAACTTGTTTTTCTTTCATGTATGGTTAGTATTCTAGTTTACAAGTATGATTCATGGTATTTCTTGCTTATTTGAAGCTTTCAAAACTCTATCTTGAAACCTTTCTTTGGAATATTGTCTGCTAGGTTAAGTCAAAGAGGTCTCATTCGATCTTGACCGTTGTCCATGCCTATAAACTTATTTTAGAGTTCTTATAGCTTTATTTATGATGTTTAGGAGTTCCCTTTTCATAGATTGAGTTATTGTGCTATCTTATATGTTATCCCAAATTCTGAAGATGAATTTCAAAAGTTAGAAGCTCTTATGCTTTCTGTGTTTCACTGAAATGTTTATCTTGGATATTTATTGTTTTAATACATTATCATAGAGTAAATGGTTTGCCCTAGATCTTGCTTAGTATCTTGTGATGATCATATTTAACACCTCCTTGTTCATAGGTATTTGACAAAGGATTCTTGATTTCCCTTTTCCCTACGTTATTCACAAACTTGATGTCCATCCCACTTCACTCATAAACCTTAAGGATCCATTTACCTTGATAGATTGGCCTTGCACTGCACTTTGATTCATTATTGAGACACCCTTGAATTTTATTTGACTCCATAGCCCAATGAATTAAATATCTCTCACTCCAGCTATTCTACCAATTCATCTCACCCAACCAAAACAACCAAAAATCCTACACTTAACAAATAGCTTAAAGTAAAAAACCTAGAGCAAAAAGAACACATCATTTGCACCCAATATAGAGAGCCCTCTCCGAGTCCAGGAAGGCTAGGTCTTAGGACTCCAAAGACTAGTTCCATGTTACCCTCTCATTTGGTCTACCAATTTTCAAAATCACGGGACACTAACATTCTGGCGATCACGGTGGGACCTTTTTGAGTTCATAATAACCTGAATATCTTTTAAAATTTTCAAAAAACCCCTGTCAAACTAAGAATGCTATCTGGTTGATTCATCCCACCACTCACTAACAGTTTGGAAATCACGGTGGTACTGAGTACATAGTAGTCTAACAAACTCATATAGACTCAATTAGACCTGCAGTTAAGCTTAAAAATTTGATTGATAGCCAAAGAGTAGACTATATTTGTTTCACCATCCTAGAAAAATGATGACTCAGCCATAGGACACTCACAAAAACCCTAGGGCTACATATAGGAAAATCAGAAAACCCCAAAACACCCTTAGATTGGTTTTTGTCAGTATTGGTGGTGGACCATACACATTTATCCTCAAAAACAATTAAAAACATCCACCTGGCGACTCCACTAACCTCTAGTAGGCCTATTACTTCACTAGTCCCTATAGACTCCCATGGGAATGCATTGAGCAATCCCAATCATGTTGATGGTGGAAAGAAAAGTTGAAATCTTCCACTTGGAGACTCCACAACCCTCAATAAACCAAAAGAATCCATTGGCAGAGAACTCTAAGCTAGTTGAAAAGATACAGTGACCTCTTTTTGATTTAACAAATATGGATCCAAGTATGAATAGAGAGGAAAAACTAGAGATATTGCTAGATGCAATTAGAAAAATGGTGCATATACTTGGTAGGAAAGAGGAAAGGTACAAGGTTAAGGTTGGTGCTGGTTATTCAAAACAACCTATACCTTTTCCTCTACAAGAAAAAATTCAGTCATTACAAGGAAAGAACAAAAAACAAAATATGCATGACGAGCAAGATTGCAAAGAAGAGACTGGAGTAGGGTTCTATGATTTCAAAAGATAGTTATCTAGTCTATATCTGTCTATTGAAATCATAGAACCCTGAAATAAAAAATTACAAAATCCTTTATTTTCGAATTTCAGTTAATGCATTCATCCAAGATAACCTTGATCAAAGGAGTGAAAGAAATGGATTTCCTACAAGGAGAGTGTGTTCAATTCCCGCATCTAGGGCAGGAAGAAGTGTTACAAAAAATTTCTTGACTTCTGACCATGACCAATGATTTTGTGTAGAACCCTTAGAGATAGCATCCAGTGGCATTCTCAGAAAGACCTCAGCCTTTCAAAAGATCACCACTCCTCTCTTCCATTGCCATTTCGTCCAGTGACTTCCTAAGACGTCGAGCTTCCCCACTTTCCTCCAAGGAGCCATAAGACTTCATCTGATTAACTTGTATGTTAGACATCAATTCTGACAAAGTGATTGTCAACATAACACGAAACCGTGCAGTATTCTAGAAATAGTATAAGGAATTATGCAAATATAGAATACACAATCACCAACACAAAATAAAAAGCAGAAATGAAATAAGCAATTGTTTTCTCAAACAAACATCTATTTTCTAAATTATTTATCCCACTCAGAAAGACCACATATCTCCTTAAGGAAACTTACCCACACAAGAATTTGAAGGATAAAAACAACCCTCTTTCTGATGGAATCATTACAAAAAACTGCAAGATGAAGTAGATGAAATGCCACCTGATTCAAGAAGTGATCATTCTCTCTTGCCATCAGTGTTGCACCATGAAGATTAAAAATACTATTAAATATAGGGGAAAAATATTTCCAAAAGACAATTGGTTGGTTGCAGGAAAGAAAAGCCACGAATATTGTTGTAATACAGTTAAGATTTCCCTAGTCAGTCCCAATGCTCTAATCTGCAACTGCTCGCGAGAACTTCTCAGTAATTTCCAATATCTGGAGACTTACAGATGCACTTATGTTCTCCTCCAAAAGCTCCTGAAAAGTACATTGATGACTATTAATTATCTGCATTTCCTTCAGTGACATCCAAGTAGGTTATTTCACATGCAGCTTGCTATCAATGCTTGATTTAAAGGATATAAAAATATTGGAGCAAAGTTCCATGTTTATCCTAATGACTCAAACTGACACCTGGCACATATGAAATCCAATATATATGATGCCATGTAAAATTTAGGTTGCTGTCCCTCTGGC
This sequence comes from Pinus albicaulis, assembly GCA_034641835.2. NCBI lineage: Eukaryota > Viridiplantae > Streptophyta > Pinopsida > Pinales > Pinaceae > Pinus > Pinus albicaulis. Next base: position 967,214,938 of record CM076579.1, read on the forward strand.
AGATTTTGGGTTCATTTTGCATTTCTTGTGATGGAGGCTGCTAGAATCTCTAGCAAATTAAATATACTCCCATCGTGAGTAGAGGTGCACATCATTGGTACCCAATTCTTGAAAATTTTTGCATCGTTCCTACCATAGAATATACAACACATTTTTCTACCATATTATATGCATTTCTTAATAAGTTGGCCTGATATATCCCATTGGATCAATATCGAAAATTATTGGGATATTTCCACCAAGTCTTAAGGATATTCTTGATAGCTAGAGGAAAATCACAAAATCACTTAGCTATAAGGGACACCTGGTAGCTTGGAAACTTGTAATATTTGGTGATGAAAGGATATATGTATGCTGATACATAAAAAACGTGGATGTACCAAACAATTATATATTATATATGTTTCTATGCACTTGATTATCCATTCAATAGTTTCAGCACATGGTAGAAGGACATAGTGTTCTACTACTTTGTGGAGCCAAGAGTTCTTGAAACTATGCTACATTTCACTATCCTCTTCATCTCTAGGAACCTATTTTTGAGTAAATGATTGATAGATACCTTACCAAGTCATTAGAATTAAGTTTTCCACATAGCTACATAGGTTGGAACTGATTTTATAGAAATTTCCATTGCCCCTTTTTCATTTCCTTCTACAATATCCTTGCCTTGTCTTTTCTTCATGGGTGGATCCATATCTCCTGTTGATGAGGAGATGTTGACGCACTCCAAGTCTACGGTACCTAAAATATCAAAAATATTCATGATAACCAACAATTTTAGGAAAAAAATTAATTTAATGTGTTGCACAAAATATATCAGGTTAGTGTGTTGCACAACTGATACACTCAGTGTTTAATAGATCAATGTGTTGTTGCATAAGTCATAGAAGGAGGGTTCGCCGAGGGGGAAATGTGCTAAAATGACATGAAACAAGATAGTATCACAAGGATATATGGTAGGTTATGATAAATATATTGTGATATTGAACGAAGAAAAGAGGAACTCATACACTGAGCTTCAAGTTGTAGCTCATAGACGAGAGGAAGAATGTGTCATAGCAGAAAGGGAAGAGTGACAACGGTGGAAAAAATCACAGGAGAAATTTGATTTGGGAGCATCGTTGTGTAAGGAAATGGAAGTTATCTAATGATAAATATTGCACCATTACAACAAGGATTGCGAGGGGATTTAGCTTAGCCCAACATTGTTGCACCAGAGCTGAGTAGAGGGGGCACCATTGCATGGAGATATGCATACAAATATGCTATGAGATCAAGGAAAATAATAAAATGGTTGAGTGTATAGAAATCTAGGCTTAGAGGATGAGGGAAAGTTAATACCAAAAGATGTGAAATGAGTAGCATTGAATTATATATAAACTGAAATGGGGGAATTGGAAGGTCAAAGGCTAGAAGGTGCAGGGTTGTACGAAATGTGAAGTGCCAAGAGACAAAAAATGATAATTAAAGGTGCAAGAAGTTGCCCGATGCCTAACACAATGATGTAGCACTTGGAATCAATGTAATATCCAACACCATAACACACTCTATTATTTTTTCTTTCACCAATGAGATAAAGGCTTCAGATACAAGAGAGCAAGGTAAAAATGACATGAGCCTCATCCTATATATAATATTATCACACATGCGAGGGTCTTGATGCGAATTAAATGCATCTGTGGGATAATTGTTGCAATAAGACTTAAGGGAGTGCACTAAATGGAAGTTCTACATTGTGTTGTGATAATGAGAAACACTACATTGCCCTAAGGAGTAGTGCTGATGGGTTTTATTTGCGATGCATCACACACCGTCATAACAACTTCATTACTTCAATCTCAAAATCTAAGAGACATTTTCCAGCCCATTAAATAACCGCACCAATAATTTGTAAAAGGCGAGGAGGATCTTATTGGAGGGAGTACAAGACCACATTATATCAAGTCTCCATGGCAAAGAGACTCCATATGCATTGTGGAAGGCTTTGAAATTTTTTTCTAGAGTAGAAGTGATCATATAAAACTGGTGCTGAAGGATAAGCTCAGGAAAATAGCAATGGAGAAAGGCAACACTATTCTGAAATATTTAACCAATTTTGTCCAATGTCAAGACGATCTTAGGAGTTCATAATTACTATCGCAGATGATGACTTGGTGAGCCTAGCTATTCTCGACATTCCCAAGAGTTGGCTTAGTTATCAGTAATCTGTTGATGGGAGGGAGAAGCTGCCAGATTGGGAACGAATTTGGTTGGATTTTGTGCCAGAAGAATTCAGGCGGAATACCAAGGATGGATCTTCATCTAAGGAAGATAATTAAGAAAATTTTTCCTTGGTTGGTAAGGTGAAGAAGGGGAAGGGAAATAAATCCTATTCCAAATCTGAGACATGAAAAGAAGGAAAGAAGCATGACATGTCCATAGTGAAGTGTTTTCACTGTCATGAGCATGGAAATTATGCCACTAATTGTCCATTATAGAAGAATAACAAGAAGGCTTCAAGATCTACAGCTGGTGAGACTTTTGCCTCGCAATTTGAGTTGGACTTCTCGCTCATCACATGCATGGTGTCAAGTGCGATGGGATCAGTGTGGTACTTGGATAGTGGTGCATCTTTCCACATGACAGGAGAGAAATAACTTTTCAGTAGCTTGGAGGAGAAGGACCTCCAGATGCATATGAAAATGGGTGATGACGGGAGGTACAATGCTACCCATATTGGTATCGTTACCTTTTAGAGATAGTCAGGTAAACCCTTCTTATTAAAATATGTAATGCATGTACCAGGCTTGAAAAATAATTTAGTTTCATTCAAAATTTTGGAGGATAGAGGTTATGATGTGGTTTTCAGTGAAGGGAAATCTTTCCTTCGACACAAAGCCACAAGCCAAGCCAAGAATATTGGGATTCGTGTGAAGAATATCTATAAACGTGATGTAGATGGTTGTGTAGCATTGATGTGTAAGGAAGAAAAAGTGGTGAGCCGGGATGAGGGTCGGTTATGGCACACGATATTGGGCCATCTACACCATGGAGCCTTGAAGGTCATCCAATATATTTCTACGAGACTTCCCAAGGGAATTCTTGCGCAAATAGACACATGCAAGGGATGTACCATGGGGAAGTATGCAAAGGCCAATTTTCACGAGAAGGAGAATTGAGCAACAAAAAATCCTTGAGAGAGTTCACTCAAACGTGTATGGACCATTCTCTAAAGCTTCAATAAAAAAGCACATGTATTATGAGATCTTTGTTGATGATTTTTCTAGAAATGTTTGGATCAACTTCATGCAGAAGAAAGATCAGACATTGTCAAAATTTTGTGAGTTCGAAGAACTGGTGGAGAAATATAAGGGGAAGCATGTTACGACTCTTAGGAGTGACAATGGTAGTGAGTACATCTCCAATGAATTCAATAACTTATGTATAAAAGAAGGAATTCATAGAGAGTTGATTGCACCTCATAACCACAACATAATGGGATCACAGAAAGAAAGAACAAAAAAATTGTGGGTGTGGCACGAGTGATGTTGCATAATCAGGGCCTACCATTGAATCTGTGGGCAGAGGCATGAAAAAAATTGGTATTTGTGCAAAACCGTAGTCCTCATCGGATATTTGGCATGAGTACACTAGAGGAGGCTTTTTCTGGTAAGAAACTTGATGTTTCATTTTTTAAATTTTTTGGCTCATCTGTCTATTGCCATGTGACTGAAGTTTCCAGGACGAAGCTTGAACCAAAAACTGAGATTGGGATATTTTTTGGGTACAATGATACTCCCCAAAACTATCAGGTGTATTTGAAAAATAGTAGGATGACTGTTGTGAGACAAGATATAAAATATTATGAGGAGAAAGAAATGCAATTGTCCCTTGAGAGGGAGCTAGATTTGCATGTAGATGAGGAACTGTTGGTTCCAAAGAATGAACCTCAATATGTGGAGCAGTCACATGCGAGGATTGTGGAGTGGTATAAAACACTCATGAAGAGCCATCCACTAGAAATGGTAGAAGGCACACCACTGAAGTTGATAGATTGATACTTGATGCGGAAGAACATGTAGGAGCACCTACTTCACTACGCAGACAGAGACAATCTCTAAATAGGTTTACTAGATACATGGCTCTTATGAGCAAGTGTATTGTGACAAAACCATCCTCCCTTAAGGAAGCAGTGCAACAACCAATTTGGGTTAACACCATGGTTGAGGAGTATGACTCTATAATCAAGAACAGTGCATGGGAAATTGTCCCAAGACCAGCCAAAAAATCAGTGGTTGGATCTATATGGATCTATAATGTGAAACAAGCAGCAGATGGGAGTGTGGGGAAGTACAAGGCTAGATTTTTAGCTCGAGGATTGTCACAAGTTGAGGGGATTGACAATGAGGTGAATTTCGCACCGGTTGCAAGATACTCATTGATTAGATCTATCCTTGCACTCTCATCACACATGGGGTGGAAGATACATTAGATGGATGTCAAAAATACATTTCTAAATGGAGTTATTGAGGAAGAAGTGTACATAGAGAAGGCATAAGGTTTTCATACCTTTAACAGTGAGTTGCATGTGTGCATACTCAAGAGAGAACTATATAGACTGAAGCAAGCACCTCGTGCTGGGTACATCACGATTAACAACTATTTCACTGGGTTGGGCTTCACGAAGAGTGAAGAAGATGCGAACCTATACTAGATTGTGGTTGATGGTACGCTCTTAATTATCGTACTTTATGTTGATGATATAATTTTGACAGGTGATGAGAAACTCATAAATTCTTTCAAGGAGGATCTTTCAAGAGAGTTTGAGATGAAGGAAATGGGACTCCACTATTTCCTTGGTTTGGATATATGGAAGTGGGATGGTGAGCTATTTTTTTCTCAAGGAAAGTACGCCAAAGAGATTCTAAGTAAGTTTCACATGGAGAGCTGTAAACCCATGGAGACTCCTCTTCCAAGAAACTAGAGGAAGGAGGATGCTACTTCAGGTGAGGTAGTGGATGCTACTCTTTATAAGCATCTTGTGGCTTCACTGATGTACTTGGTGAACACCAGACCAGAAATTTTCTACACAGTTAACCAGCTAAGTCAAGCTATGATTAAGTCGACCAAGCTCTTTTGGAATGTGGGGAAGCATGTCTTGAGATATCTCATTGGCACTACAGAGTATGTATTATGGTACAGATGAACAGAGGGGGTGAAGCTTCAAGGCTTCATCAATGCAGATTGGGCAGACCGTCCATCAGATAGAAAGAGGACATCAGGAGGGATCTTCAACATAGGATCAAAAACATTTTCTTGGTACAACAAGAAGTAGAGATCTGTGGCACTCAGATTAGTTGAGGCAGAGTACCTGGCAACCATTTAGGTTACATGTGAGGCCATATGGATGAGGAAGATTCTGGTCGGTTTGTTTGGTTCTCAGATGGATTCGACGGTGATACATTGTGATAAACAGAGTTGCATTAAACTCTCGGTTAATCTGGTATTGCATGATAGGTCCAAGCACATATACATCTAGTACCACCATCTCAAATATTGTGTTCAGAGCTAGATTATGTTACTTCAGTACATTCCCATAGAAGATTAGGATGCATATATTCTGACAAAGGTGCTCACCAGGAGAAAATTCGAATACCATAGAGGCAATATCGGGGTGGCAGATAATCCCTTTCTTGTTGAGAGGGAGTGTTGAAAAGTCAACAATAAATGTGTGTCTAATTTAATTTTCCCTTAATTAAACTGGACAATAAAATTCAATCTTATCTCATAATCACTTGTAATAGTTAATTGAGTGTGATAAACTCAGTTAGCTCATGAATTTCAAGTTGAGGGTGGTTGGTGAGGCATGCAGAGTGATTCTATTAGTTATGGAGTTTGAGTTGTAGTTATTTCATTAGTTTAATGCATGAGAAATCAATTAACTCAATTAATTGAGTTAAAGTCAGTTGAACTAGTTGTAACTGTTTGTTGCACTAGTGAGAGATCAAGTGAATTAAATCAGATTTAATTCACATGCAATGATATGTCATGCAACTGATGATTTACTATTAATAGTTGCATGCATGCCAGTTCCAGTGGAGACCCATTTTAGAAAAAGGTTAAAGGTATGCTAACTATAAGTTGTATCACTAGTAGTTTTCCCGCATGTAGTAAGACAACCACAGGGATTGCATGAGAAAGGTAGGCTGAAGACAGGTTGAGAATTGGCTAAGTGTTGGCCTGATTTTGTTTGGATCAGTGTGAGACAGTTGTGAGATTGAAGGATACTCTTGTGAGAATTGTGTTCCTATGCTCCCTCCATGCCTTCGTCCTAAATTTCTACCATATTTTCAACAGTTTTTTGTTTAGAGGTCTCACTCTGATTATGCTCATTCTCCATTGTTTCCACTGCCTTGGGGATTGTTTTTCCTATGAAATTCTTAATGAGCTACTCTTGCTCTATGTTGGCCTTTAGTAGTTTCTCAATTCCAACCACAATTTTATCAATTTTTTTCTGCAAATTCTTAGTCATATTGAACAACTTTATGATGGATATTTACGATCATTGTCCTAAATGTACATAAATTTTATCTTCCCCTATAAGGTTTCTTTCTGGTGGTTCATCCATTCCAGGTGCTTTGACATGTTTCTTTCTTGATTTCTTTCTCTATATATACACCAACATTAATAAGTTAATAACAAAATTATTAACTCAAGGTCTTAGTGTTGAAACCCTTTTCTATTTGGTAAATGAATATTTGTGACAAAGGTAATTTTAAAGAAAAAAATATAATGGTGTAACATACTCATTTTACTTGGTAATTGAGCCTCACACAAATATTATCTCCTTTATCCATAGATTCCTAATTAAAGCTTAGTGCCTTAAACTTCAATCCATCTTGTTCATGCTTGGTTGAAATTGACAAATTCCTCATTATTGAATACTGGTGTCTAAGTTTTTTTTTTTTTTTGGTTGATCACATCAAATTTAGAAAATCACATAGTAAATTAGCAAAATTTTAAAGCAATTTGTCAATCTAATGTGGAATTGTTTAATTTTTTCTTTAAAATTTTCCAAAACTATTGATTATACAATGTGAATCTTCCAACATTTTAAAAATTAATTCCATTGTTAAATTAAAAAATATGAAAACATTACATTGTAGGCCACCAGCGACTGCGCAAATCTGATGCCCCTACCTTGAGTCCCTCCTGATAGGTTTCAGTCCTATCTAAACCCTACCATTCCCCAAACCCCTAGCATGTGAATTTATGAGAGTGTGAATAGTAAATTTCGACTATATTGGAAATTCTGGAGCTATTGGTGAGGGCTGCAGAGCCATCAGATAACTTCTAAGCATGATTTTTCTTCAAAGAAGTTCCAAGGGCCACTAGGGCCACTTGGAGCCAGTGAAAGAATGAGGCCTAACCAGGGCAGCTAGAGGCTTACTCAGGAAACCAATAGTCATTTTTGGATGTTTTGGACATTCTGGAACCATTGGTGAGGTTTGAAAATCCAGCAGAGGTATTTTTAAGGACGATATTCTTCAGAGAAGTTCCAAGGGCCATTAGGGCCACCAGGGGCCAACAGGAGAATGAGGCCTATCGACAGCATCCGTTGACCATTATTAGAAAACCAATAGTCTATTATGACTATTTTGAAATTTATTAATCCAATGATGGGATTTGTAGAAAATTTTGAAGACTTTTGAAGGCCAAGATGCTTTAGGGAAGTTTTTAGTGAGCTTAGAGCCACAGGGTGCCACTAGGTGTTGGGGGCATAATCAGAGTAGCCAGAGGCCTTTTTCAGCAAGTGAATAGTCTATTATAACTATTTTGGACATTATTAATCCACTGGAAGGATTTTCAGAGCCATTTGGAGACTTTTAGAGCTGAAGAAGCCACGGGGAATTTTCGGGCAGCCTAGGGCCAACAGGGGTTGGAGGCCTAAATTAGGGAGCCATAGCTCATTTGGAGAAAATTTTTAATCTATTTTGGATGTATGATACATGATTGAGATAGTAGAAAAGGTTTCAGGGACAAAAAATGATTTCTTAAGGAGTTAGTGCCACAGAGAAGCTCAGGGAAGCTTAAGGGCACCCCATCTCTAGAGAGATAACAACCATTCCAGGAGTATGATGGTATTATAAAACCAATGGTACAATACATATAACCATTAGAGTTGAGTATTTACTTGTAAAATAAATTATCTAGGATAATCCCAAAGAGCCAAGTTAGTTGACAAAGGCTCAAGGAGATGTAGCCCACAACATTTGGGTGAACTCCTTTATTAAATTTGTTGTTATGTGTTGATGCTTATTTGTTGCACTTTATGGTTGTTGCACATGCTTATTATCAGAAAAAATGAATGTTTAATTCCTCACACTTCAGGCATTAAAACAATTTAAAACACACACACGTGTTTCAAGTATTCAATTCTGCATTATCAAGTATAAGCAAGATCTTAATTTGTTTAACTAAGTGGGAGGTTCTTGCATAGCATAACAAGTCAGCCACCCATTTCAGATCAGGTGGTATCAAAGAACTAGGTTTCTTGTTTGACAATAGAACTAGGTTTCTTTCTTGACAGAGAACTAGGTTGCTTGTTTGACAAAGCACAAGGTTGCTAGCTTGTTTGACTTGAAAGGTGTTTAACAGTGCAAAGAATTTAATTGTTTGCAAATTGATTGATGCTTATAAGTTTGAGTTTGCTAGAGGTGAAGGGAAGATATTGTAAGCTAATTCTGGAACAGGACAAGAAGGAATAAGGCTAAAATAGTTCTCATTACTCAAAGTACCTCAAGGCAACCCTTGATGCACAAGAGGGATTTTTTGCAAAAGGCTTCTTGAAGAAGAGATACAAGCTGCAGAAAAGAGCTTGAATCTACAACCATATTGTTAGGAATATTTCTCAATTATTTTTGAATCTTTGTGAATTATTGTTGAAGTCCCTTAATTAATTTACATAATGATGACAAATTATTCAAGTGAGGTTCTAAAATCCTCTTTTACAAGACTCTTCGATGAAGAGATGAAGCGAGAATTCTACATCCTGAAGGATATGGTGTCAATTCTATATGAATATGGAAGGGAAAACACTATACTTCATGAGAAAGTTGTTTCTATGAAGCAAGAGAAAGAATTAATTCTTCAAATAATGCATGAGATGGAGATGCAACTCCATCATGCCCAAGAGGCCTTAGCCAAGTACATGCTTGAAGAAGAGGTAAATCACTCAAATTTGTCTCCAATTTCATCTTCAGATAGATGTGTAGGTTCATTTGAAAAGCACACTAGAGGTATAGGGTAAAAATTGATTGTTATAGGTTAATTTGGGTTCGATTCCCAATGACTTGGTTAACTGAGCATCATCTCCAGAACCAATGATTAAGGGTCTATCATTCCCTATAATTTTAGTTGCTATATGCCCAAAGACAAAGAACAAGACAAATCATTCAAGACTTTCATCTACAAAGGTTTCCAAAATTTGAAGTTTATAATATATCATATGAGAGCTCATCAATGCTGCCTCTAAAGGGACTAAGTGTGTTGCATATGCAGGTATCCCCATGCAAGGCTCCTCTACAAAGCACTTCCCAACACTCATAGGTGAGTTGGTCACATTGGGAGCGAAATTCTCATTGTTCCATAATCTCCACTTTGCCAGTGCCTTCTAGAAGAGTTCACATGTGTCAAACTTCGAATCCATGTGTCCATTTGACATCTACAAGATTGGGAACATGTAATGCCTATTATTGGAAAGTCATTGATTGTAAAACTACCTTCGGCTCCTCTATAAATTGAGCATAGATCTTAGTGTTTGAGAAAGAAGATTTTGAGTAGAGAAATACTGCTAGAGATGGTGACACTAAATCAATAACTGGGTTGTAACCTCCCCTTCTATATTTAATAAATATTATTGCTTATCTTTACCTATATGCATATGTATAAGCTTTTATTCTCCATATCATGATGTATCATTTGATTTGTATGGTTTATGTTTTATCGATTTAGCTAAATAACTTAAATAGACATTTGTCTTATTGCTATCTCTTGTTGTTTAGTGCTCATTCTTGCAGGAAATATTTTGCACAACCGACTGGAATTTGAAGCTACAAAAAAAGTGACAGAAGGAGACTTTGGAAGCGCTTGGATTCCAAGTAAGCTTATTATTTCATTCTGTATGTCTATTTACAGTTAGGAAAGATAGTTGTAAATATTTAACCTGTTGTTCTAGATAAGCACATGTCTAGGGAAGAATGTTTTATCCGTAATACATAATTCCACTCTAACAAATTGGCAAGTCCATAGGGGAATTTACCCTTCATCTTAGGTGTATTTTCCTTTGATTTTCTCTATTTATTCACCCAGTAGTTTTTACTCACAAAGATTAGGTTTTTTGAAATCCAAATTTGCATTAGAAGTGTGTTAGACAACTCTATTTTTCTTTGTACACTGTGGCCAATGCACTCTTGGATAGGACACAGTTCTTTGCATAGCACTGTGTCCCTTTTAGGCATGCATTGCAAAGCACTGTCTCTATTTAGAGACTGCGTTGCCTCCTGAAACCATCCAAATTCCATTGAATTTTTCATTGCAATTTGTTTCAGTTTGTTCTCTGATGTGTTTTGAAATTCTTGAAACCTCATATCGACCAGTGAAATTATCTACCTCTTCCTCTTTTGAAAGAATAGTTTGTTCAATGTTTGTTTAAAGTGTTTTTCTTTATCATTGACGAATTATTTTAAAAGTATTTTCATTGTCGCATTAGATCCATTTGCTTTTGAAAATGAAATTTTCGTAAGTTCTTCGTTTCCTGATAGGAGAAATTGTTATTTAATTCCTCATTTTTCCTTCAAAAGAGAAATTGTTGTTTATTTTCTTCATTTCTCAAAAGTAAAAGGCATTTGTTTTTTTATTTATTTAGTGCACTTAGTTTCTTTTCTGCATTCATAACATTAAAGAGACTGAAAAGAAAAACCTGCATTTTCATGTAGTGGTTTGTGTGTTTTGTAAAAGGAATAATTAGGAAAGTTGCATTTAGTTTGTGCTCTTTGATTTGTTTTCTCTCAAATTTATTTCTCTTTCTCTCTAGTAGCTAGGATTTTCATTGAAAAACTAAAAGTGAAAGATTTCTTATCATTCTTAGTTTGCATTTTAGGAATTTCCAATACATCATCGCGGTGAATCTTTGAAAGGAAAATTGATAAACAAGATCAACTTAAAATTTATCTCAATTTACCTAAAAAAGCATTGGAACCATAACAATAACATTTATAAGGTCTAGGATAGAGACGTGTTTAGGCATCGTAAAACATAATAGTTGTCGTTAACTTGTCTGCGATACATTCCAAGTGTGATACCTCACTCCACATAGGTAAGTATATAGTAGCTCATCCACATACTTTCGGGTATATCGGGCAGTGTTACAGTACGAAAAGTATAAAGGGGAGCTCTCACTGTGCAGTTTTGCATCAGACAGTGCTAATACAGACTTGGGCCTCCATGTACCTTCGGGTATATTTGGGAGGACAAATTTTAGGTGCTATCCATCCATAGTGAACCGAGTCGACCACCTTGTAAATTTTGATACGCCGAACATATCATTCGGGGAGATTGCCTGCCCGTACTTCTTGGTTTTCCAGAAGGTATTTTGTAGTTCACAGTTTCTTGGTAAACCTTTTTCCTAGCATTACCTTTTATTTTGTTTATTTTTTTTTGGTTAAAATAAATCAGTAATCGTGGAAGAACAAAATCCTTTCCCCTGTCGTTCATGTAGATTAGCATTAAAACCACCTTTACTAGCAGAAGTTACTTCTCGTAGGCGAAGGCGATCACGATCTACCGAATCAAGTACAATTAGTACCTCTGGTGAAACATCATCTTCTCTTAAACTAGAGTTAGCTCAAGTTGTTTCTAGACATCCCGGTTCGTCTACTGTCGTCGAGACAGAGTCTTCACAGCTACACGTGGTCACAATCCATCCAATTAGTGAGACCATACCTCTTGGACCTGACATTGTTCAAACACAAATTGATCCAGATCCTATCTCTTATTTGCCAGAAAATTTGAATCTAGAAGTCGAACAACCGGAAGTTGTTCCTACCTTGGTTATCCCACAAATTTCTGTAGCCATGGAAACTCCCATATCACACAATCAACCTCCTGAAATATACTTTGGGCATGACGGTGAAATAGTTCCACCTGGTTTAATTGCGATCGAAGAAATCCCACATGACGAGACACCTTTAACTCCAACCTATTTTGGGGGGGACCTTTACCTATACGAGTCTTTTCCTCAATTGACACCATCTGCTTTTGTTGATCTTGTTCCTACTAAAACTCCCGTCGATACAAAAAGGTATACATTTGGTCAAGTAACCATGCCTGAACCAACATCTTCGGTTGGGCCATCTATTCCAATTACGTCAGTACCTACCATTGCTACTCTGTTGATGTTTACAACTTCACCAAAGTAATATTCTCATGGTGGCCTTATGGTCCCATCAAGTTATAAATCACTATCTGGAATTTTCTCTAGTGCATATTAAAAACCATGGAATTTACCAATGTCATCAGTTGGTATTCTATCTGGTAATCCTATAGTGAGTACTCAATGATTTGATTCTTTATACACATCATCAGGGCAATATCAAGCCGGTCCTTTTGGATCTGTTCCATCCAGTAACATTTCAATTGGACTCCCTGCATTTGGAGAGAAATATTTTCTGTCTTATTATCCTCCTCATGCTGGGGGGAAACCTTTGGTCACCCACTATGATAGTACTCTGTCACTTTTTGGTCAACCTAATGTCGAAATGAATATTTTTCAATGGCAGCCCACTCTGCCTATCCAACTACAAACGGTTGTACACTCGTATCAACCAGTACAACCTATTACACCCACATCACTTCCACTTGTTAATACATCTTTACCCCTGTCACAGAATCAAAATTTTGTACAAAATTTTTTTCAAGCGGGTCCTTCAACTCAATACCCTCCAGTATTGGGTCCAAAAAATCCTAATCCTTTGGTTAATTTACAACATCCTGTACCCGGAATCATTTATTCACAACCTGGCTTACCATTTTATGCGATGTCACAACCACAAATAGGTTATACATATCCTCAACCAAATCCAAGTTATCCTAATTTGGGGTATAACATTGGTGGACAAACCCCTTGGTAGCCTCAAGCGGAAATGCCACAAACTTCATTTCAACAATTTTCATATCCAAGTTTTGGTCAACATACTCAAGAATTTTGTTTTCAAAACAACCCCTATCTGGGCTACCAGCAGTAGATTCCTTATGCTGGTGCTCAAAGGCCTGTTGCTCAAGAAATTCCATCATACCATGGCTATGCTCAACCTGATCTTAATAGACAATTGCCTTTTGTTGCAACTTTAGAGTTACCAGATTTAAATTGGTTAACCAATGATCCCATCAACTATGCTCCTTGGTGGCCGGTGATACTGTTATTCATCAGTAATTTTTGCCTTTTTTGATGACTAAATAATTATCCAAATATTTCTAGAAACAAATTTCATGAATATTGTGAGTTCTAGAAATCTCATTGCCTTCATTATCCTTAAGATAATTTTTCACTAGTTCCTCATTCCATCATGTCAAGCTCTGCTTACTAGTCCTAGAAAACCCATTAGGAGCTCATGTCACTCATTTTGTCCTTATTTTGTCACCTTTGGCCCAAATTTTCTATTTTTTTTTTCCTAAAACCCCCCACAGCTACCTAAGGCCACCTATCAAACAACTCTATTGTTTCTCCCCAAAATACCCCAAGCATTGATGGCCTCAAAAATATATCTATAGGCTCTTTAGATAAATCAAGTACATTGGATTTTGGATCTTCAATACATCAGTTTATCATAAAATCTATCTTACACTTTATGACCCCAAATTCCAAGTCTCAGTCCAAAAGCCAAGTCCAAGGAACCGTCCACTAGGTCACCTAGGGTTTCACAAGTCATAGGGTGGATTTGGTATCCTAAAACCTCTGTTTTTATTGTATAAAGAAACTACATTCAAAGAAGAAAGGGACAAGTGATTTTGTCCAAAACTAATCAAAGAGGTCATTTAAGAAATGATTTTTTGGCCTAAAGCACAAATTCTGTAGGGGGACAACTACCCTTTGCTCATATTACTGCAAAAGGATCAAATGGCCATCAACCTAGAAAGAGGTAAGGTAATAGGGTGAAACCATCACTGAAGGTATCCATAGCAAAGAAGGAGGCAGCAAGGCCTGTGTTTGAAGAGAATTAGGGCTTGTGACTGATTTTCCAAAGCATGAAATGAGTACAAGGGCTACAAGGAAAAATATCACCTCAACTCCATCCACTGCACATAAGACTTCTAGAAATAATTAATGACTTTTGAGAATTTTCAGAGAACTTTGAAGACAACACTATTTACTGTTTTCTAACAACCCTAAAACCTAGGAGTTTGAGAAGAATGACAAAATGGTCAAAAAATATTGATAAAACCTCCTTCATAAAAGCAGATGGCATTTAAATGGTTTCAAGCTGCCCCCTAGGGTTTGACAAAGAAGCACTGATTCCACCTCACCAAAAGGACAAAAAGGGAAAGAGTATTAGTACAAAGGCCTGAGTTTTCAAAAGGTACAATCAAAGGTCTTAAAAGGATCAAAGGAGGTAGAAATAAGCATTACTTCACTGCACCAAGGGAAGAAAGTGTCAAAGAGTATCAGTGCAAAGGCTCGACTTTTCAAAATATAGTTAGAGGCATAAAAAAGGGTTAGAAGGGAGGCAAGCATGAGATGAAAAGACTTAGGAAGAACTAGAGATATATCACTGTCAAAATGTTATGAGGAACAAATATGTAATTGGTTTAAAGTGAATAAGTAAAGCCTCCAACAAGCATTTCCTTATCAAAATTATATTCTTCAAAAGATAGCTATGCATGAATGACACTTCTGGAGGACTGTCAAAAATGTTTATCTACAGGAAGATTTATTAGGTCAAACAAACATAAATGTATCTCACAATGGTGGCACATATGAAGAATAATTTTTTTTTGATGCCAACTGCTAGGATTTTCACACCAAAATGTTTTCACTGCTTCAAAGTAAAAACATGACAGGATGCCAGTTAAGGAAGGTCAAAATTCTTCTTTTCAGCCTATCCACGAAGCAATCAAAGGCATAAAAATACATGACTGAAGAATCCAAGGTGAAAGTGCCAAAATAATCACAAATTTACTATTTACAAGTGTTGAAATTCATGAAAAGGGTTCATGTTTCCAAGTGTGGAAGAGAAGGAGAGCCGTTGAAACATTTTTTAGGGTTTTCTGCAAAAAATTGTTGAATTTTTCAGGCACTGCACAAAGATGGAAGCGCTATGCACAAAGCTGTTGGTGTTGAGCACAGAGGAGGCAGAGACAGTGTTACAATGCATTGCTCTACACACAGACTAGGAGGCGCTTCACACCGGTAGAGGCGCTACGCACACGCTCAGGTCGGGCTCGACTTGCTCATCGTTCAATGGCATTGTGCACAGAGAAGACCCTACAGGCCCGTTAACCCACCCGACTCACCTGCAAACCCTCTAATACTGTGCACAGGCCTGCTAACTGCCCGAACCGACTCAGTGCTACGCATAGGGAAGGCCCGACATGAACGACCTGTCAGGTGGCGCTGGGCACAGAGGAAATTTGGATAAAATTGCCAAAAAATTGCCAAAATCAGTTTTTTTTTCTCCTCAAAGTTAGCCATAGGCTGCTGCACAAGTTAGACAAGGTTGGTGGTCATTTCTTTACCCTTTAAGTGGTCTTTTACATTCATAATCAAGGAAGGGCAACCCTTACCTAAATTCAGAAGCTATAAGTTACTGTCATAAAAGGAGAATCGATTCCAACCAGCAAAGGATGCAAAACGTGAAAAGACTACCTCAAGCAAACAAATGGAGAAGACAACACTTCATCAAGTACACTAATTGTTTTTATGGGTATTATTTTTACTGTAAGGAATTCGGCCATAAAGCCAAGGAGTGCAAAACATAGGGACAAAGACTGATGTTCAAAACCTCAAGGAGTTTTATGAATTATGGAGAGTTTAGTCATACTCATAATTTTGCTAAAAATATGATCAAATGTTGTGTATGCCATAAAATTAGACATATGTCTTCCCAATGTCCTCTCAAAGAATGTGGTCCATCTCCTCAGAAAAGGTGCTAATAAAATAGCTTCCTGCAGTGGAAAAAAAAGTTGAATAAGTGTGACCTGGCTTTAATAGCCCAAGATCAGAAAATCCAATGGTATTTGGACAGTGGATGCTCAAAGCATATGACTGGAGATAGAAGCAAGTTTATAACCTTTGATGAAAAGAAATCTAGAAATGTAACTTTTGGAAATGATAAATCAAGGAAAATTAAAGGAAAAGGCTCAGTCAGTCTGGATAATGGAAGAGGAAAGGACCAAGATGTACTATTTGTGGATGGGCTGAAAGAAAATCTGCTTAGTGACAGTCAAATGTGTGATAAAGGCTGTGATGTTCTCTTTAGAGCACAATACTGTGAAGTAAGATCAAGCACCACAGGAAAGACCTTGATCAAAGGTACTCAAACATAAAGTAATGTCTATATAGTGAAAGAAGAGAAGGAAGCATGCCACCTAAGAAAACTTGATGAGTCATGGTTATGGCATAGAATATTGGGACACCTTAACTTTGACCATATCATTAGTCTGAGCAAGAAGAAAGCAGTCAGAGATATGCTAGCAATAAAGAAGCCTTCAAATACCATATGTAAATCTTGCCAATTGGGAAAATAGACCCGCATGTTTTTTAAGACAAAAGATGAACTATCAACAAGTAGGCCACTTCAACTTGTACACATGGACCTGTGTGGACCTTCAAGAACTAAAGCACCAAGTGGAGAGTCTTATTTCATGCTGATAATTGATGATTTTTTTAGAATGACATGGGTAGCATTTCTCAAATATAAATCTGAAGCACTTGAGAAATTCAAGATATTCAAGGCATTGGTAGAAAATCAAACAGGATGCAAGCTAAAGTGCATTAGATCAGACAAAGGTGGTGAATTCACAGACTATGATTTTGTAGACCTATGCAATGAGCATGGGATAAAACAACAGTTTACAATTGCAGGTACACCTCAACAGAATGGAGTGGCAGAGAGACAAAATAGGTTAGTACAACAGATTGCCAGAGCCATGATGCAAGAAAGTAACATTCCCCAAAACTTCTGGGCAGAATTAGTACACATAGCTATGCACATTCCTAACAAAGCTCATTTAAGACCAAACAGTGACAAGACTCCTTACAAATTATGGCATGGTAAACCAGCATCAATCAAGCACTTTAGAGTCTTTGGAAGCAGGTGTTTCATAAAAAATAATGATGAAAAACTAGGGAAGTTTGATGCAAGAGCTGATGAAGGAATATTTTTAGGATATGCATCCAAGAGTAAGGGTTACAGGTGCTACAAAAAAACACTGCACAAAATTGTGGAAAGCATTGATGTAAGATCTGATGAAGATCTATCAAACAAAACAAGAAGTACAAGATGCAAAAATCCTCCATAAGATCAGGAAGAAGAGAACCAAGATAATGATAAACTAAGCAAGAAAACATAAGATCTTGAATTAAACTCAAAAGGTCCCTCAAGACACACTCAAAAGAATCATCCAGAAGATCAAATCATTGGGGAAAAAAGTGTGGGAGTCCAGGCTAGAAGAAAGCTTGCAGAACAAACAGAAGAAGTACACCTAGCCATGCTATCTCAAATAGAGCCAAAGAAGTTCAAAGAAGTTAGCAAAGACAAAAACTGGGTAAATGCTATGAATGAAGAACTGGACCAAATTGAGAAGAACAATACATGGGAATTAATTCCAAGACCCACTGGGAAAAATGTCATTGGCTCAAAATGGATATTCAAGAATAAGATGAATGAACAAGGATAGGTAACCAGAAATAAAGCCAGACTTGTATGCAAGGGATATTCACAAATTGAAGGTCTTGATTATGATGAAGCATTTTCCCCTGTAGCCAGAATGGAAGCTATCAGATGTTTTTGGCCTTTGCATGCTACCATGACTTCAAGGTATATCAAATGGATGTGAAGTTTGCCTTCCTGAATGGATATTTAGAGGAAGAAGTCTACATGGAACAACCCGAAGGATTTTCCTTAACAGAAAAACCAGACTATGTGTGCAGATTAAAGAAAGCCTTATATGGGCTGAAACAAGCTCCTCGAGCATGGTATTCAAGGCTGGAAAAATACTTGAAAAAAAAAGGGTTCAAGAAAGGAGGAGTAGGCAGCAATTTGTACATAAAGGCTAATGAAAATGAACTCTTAATTGTAGTAGTGTATGTAGATGACATCATGTTTGGAAGCAACAAAGATGAGTTAGCAAAAGGATTTGCTGAAGAAATGAAATTAGAATTTGAGATGTCTATGATTGGAGAGCTCACCTTCTATTTAGGACATAAAATTCAACAAAAGAACACAAGAACATTCATCTCACAAGAAAAATACTTAAGAGAGATGTTGAAAAGGTTCCAAATGGAAGACTGCAAACCTATGTCAACTCCCATGATCACTGGATGTAAGCTATGTGCTAATGATGGATCTATAGATATAGATCAAAGAATTTACAGATCCATGGTAGGAAGTCTGCTATACCTAATAGCTTCTAGACTAGACATTGTGCTGGTTGTAGGAATTGTGGCAAGATATCAAGCAACACCAAAACAAAATCACTTACTAGCAATCAAGAGAATATTTAGATATGTACAAGGAATTGCACATTATGGGCTATGGTATCCAAAAAGCAAAAGCTTCACTTTGACAACATATACAGATGCCGATTGGTATAGCTATGTGGATGACAGGAAAAGCACAAGTGGAGGTGCATTCTATTTGGGAAAAAGTCTGGTGGCATGGCTAAGCAAGAAGCAAACTTCTATCTCTCTATCTACAGCAGAAGCAGAATACATAGTAGTAGCAGCATGTTGCACACAAGTAATGTGGATGAAACAAAATCTCTACGACATGAAGGTAAGCATTGATGAAACTATTTCTACCAAATGTGACAATACAAGTGCAATAAGTATATCAAAAAATCCTGTACTTCATTAAAAAACAAAGCACATCCCAATAAAGTACCACTTCCTCAGAGAAGAAGTAGGACAGAAAGTAGTAAAGTTGGAATATGTACCAACAAAGGAACAAACAACACAGATATTCAAAAAACCCCTTGCTAAAGAACCATTCGAATATCTAAGAGACAAACTAGGAGTAGTGTCTGCAGATGTTACTCTCTGACATAAAAAGAAAGCATCATTCCAAGGGGACATCACAAAAGAAGACATCATTCCAGGGGGAGATCAGTCAACAAATATTGTCACAAAAGAACCAGAGCAAGTGAGCAGTGAATGGAACAGGTCCTCAAGATCATAGTATTATGGACACCACACCCTTTTCCATTGATGTCAAAGGGGGAGGAAAAGCAAGCAAAGGCAAGTAACATAAGAAAGGGTCTTCTAAAAGGAAAGTAGAGGAAGTGTATTGCCATCAATGCCAAAGGGGGAGACTGTTGGAAATATTGTCATTCATGGCAAAGGAGACAGGCAAGGCAGCCCAAGCAGCAGAAGCAACAGATAAATTAGACACAGTGTATGGAGGTTGAGGGTTGTTTATACATTGTTACACATAGATTGGATATAACAATCAGGTCGCATTGCAACAGTTTCCTTGAATTGAGTACCATAGAGTTACACAGTGATGGAGTGGCCACAGTATTGTGAGTCATAACAACAGAGAGGGTTGTAGCATTATATATAGAACAAAACGCATTTGAATACAAGATCTCTATTTATAAGTTACCTGCGCGTTGATCTTGTATGGAAGGTTCGATAGAAGTTGAACATGTTTTTGATCTTCTTTGCTATAGAATGTAGGAAATACCACAGTCCTTGATATTGAATGCATTTGAATCGAGAGAAGACACAGTAATGACGATGGACAGAAGTTAGAGCAGCAAGTTGAAAGGGTTAACCATAATCGAAGTGGTGAGCCAGCTTTTAAACGGAACCGTGAATGCGTGCAGGCCTCAGCTTGCTTAAGATATTAAAGTGTTAACAGAACAGAGGGTTAATACCTGAAGAGGTGTAGCAAAGCAATTTTGGAGGCAGAATTGAAATAAAATTGAAGGGAGGCGGAGTTAAACAAATGAAGGAACGGAACTGTGAACGAGAGGGAATGGAACCAGGAGCATGAACAGTGAAAGCGGCTTTGGAGGCAGAAACCTGTGGTATTCTCAAAATTATAAAGTGGTAAGTAGTATCGCTAAAAAAAATGTGATACGTTCTAGTGCTCGACATGTGGCGTTGAGTGGTTTTTGGAAACCACCCATTTCGCATTTTATTTGGGTGTTAAAGCTCGGTCTTTAAAAAATGCGAATGAGGTTCGATATTGGAGGTGGATGATCCGACGACATTCACATCATGAAGATGCGTGAAATTTAATGCAAGGTGTGTTACAAAGTTTATGTGATGATATGTGTTAATAACTATTGTGGGACCTGAACGTTCAATTAATTGCTAACATATATATGCAATTGTTGTGGGTTAACCAAGGTTGAACTTGGTATGAGTTAAGTGGATTAAAGATTCCTTTGTGTTAATACATGTTGTGCGGTTCAAATTAAAGTATGAAATGGGGTGTTGATATGTCGAACTTTAAGACTATTTATATTAATATATGTGCATTGGTGCGATGGTTTATGTTTTAAACCAAGGTCGAAGATTTATTTTTGGTGTGATGGAATATGAACATAGCACAATGTGTTAGTAAAATGCGAAGAATTATTTTTTGATATAATATATGTTGCCGGAACCATAGTACATTGTGGGGTTTTAGAACTGTGGGCCCAAGAGAAAGAGTAAACAAAACTCTAATATGTTGATATTCCCTTTATGCATTGAATAAAGTTGTGGGACCCAAACAAATCTTAATGTATGCCGGGACTTATATATATGGTTTGAAATATACTATGGGCCAGACATTTATATGTATTGGGTTACAATCGTAGAGCATGGATGAGAAAGAACTCCGCATGTGAAGATGAAGAATTGGGTCTTATTATAAAGTTTAAATTAGAGATTTAAAATATACGCTTCCACATAGAGAACTTAAGGGTTGAATTTAATTACTCACAGGGTTTGGATACGTGGTAAAGTGTTGACATATATATATTAATATATGTGCTGGGCGAATATTTAGTGTTGGTTTAACATACGCCAGAACCAATACACAATATAATTTGATATGCGTTGAATGAGGATGTGGGCCCAAAGGTCCCTGTTGATATATGCATCAATGCATTGTTTTTAACCGAAGTTGGGATTGATATGAATAAAGTATGAAAGTATGGCCCACCATAATGCATGTTGATACTTTGGTGAGCTTTACCAAGGTCAAAGGTAATAAAACACACTCATAGATGGTGGATTAATAAAGCTGTGGAGAACATAAATGAAAGTGTTTGACCGAAGTATGTTTATTGGATTTTATTCCAAAGACAGGGTTTCTGTGTTGGCAGAAGATTTACGTTGATGATTAAGCCAAAGCAAATAGTGATTGGGTGCTTCCATAAAATGAACTATTGATACTGGATTTTGCCATAGTGATGGAAAAAGAAAGCTTCTTCATTGATACAGCTGCCAGACTTAAAACATAAATTAGAAATGCATTTTTATATACACAGTGAACTTGGAGAATGTGGGTCTGATAGGGGTACATACACAGAAAGCAGGGGAGTAAGCAAAAACTGAAAAAGCCAGTGACAGCAGCAGAAAAGACAAACTCACAGTGAGCCAAAAAAACTGAATGGGCTGAATAGAAATTCTTATTGTAACTAAAAATGTAAAGTTTTATTTATTTTATATTGTTTGTGATGCAAAGGCAAGTCTCTGTAGGCAAACAAAACTCCACTGTAATATTGAAATTTGTACATATTGTTATATTTTTTCTGAATGAGCTGGACAAAGAAATGAGAAGGTAGAAGTCAGAGAGTCATGGCTGTTCACTTCAAATTCTTTGTAGAATACAAATAGTCAAGAGGTGAACTCTATAAATGATATCTCATAGATATGCATAGAGAGGTTAGAGAATGGAGAATTGAGGATGAGAGGGTAAGAAGAAGGAGGAGCAGATAGAGAAGCTGTGAAGATACAGAAATGATATAAGGCAGATATGAAGGCTGGTGGACAGCAGTGAAGAAGGAACAGAATAGAGCTGATATCCAAGGTAAATCAGCATATGATTTTTCTGAAAGAGTGAGGAAGTTGGTGCTTCCATATCAAGTTGTAGCTTGATAGATTTAATTTGTAGCTGGTTGAGTTAGGAAGCTCCTGTAGGTTGTAGCCTGCAGAAAATAGATGGGAGTTGGAGCTTCCTTGCAAGTTGTAGCTTGCAGAATTGAGGTAGGAGCCTCTTGTAGGTTGGTGCATACAGAAAATCAGTGGTGAAAGGGAGTTGGAGCTTGCCTTTGCATCACAACAATAATAATATGTGGTTTTCTCCCTTATGGGTCCCTTATGGGTTTCCACTTATATTTGTTGTCTATATGCATGATGATTGTGTGTTGATACTCTGTATTTATTCTGCTTAATACCTGCTGCTCTTTTATTAATATTGCTGTTCCATTGTATATAAATAAGAAAGGTTATATTTCCAATAAAATAAAGTATAATAAGAACATGACTACATTAAACTGATTCACCACCCCCCTCTCCGTTTAACCAAGGGTCCAACACATAACTCTCCCAATGGGAAAGATGATGATGCATAAAGTGATGGGAGATCTAGTAGTAATGGTAATGATAACAATGAGTCAGTCCCAAGTATACAAAAGGGCGGTGTTGATGAAAAAAACAAGGACCTAGAAGATAATGAAGACAATAATGAGGCTGACAGCAGAAGAGACAATGAAAAAAACTCGGCCTCCATGAAAGATGATGAAAGAAAGAATAATGAGCCAAGAACAGAGTTTGAAGGAGGCATTGATAAAGAGGATGACCATGATAGTACAACAAGTAAAAGAAAAGGCAGCCAAGAAGATAGTCATGACATTAGTCATCCTCCTAATGATAATCTAGATGATAACAGTGTAGAGAATGAAGAGGAAATGAGTCCTAATGATGAAGAAAATGAAAAGAGGGCGAAATAACATGATAGGCTTGGATTTTTTGCTGAGGCTTCTCATCAGGTGTCCAAGACCTCTTGAAGGACCTCTCCACAAATTTTGGCCCAAATTGAACAAAATTTTGTGTTTTTGAAATTTTGAGGCCTCTGTGCGTAGCACCCTAGGTGCTATGCAAAAATTTGGTGCATCCTCAACTTGAAAAATTTACATTTTTGGATTCCTCTCATCACCAGCAGTCTGCTCACAAAATTTAAAATCATTTGGAGCAGTTTTGACCCCCCAAAAGGTAAAAAAACACCAACATTTTGACCTTTCTACCTCATTTTCAGGCAAGGTGCTGCACACAGAGTAGTGTTAGGATAATGGATTTTTGGATAGGTAAATGGAACTCATTTAGGAACACTCAAACATTTCTGGAAATTAGACTCATCAGGATTTCTAACAAGCCATCATAGAGCCAAATCTGGCATCGGGAAGGGGTCCAAAACTCAGTCACAAAATACCCTATTTTCTGCTGAAGTGGCACTATGCACAGAGACTGTCTAGTGTGTTTTGGACCAAAAGTCAAGAAAACACACTCATTTATTGCAAAATGATATTTTCGAGTTTTTTGGGGCAAAACACTCTAGAATTTGGTGAAAATAGTTATTATGGCATTTATTACTTAGGATATTATGTGCCTTGGGCCTTGCATGATCTCTTGGCCATAAATGACATTTATGGTTGAATTTGACATTTTCCTATCATATTTAGGGTTTTAATCCACCTTGTCTCCATAAATAGAGCATGAGGCCCTCATGTATTTTTTTGGCATTTGATGAGCTTTGAGAAAAATACATGGTTTTTATGAGCTTGGAGAAGAAATTGGTGTGGTGGAGTTGATGAATGGCTTGTTTCGCTTGATGATGGAGAAGCTTATTTGCAGGATTCCTTAGCTTGGTGAATGATGATGTATTCTTAATTTGTCCATTGTTTTCCTTGTTATCATTATGTTTCATTTCTCTTAGATGCTATAAATCAGAAAAAGTATAGGTTGAGACATGCTCTTTGAGGCACCTCAGTCCTCCTGTTTGTTATATCCTCAATGTTTTCCTCTGTTTGGTCAGCTTAAGGAATTATTGATTGCTCCTTAGGTTCACCTAAACTTGTTTTTCTTTCATGTATGGTTAGTATTCTAGTTTACAAGTATGATTCATGGTATTTCCTGCTTATTTGAAGCTTTCAAAACTCTATCTTGAAACCTTTCTTTGGAATATTGTTTGCTAGGTTAAGTCAAAGAGGTCTCATTCGATATTGCCCTTTTTCCATGCTTATAAACTTATTTTAGAGTTCTTATAGATTTATTTATGATGTTTAGGAGTTCCCTCTTCATAGATTGAGTTATTGTGCTATCTTATATATTATCCCTAATTCTGAAGGTGAATTTCCAAAGTTAGAAGCTCTTATGCTTTCTGTGTTTCACTGAAATGTTTTTCTTGGATATTTATTGGTTTAATATATTATCATAGAGTAAATGGTTTGCCCTAGATCTTGCTTAGTATCTTGTGATGATCATATTTAAGACCTCCTTGTTCATAGGTATTTGACAAAGGATTCTTGATTGCCCTTTTCCCTACCTTATTCACAAACTTGATGTCCATCCCACTTCACTCATAAACCTTAAGGATCCATTTACCTTGCTATATTGGCCTTGCACTGCACTTTGATTCATTATTGAGACACCCTTGAATTTTATTTGACTCCATAGCCCAATGAATTAAAGATCTCTCACTCCATCTATTCTACCAATTCATCTCACCCAACCAAAACAACCAAAAATCCTACACTTAACAACTAGCCTAAAGTAAAAAACCTAGAGAAAAAAGAACACATCCTTTGCACCCAATATAGAGAGCCCTCTCTGAGTCCAGGAAGGCTAGGTCCTAGGACTCAAAATACTGGTTCCATGTTACCCTCTCATTTGGTCTACCAATTTTTAAAATCACGGGACACTAACATTCTGGCGATCACGGTGGGACCTTTCTGAGTTCATAATAACCTGAATATCTTTTAAATTTTTCAAAAAACCCCTGTCAAACTAAGAATGCTATCTGGTTGATTCATCCCACCACTCACTAATAGTTTGGAAATCACGGTGGGACTGAGTACATAGTAGTCTAACAAACTCCTATAGACTCATTTAGACCTTCAGTTAAGCTTAAAAATTTGATTGATAGCCAAAGAGTAGACTATATTTGTTTCACCATCCTAGCAAAATGATGACTCAGCTATAGGACACTCACAAAAACCCTAGGGCTACATATAGGAAAATCAGAAAACCCCAAAACATCCTTAGATTGGTTTTTGTCAGTATTGGTGGTGGACCATACACATTTATCCTAAAAAACAATTAAAAACATCCACCTGGCGACTCCACTAACCTCTAGTAGGCTTATTACTTCACTAGTCCTTATAGACTCCCATGGGAATGCATTGAGCAATCCCAATCATGTTGATGGTGGAAAGAAAAGTTTAAATCTTCCACTTGGAGACTCCACAACCCTCAATAAACCAAAAGAATCCATTGGCAGAGAACTCTAAGCTAGTTGAAAAGATACAGTGACCTCTTTTTGATTTAACAAATATGGATCCAAGTATGAACAGAGAGGCAAAACTAGAGATATTGCTAGATGCAATTAGCAAAATGGTGCATATAATTGGTAGGAAAGAGGAAAGGTACAAGGTTAAGGTTGGTGCTGTTTATTCAAAACAACCTATACCTTTTCCTCTACAAGAAAAAATTCAGCCATTACAAGGAAAGAAAAAAAACAAAATATGCATGACGAGAAAGATTGCAAAGAAGAGACTGAAGTAGGGTTCTATGATTTCAATAGACAGTTATCTAGCCTATATCTATCTATTGAAATCATAGAACCCTGAAATAAAAAATTACAAAATCCTTTACTTTATAATTTCAATTAATGCATTCATCCAAGATAACCTTGATCAAAGGAGTGAAAGAAATGGATTTCCTACAAGGAGAGTGTGTTCAATTCCTGCATCTAGGGCAGGAAGAAGTGTTACAAACAATTTCTTGAGTTCTGACCATGACCAATGATTCTGTGTAGAACCCTCAGAGATAGAATCCAATTCATTCTCAGAAAGACCTCAGCCTTTCAAAAGATCACCACTCGTCTCTTCCATTGCCATTTCGTCCAGTGACTTCCTAAGACGTCGAGCTTCCCCACTTTCCTCCAAGGAGCCATAAGACTTCATCTGATTAACTTCTATGTTAGACATCAATTATGACAAAGTGATTGTCAACATAACACGAAACCATGCAGTATTCTGGAAATAGTAGAAGGAATTATGCAAATAGAGAATACACAATCACCAACAACAAAATAAAAAACAGAAATGAAATAAGCAATTGTTTCCTCAAACAAACATTTGTTTTCTAAATTCTTTATCCCACTCAGAAAGATCACATATCTCCTTAAGGAAACTTACCCACACAAGAATTTGAAGGCTAACAACAACCCTCTTTCTGATGGAATCATTACAAAAAACTGCAAGACGAAGTAGATGAAATGCCACTTGATTCAAGAAGTGATCATTCTCTCTTGCCATCAGTGTTGCACCATGAAGATTAAAAATACTATTAAATATAGGGAAAAAATCTTTCCAAAATACAATTGGTTGGTTGCAGGAAAGAAAAGCCATGAATATTGCTGTAATACAGTCAAGATTTCCCTAGTCAGTCCCAATGCTCTGATCTGCAACTACTCGCGAGAACTTCTCAGTAATTTCCAATATCTGGAGACTTACAGATGCACTTATGTTCTCCTCCAAAAGCTCCTGAAAAGTACATTGATGACTATTAATTCTCTGCATTTTCTTCAATGACATCCAAGTAGGTTATTTCACATGCAGCTTGCTATCAATGCTTGATTTAAAGGATACAAAAATATTGGAGCAAAGTTCCATGTTTATCCTAATGACTCAAACTGACACCTAGCACATATGAAATCCAATATATATGATGCCATGTAAAATTTATGTTGCTGTCCCTCTGGCAGATTTTGGGTTCATTTTGCATTTCTTGTGATGGAGGCTACTAGAATCTCTAGCAAATTAAATATACTCCCATCGTGAGTAGAGGTGCACATCATTGGTATCCAATTCTTGAAAATTTTTGCATCATTCCTACCATAGAATATACAACACATTTTTTCTACAATCTTATATGCCTTTCTTAATAGGTTGGCCTGATATATCCCATTGGATCAATATCAAAAATTATTGGGATATTTCCACCAAGTCTTAAGGATATTCTTGATAGCTAGAGGAAAATCACAAAATCACTTAGCTATAAGGGACACCTGGTAGCTTGGAAGCTTGTAATATTTGGTGATGAAAGGATATATGTATTCTGATACATAAAAAAAGTGGATGTACCAAACAATTATATATTAAATATGTTTCTATGCACTTGATTATCCATTCAATAGTTTCAGCACATGGTAGAAGGACACATTGTTCTACTACTTTGTGGAGCCAAGAGTTCTTGAAACTATGATACATTTCACTATCCTCTTCATCTCCAGGAACCTATTTTTGAGTAAATGATTGATAGATACCTTAAAAAGTCATTGGAATTAAGTTTTCCACATAGCTACATAGGTTGGAACTGAGATTATAGAAATTTCCATTGCCCCTTTTTCATTTCCTTCTACAATCTCCTTGCCTTGTCTTTTCTTCATGGGTGGATCCATATCTCTTGTTGATGAGGAGATGTTGACACACTCCAAGTCTACGGTACCTAACATCTCAAAAATATTCATGATAACCAACAATTTTAGGAAAAAAATTATTTTAATGTGTTGCACAAAATATATCAGGTTAGTGTGTTGCACAACTGATACACTCAATGTTTAATAGATCAATGTGTTGTTGTATAAGTTATAGAAGGATGGTTCGCCGAGGGGGAAATGTGCTAAAATGACATGAAAAGAGATAGTAGCACAAGGATATATGGTAGGTTATGATAAATATATTGTGATATTGAAAAAAGAAAAGAGGAACCCATACACTGAGCTTCGAGTTGTAGCTCATAGTCGAGAGGAAGAATGTGTCATAGCAGAAAGGGAAGAGTGACAACGGTGGAAAAAATCACAGGAGAAATTTGATTTGGGAGCATCGTTGTGTAAGGAAATGGAAGTTATCTAATGAGAAATATTGCACCATTACAAGAAGGATTGCGAGGGGATTTATCTTTACCCAACATTGTTGCAAAAGAGCTGAGTAGAGGGGGCACCATTGCATGGAGATATGCATACAAATATCCTATGAGATCAAGGAAAATAATAAAATGGTCGAGTGTATAGAGATATAGGCTTAGAGGATGAGGGAAAGTTAATACCAAAAGATGTGAAATGAGTAGCATTGAATTATATATAAAGTGAAATGGGGGCATTGGAAGGTCAAAGGCTAGAAGGTGTAGGGTTGTACGAAATGTGAAGCGCCAAGAGACAAAAAATGATAAATAAAGGTGCAAGAAGTTACTCGATGCCTAACACAATGATCTGGCACTTGGAATCAATGTAATATCCAACACCATAACACACTCTATTATGCTTTCTTTCACCAATGGGATAAAGGCTTCAGATACAAGAGAGCAAGGTAAAAATGACATGAGCCTCATCCTATATATAATATTATCACACATGCAAGGGTCTTGATGCGAATTAAATGCATCCGTGGGATAATTGTTGCAATAAGACTTAAGGGAGTGCACTAAATGGAAGTTATACATTGTGTTGTGATAATGAGCAACACTACATTTCCCTAAGGAGTAGTGCTGATGGGTTTTATTTGCGATGCATCGCACACCGTCATAATAACTTCATTACTGCAATCTCAAAATCTAAGAGACATTTTCCAGCCCATTAAATAACCGCACCAATAATTTGTAAATGAAATATTAGGATCATATATTTATATCTATTTTGTTGTCATTCTCAAATTTCAGAGTCTCGAACTTAAAAACCATCAACTCTAAATCGTGAAGCATGAACTACTAAAAGAATACCCCTGATTGATTTATCACATAGAACTGTACAAGAAGACTTGTGATTTTCTTGGCCTATAATATGAGTTTATAACTTATTAAGATTGATGCAACAATTGCTGCATTGGTAGAGCAGCTTCAGAATGTGCAACAGTCCATTGAAAACTATTTGAATCAACTTCAACTTCTTGCTTGCCAGGTAAGACTCTGTAATATTCCCAATTAGCCGAAGCTAATGGGAATATTCTATTTTGCCTTATTTTGTCTTGCATTTCATGTTGATGAATAAAATGAAAAGGAGGACATGTAAAAATGCTGAAAATAACAAAATAAATCAATGCCCAATGTGAACATGGCTAAATCTGGGCCATTTTATAAAACACACTTGAGTGTGAAAGAAGTTGATCACTGGACCAAGTCAACTTTGACTATATCAACAATGCAGTATAGATGCATTGAACCTCCTTGAGGGACAATGCAGTTCTAGAAGGAGATTCTACATGTGAAAGGAGCTAAACTAATGAAGTGGTTTAGGGTTTGACAAGACTCCAATCTTATAAAAGGAAGAGGAGAGCAGCATGAAGGGGTTGTTGAAGATATTATTTTATGAAGGTATTGTCTGTTTAGACACTCCTCTATGGGTTTTCCATATTTTCCAATATCAGGCTTGGGCCAAACTTCACCCTACACCTTACACCTTACACC
Source organism: Pinus albicaulis (assembly GCA_034641835.2). Taxonomy (NCBI): domain Eukaryota; kingdom Viridiplantae; phylum Streptophyta; class Pinopsida; order Pinales; family Pinaceae; genus Pinus; species Pinus albicaulis. Next base: position 967,244,876 of record CM076579.1, read on the forward strand.
TTACCTAGATCTAGACTATACTAATGACTCTTCTCAGTGAGTGTGTCTTTTAACCTCCTGGAAGAGTGCATTAGCTGATTGAGCTTCAGATCTAGACCTTGGCATTAGGCCAAATAATTCTCAGAGCCTACAACACATTTTCTCTCCCTGGACTGCGTTATTTGCAAAGGAGAAGTTGTAGAGTGTTTTGTTTGCATTTTGGAGGAGAGATATTCGGTGTTAGGATTCTCCCTCTCACTGTGGTGATCCATGGATTGGCCATCCAATCCATGTATGTTTTAGATATGATCTGCTGTGATATTATATGATTCATTAATTTCTAAATATTTCTGCAGATCTGCAACTCTAGGTCTCAGATCTACTCTCAATGCTTCATGTTTTGCACAAAACCCCAAGGGGAATGTATAGATGAGCTCTTCTTGTAAACATATCTGAAATGGATCTATCTTTCTATGTACAAATATGATCTAGATCTGAGTATTAATAAACTACTTCTTCATCCCTTAAAATAACGCTGTCAAGTTTCTGCAGACTTTTCTTATGGCTGTTGCATCTCATTTCTGAGGATTTCTCCTGTATAGTCTCATTCTTTCTCTTGTACAATGTATGGGATGTAATGTAAATATTATTTTCTGTTATACATCTAATATTGAACCTACATATTAGCCAAGTGCTTTTCTTCAGTGGATCTATGTTATTTCTGAACCAATCCATTGCATATAGCTGTAGCCCCTCTCTTTGGGTGATTTTCAGCTATACTAGGTTGTGGGAGATCTATTTAACCCACCTAGTTTGATTTGTTTTTGCTCTCCTTTTGGATTTAGATCTTAGATGAGCTGATAGAAGGGATCTAGGAGCTGCAAAATAATTTTAGTGCATTTAATTCTCAGGATATCGTTATTTCAGTAGGCTTATTGTGCAATCCCTATTTTGGGATATTACAGACTCCAAAATGTTTGCTCTTTAGTACTTTCAAAAAATAAATATCTGTTTGATTGGTTAAAACTTAAAATTTTTGGTTAAAACTAAGAGCTTTGTGCATTTATTCCTCTCTCTTTATTCTATTTCTTGTTTTGATAAAGAGAATTGTTTTATTCCTGCAGTTGTAATAACACGCTTCCACAGAGAATTGTTTGAATATATATATGTGCAGTTTAGAATATATGACTAACTTCTGTTTTGGTACTGAGTCAAGGGTACCAATGACTTGTAAACAAAATGTATATGCAAAAATATAAAGTGATCATGTAAAATGATTATAATGAGAGCCCAAGGCCAAGACCCTGCTAGTGAATGTGTATCATTTAGACCATGAAATATGATGTTAATAAGGTCTAGGTGAGGCCTGTGATAATGATGTGAACATGTCAGTGTCCCTAATAAATTTACGTACACAACATAGAATAGCCAAGGGGAACATGGGGACGACCATGGGTTGAAAGATGGAAAATGGCTAGAGTGAAGATGAGGGGCACATGACTTTTCCCTGCTGAACAAAAAATTATATACCCCCTTTACGAAGTAATTTAGTATTAGAGAAAGGATACCTAGCTATCTATGAAAATTATGTTTTTATGTGGTGACAAATAGCCTACCATGCAAGGGGGATATAAAATGGAAAATTTGAACTGGATATGGAATTGTTTGTCATTGTTCTTCTCCATCGCTTGGTATGCATTCCCTCATGGAATTTTCTAGACATCATGGGTATCTTGTGTTAATGTGAGTGCAATGTAATTATGCTAGAGTGTTGTGTTTTGGAGAGTGGAAATTGAAGAAGACTCTTTTCATGTGTCATTCCATGACCCCAAATCGGGGGGATATCCTAATGGATTGCCTATAGATGGGAGGAAAATCATTCCTTGACATCCATTCAATGTGGTTCAGCTCTGGTGATAGAAAAGTTTAATTTTTGCAACTGCTATGTTATACCATTGTCGTAATTAGTATATTTTGTTGTAATTAGTATATTTACACGATGGACTAAGCCATGACATAATTCTTTACTGAAGTTCGTGATTTAAGTGACATATATAGCATGAAACTACAATAGAAGGATGTAGAATTTGGTTGAAATCATGGGCCCATGATTTGTGTGTTATTAGTCCATATTTTTGTAGGATTGAAAGTAAAAATTTCAATTATTAAGTGCCCCATCCTATTGGTGGAGATATAGAGGAGGTCAAGTACACCACAAAGTGGTATCAAAGCCTCCAGGTTTAATTCATTGGACTTCTGGGATATTGGTAAATGGTTTGACAAAAAATGTGTAATGAGCATCTAGCACACACTGCTTACCAATTGGTTGTTAAAACACATGAAATGAATTGGTGTCTGAACTAGCCAGTTGTGGAGAATCATAAACAATGGCATTGTATTGAAACCCTTTGCTACTACATATGGTTCCATGCTAATTATAAAACTAACTATTTGGAATTACTTACAAGGAGATACTGTTGAATAGTGTAATTGTAAATAGACTGAACAAATGTGCATATTCGTGTTATGAACTTAAGACTCCATGATCAAAGAACAGAAAGAGGATGATCTATTATGTCACCATTTTCAGTCATGGATAGAAGCTTTGATTGAATCCACTTGGCGGTAAATTAGGATATCTCATTAACATGTATGCCTAGTGCCAAAACCTGGTTGATACACACATGCTACTTGAAAAAATGTGTTAAAGGAGAAATGTTACATAGTGGGTTTTGAATGCACATAGAACAGAGCACAATGTACGTGAGTGTTCTTGCTGTGTTTCTTCTACTCTTGAAGAGAGCTCAATAGCGACATTAATCCTGTCTTATCTTGTACACACAATGGCTTCATATCCTGTTAGATGGTTTTTATCAAAAATTCTCCTTGTGAGTTTTGGATACTTGTAGCTTGAGAAAATAATTGCACTAATAAAACAACGCAAATGAATTGACAGTCTATAGTTGTGATTTTGGCATATAAAAACATGCTCTCTGAGAACAAATGTAGTGAACATAAACCATTGTAATAAAACTCATCTCTCCACAAGGTAACGAGATAGATGGCTTGCCAATGAAGGGAGTTATGCATATGCTTGGTTATATGAAAAATACTCAACCTAGAAAGCGGAAAAACTGGCACTGCAAGTAAGCCCTTCTGTTTATTGCCAGATTCAGGGACACAAGGCAAGCCTGAAAGTCTCTTCTTCAGCTCCATAGTAAAGGAATCCATGAACTAATCAGATCTGTATGAGGGCATGACAGTTGGACTTGAGTTGGGTATTGTAGGGACCAAACTCTATAAATGATATTCGAGTCTATCCATGTAGATGTCAGGGACATGGTTATTATAAGTCATTGTCAAATTATATGCCTATAGATTAGAGCATGTCCAAGGCTAGAACGAAATTAAACTACATTTGTGACGTCATATATTATTATGATATCATGAATTCCTTCAAGTGTCAGGCACCACTATTTCAAGTATGGTGACCTAATCTTAAGGGGAACTAATGCCTTACTTCAAGTCTGATGTCTTATGTGTAGGTCATTCAACCTATGGAGGAAAATTTAATATATATATATATATATATATGGGATCTAGATGTACAACAACGTTGAAGATCACAAACCCATACCTAAATGTACAACGTTGTCACGATTGCAATTTCTGCCACAATGGTGAAATATACAACATAATCCATGCTTGCCTATGGCTTCAGTATGTCCTAAATTTTAGGCAATGATTGCCATTTTGTAACCCTATTTTTCAGAGTGTTTTATTGAATAAGTTATGGGTATCATAGTTATTGATACACCTTAGGATGGGCATAGGGATATGTTTCACAATTTTCCTCCCAACCAGAGATATACATCCCCACCCTTACTTGTCTAAGGGGATCCAAAGTTTTGTCTCCACCCTGAGGTTTCTCTACAACTCTAGCCAATGTTGTATGACGATGTGATTTTCATACCCTATCAATCCTAGGTGGATTTGGAACTCCCAGAATCCATGGGCCTTTGGAACATCCCTAGCCACTCTAAGTTGGAAACCTTTGATTGTAGTGCCACAACCTAATGGACTATGAGTGCAGAGGAAGGGGTGCACTACCATGTGTTGTGAAGGCAAATGGGGGATGAGAGAAAGCCAGTTGGAAGATGTTGGAATCAAGTACCTTGGTCTGCTACCATATTGGTGAAACTATGGACCACAGTTGGCTTAGGTAGCCTTTTACCCCGATAGAGTCTTGATCACAACACGGGGATGACCCACTACTAAGAGATATGAGTAGCATAGACTATTGTTGAGCGGAACATCTAGGTCTGAAGCCAATTGGTGTCATTTCTCAAAGATAAATGTTATGTTGTATTGTGTTTTTTTGTAGATTACATGTTTATGAATTATCTATGCTACAAAGGTTAAGAATAGGATGCATTGCATAATATTGTGCATTGAACATGTAAAATAGAGTATAATCAAGGTAAATTTTCAAAGGCTAGGTTACAAAGATAGTAATATGCCCTAGTGGGTGATTGGTGGTGTTGCAGAAATAGACAAGTCACAAATGATGGGTAGCGGCTTGCTATAACTAATGCTGAATAAACCAATAATGGTTGGAGGCCCACTCCCAAGGAAAACAAAAAATCTCCTGATGCAGGTCTCAACCCAACAACAAATCCTTCAGGATTTGAAAAATGTGTTTATTTATTTTCATACCATAAGGCAAGACTTTATCAGCTTTAATGGTTAAGTGCCAGCTGGAAATTTTGGAATGTTAGTGTTATTGGATATGCCCAGGTGGCAGTTTTGTTAACTTCTATGCCCTTAGGTATTTATGGCAGTTATTAAGGCATCTTTCACATGGTATACCTAAGCTTGTGGTGAGGGCCACAAAACACCCTACTTTTGTAAAACAATGCCCTGTCTATACATTACTGTTATATTAATAATTAAAGAAAACATTTTATGCCAAAAAATGTATATAATATGGTAACCGCATAGTGAAATGGTTTCAAAACCTATTATTTCCTAAACAGAAGAAAATGTATATGTAAAGATATTCAGTCAAGGCAACAATTTTTAGCATTTCAGCATGGAATATGGTGATTAATAAGGAATATACCTAATAGCAAATAAAATAAGGTTTGTAAGGCTAGAATAAGATGCTTTTGTGAATGTTCTATACAAATAAAGATGACTCTTGCAAAAGGTCCCTGATTTTTAAAAAAATGATCAGTACTATCAGCTTAATCGAAGTAAAGGAAAAGTGTAGTAGCTCAACTAACTACAAATTCTACAAAATATCTGCCTATTAATTTCTGCCATGAAATTATATTCACTTAATATAAGTTGGAGGAGGATTATCAAGTTTAATGTTTGTGATGATTTGGGATTTCCCCAGCTGGAGATGCTAACTCATTTTATCATTAGAATGAAATATATTCAAATACTCATGACTTGAAATGGTGAAATTAGTTTTTCAATCCTGCTGGAAATCATAAAAAGACGTTCTCATATACCAAAAATATGCAGGGAAATTAAAAAAATACCTGATTCAATTGATAGTTACTGATACTGATGTCTAGGAGGTGGTTGTTGTTGCTACTACTGTTGACCAGGTGGGAGAGGTGGCATGTCAGGTCTTGACTGCATATGAGGAGGAGCACCGTACATAGGAGGGGCACCACCACCGAGTGGAGGAGGGGGCATTCCAGGCCTGGGTGGAGGAGGACATTCGATCCTTGGAATGGAAGATTCAACATTTTTAGTGTCAAGAAGCTTTATAATTTACAAACAAAAGGAAAAATAAACCCTAGGACTTCAACACAACACATTATGCGAAAGCCACAATGTTTTATGTGTAAAATATGTCGTTGAATGCAGAGTCACACCTGAAACAAGAGGAGCCATAACCCTTTACTTTCGGAGACAACGCAGTAGAAAATATAAAAGAATTTGGGGTGTGTGGAGCTATGGTTTATACCTGCAGTACATAAATAAATTAACTATAAGTTAAACCTAGCCACTAGAAAAAATAAATAAATCATATCTCTATTCCAATCAACAAAAAATTGTCTGTCAGATAGCATAGAAACCCCTTAAGAGAAAATATATCTGCAACCTTGTGGGGAGTAGAAAGAATGAATACCTAAATATGGTCATGGGATGTGCCTGCATAGCCATGATGATAGCTCTAGAATTATATTTGGAATTGTTGGAAGATAAATGTTCAAATTTGAAGGTCAGTTTGACCTTGTACACCTTGTCCTCCTGTTAAAATATTGAATAATTGAGTCAGAAACAAAAGATGAAAGATATAATAAGGGGCGAGAACTGAAAGCCTTGCAACCACTGAGATAGGAAGGGTTTATAAAGCCTACCTGATAGGGGGTGCACCATGATGCCAATCTTTGCCACAGATGGACCTTCTCTGGGGTTGCAGAGAGATAGCATGTGAGCATAGGATGAAACAATGCACAATGGAACACCGAAGGAGGGTAAGAAGTTAACCGTAACTATTAGATTTCACCACCGTCGTTCGATCGAGCCCTAAATTTTCTGGGCCATGGATATTTTCCTGAATCCCCATATCAAAGACAACCTCCAGATGGAGGGAATCCAACCACCTTCCTCATAAAATTCCTCTATTAATAACCCTGTCTCCAAGCTAAAAGCCCTGAAAACCACTGAGATAGGAAGGGTTTAGAAATCCTACCTGATAGGGGGTGCGCCATGATGTCGATCTCCACCATGGATGGACCTTATCCGGGGTTGCAAAGAGATAGCATGTGAGCATAAGATGAAACAATGCACAATGGAATGCCAAAGGAGGGTAAGAAGTTAACCGTAAGTATTAATAACCCTATATCCAAACCGTCGCACTACCGACACTTATCTCAAACTGTCACACTACTGAAACATATCTCGAAACGTTGCAAAACTGAGATTTCTCTCCAAACCTTCGCAATACTGACACTCATCTCCCCACATTGCAATATTGATAGTTGTCTCCAAACTTCGTAATACCGACAAGTATTACGACCGTCACAATACCGATGTTTATCCCCAATACTATCGCACTTGTCTTAGAAATGTCGCATTTCCGATGTTGTGTCCCGAAACGTTGGTATTGCGACGACGTTCCTAAAAGTCGCAATACCAACGATGTCCCTAAGTGTCGGAACTAAAGTGTTAGAATTTTGACCAAATGTACTAGTGGAAGCTAGACTTGTACAATTTTTATGGATTTGACCCGACAGTATGAGTGGCACAAATGGAACAATATTTCCACCTTAACAATATATGGGAAGATGACACTAAAATAAATATGGGAAGCCATCCAAGCCCATGTCAAAATGCATCACCCAACTACTTGGTTGGAAGCATGCAACAAGGCCACAAAGGTAGAAGTATATTTAAATTCCCAATCCAATTGTCCAAATTTCGCTGCATGAGCATGTCCCACCTCCTCTACAAGCTCCACCCAAACACTTGAATTTAAAAAAGTGTCACCGACATAAATGGCCGAATGAAGGAAACAAGGACTCTGCTACTATTGTGATGACAAATACTCCTCGGGATATAAATACAAGGAACACAAATTCTTTCAAATTGACGCTACAGAAAACAACTCCATTGATGAAGCTCCATGCACTGAAGTGACTGAGGAGGAAGAGGGTGAATGCCTAAAAACCCCAGACATTGATACTATAGCTACGCCAGATGAGATGGTTATCTCACTCCATGCCTTGACCGACATTTCTTCTCCCTAGCTCATCCTCGACTTTCAATAGTGCGTGAATGGAATCTCTAATTATCGTATGAAAAGTATGAAATTATGAACATGAGGTCATCAAGAGATAGTATCAATTCACTATTGATGACAAATAAGGGTTCATGAAGTGGCATGCTATGTAGACTCTCAAAATCTGAGGTTTTATTAAACATTGGCTAGTAGTGGTGTTGATTGATAGTGGAAGCACACATAAATTTGTCCATAAGAGAGTAGGAGAAGAAGTTCATTATTTTTTCAAGGTGGTATTTAATTTCCAAGCCCTTATCATTGATTGGGGGACCATGAAATGTGAATGCTATTGTGAAAATATTAAGCTTCAAATGGGGGATTATCACCTCAAAACCCATGTGTTTTCCATTGAAATGGGTGGTTGTGACATTTTCCTTGCTGTTGAATGGATCTTCACATTGGGCCCTATCACAATGGACTTCCAAGAGTTATATATGAGATTTAAGTAGAACAACCACACTCATACACTAAGAGTACTCCAGGGAGGTGCTCCTACTATCATTCAACTAACATCGAATGGAAAATATTTTAAAAACCGGCCATCATGGGATAATAGCACAATTTAATTCCATTCATGCCATTTAATCCACTCCTACTCCCATTCAGTTTGATATGAAACATGTATTAGATCGCCACCAATGGGTCTATGACAAACATAAGGAGCTCCCACCCTCTAGGGGTGAACATGATCATAGCATCCCTTTTCTCCTGAGTGCCCAACCACCAAATGTCCGCCCCTGTAGATATAATTTTTCCCAAAATAATGAAATTGAAAAAATCATCAAGGAACCCTCGAAGCTGGTGTTATTTGTCCCAACACCAACCCTTATTCATCTCTAGTGTTCATGGTTCTAAATAAAGATGGTGAATGGTGCATGTGTGTTGAGTCTCAAAAGTGTTTTCCATATTCATACATATTTCCATTATGTCATAACCATTCAGTTCTCATTTCATAACTATCTGACCTAAAACCCTACATCAAGTAACCATTTTCATAAATATATGGGTTAGGATCCTTGTCTTCCAAAGTTATTTATTTTATGTATTTAAAGTGAATTTATGATTAGAAACTATAAAATTAACATAGTTTCATATATCTATCTATGTGTTATGAGTTTTGTGACATGTGTAGGCCTATTTTGGAGATTCTAGAAGGGTCTTACTTGGGCTCCCAAGATCAAATTCGAATTTCAACTCAAGAGGTGGACCATATTCCAAGGAGAAAGATCATGGGGATATTGATGTGTCATAGGATTTGTATCTAGAATCTAGGAATAAGTTGAGACAAGTATGGATATAGTAGATATTTAAGGGATCTACATTTTGTATAAATAGGGGAAGCTTTCTCCTATCATGATATGTGAAAAATATGTGAAAAATAGGAGAAGAAGAAATAATTATAGAATGTTTTGCTTGAGATGGAATGGGATGTAGAATTGTGAGTTTATCAATAAAGAAAGTTCTTTTCTATTATTGAGTTTTAGAATGTGAAATTTTGCAAAGTTGGAATGCTATTGGACAATGGAAGAGTCCCCATCAACCATCTGCATCCACTTATAAACTTATAAGATTAATTAGTTTGTTTTACTTGGATTCATGCAACTAGTTTAGTTTTCCATTGCAATTGTTGTTTTATTTTCAAATGTAGATTTACTTCACTGTGTAATCTTATGTTTCCTAATAAGAATCTCAAGAAAGTAGTGTCTTATCTATTTTCCAATTGGATTGCTTTGGAGCAATAAGAATTCACAGTTATCTATTTTTCTTTACTATTTCTGTTTTCATTAAAATAGGGTTGTCAATTGTTGTGTCAAATTGATATTTATGGAAGCCATTTTCAATATGCCAAATTCTACATTAAATGGTCAAATGTCTCACATGTGCAGTAGTTGAATTTATTTTTCTTCTTGTCATTTGCTTGCCAAGGAATAAAGGCATAATTGATTTCTCCAAATCCATTTCAAGAAGTTAAACATTTCACATTTGAATGTGACTGCTGAGTCAATTATACATTTAGTTGATTTTAGTTATATCTTACAAGCTTTTAATTTCAAGATCCTCATTTGATTACAAACAAAAATCTTCCTAAAAAACACTCTAAAAGTAACTAATTTGAACATGTTAAGAAGGGATGGTTGAATGATTAAATGTAATGAAATTTCTGAGTTATTTATTTATAGAGCTTTCCTAGTCCTTTAGTTCAAACATGTGTAATTAGCTTACTCAAACATTACTTCAAAGAAGGTCACTCTTTACATATTTAATACTTGGAGTAGCTAAACACACCTTAGATATTTTCATTTGCATTCCTTGTTTTCTGTTCTAGGACCTTAGCAGACTAGAGTACAATCAGTTACTAAAATCCATCTCAATGGGATCATACCTAACAATTGGATGAGAGATAACTGAAGGTACAATAGTTGATTCATTTTCTGCTTTCATAGGTATTGTAATTCTCAATTTTAGTCTTTTTAGAAATAGATCCATGGATTAGGATTAAAAAGATAGATAAATGCTTTAAACTTCCAAACTAAGTCTTAAACTAGCCCTTAGTTTTTGGTTTGATTTTATGAAAATTAGATTAGTTTTAGTACACTTCCTTTTCTTCCTTCTAAAATAAATTTAGATTCATATAAGTCTTTCCATAGCTTTAGATTAACCATCTTTAGATCTCCAAGAACAAAATTCCCACATAAAACACAAAACAATGAAGTAAGGGATAGGTTGCTTAAGCACATATAGTGCACCACACTTCATCAGTTTACTAGCCCTGGTCGATAATCTATATTAGCAATTTAGGAACAGTAAATAGACTAAACATTTTGGCGCCGTTGCCGGGGAGTGTAATTAGGAGACCTTATTTCTTACATCTATAAAAAAATTTCAAATAATATTTTCTCAAGTATGCTCTCCTCCTGCGCTTTATGTGGTCTGGAGGATTAGAAAAAGAGAATTTTTATGTTATAAAAAAACAAAAAAAAAACTGTTTTCATCATTTCATTTGATTTAATTTTACAATAAATTTTAAAATAAAAAATTTTAATTTTAATTTCAATAAATTGTTTTGTTTAATAAAATATAAATGTATATTTTTAAATTTCTGAAAATATAATATATATAATTTGATTAAAAAATCAATTAATCTATATCTATATCTATATCTATATCTATATCTATATCTATATCTATATCTATATCTATATATTGGCTCATGGAAAGGAGACCCATGCATATGCGCGAGCCTAGCCTTTGGCTTGGCTTTACACATATGCGCAGGCCTTCAATCTGTTACACTAAAAATTGTCACCTTGAATTTCTGCTAATTGTATGAGCTCATTATTACTCATACTTCTCCCTTTGCAAGTCTAACATAGCAGTTCCTCATGTCAAGCCTTGAAAATCAGAGAAATGTTCCTAAAAATCTCCTAAACTTTGGTGTTGCACTTTCTCTCTATCTTGCCTGCGGTTCCGCACCTAATGTTCAGATATCTTGCGTACCTGAATGCACTTTATCTGTGTTAAAGGTGCAGACCCCTGTAAGATAAAAAAGGCGCAAGTAAATTCCAAAAAGCTCAATTAAAGTAATTTCTGGAAGCTTCTAGAATGGATCTTGCGGTGGCAGAACCGCTCTTGTGAGGTGCATGAATCCCTTACCTTATGGAGCTAACCCCTTGATGTGAGGAGCTTATCCCTTTGAAGGAGGATTCTATCCCTTCATACTTGGAACATAAAACCTCCTCTTTTTCCACTATAAAAAGAGGCATTGGGTAGCCTTAAAGGGAGGTCAAGCTTAAGAAGATTTGAGGTTAAGTGTTGTTGAGATTTAGACTCAGTTAACTAAGAATTTTGTGAGGAGAGATTACATGCCTCTATTTGTCTTGGTTGGAGGAGTGCAAAGCTTATCAAAGTAAAGGAAACTCCTGCTTCAGACCCCGGGAAGGCCTTTCGAACATCAAGGCTCAGGTTGTAAGGTTTTCCTTCTTTTGAAATTAATACAAATATACTCATTTTTCTCAATAAACTTTCAATCAATGGTTTATTTCATAGATTCCTTGATCACTATGATAAGAATGGTTTATGATGATTTCTATACAGGTGCTATGTAATATTTTTCTTGTTTGTGACTGCAGGTTTATGAGGAAAACTCCTTCAAGCGCGCGAGGGACAATAACGACTTCAAACAAGCACTGGACAAATGGTAAGTCTTTAACACCTCTATAGAGCTTTTCATAGATCATATATGCTTAGAGAAAGATTAGTCTATGTAGCTGTTTGTTGCTAGATACTTTTAGTACTAGGGAGATCGGTCTTGTCTGCAAGACGGATTAATCCATACAACAAATTTGCGACTCCATTGGGGAAAGGAACTTGTTGTTTTGGGTTCTCTTTTATTTTGATTTGAGGAAAAGTTTTTCCTGGTTTTTGATTGATGGATATCTGCTTGGGTAGCTTAGGTTTTCTTTGTTTTTGAAAATTTTGAAATCTTTTACGTTTTTCTTGAACTTTTCTGGGGACCACACTTTGTTCTTTTGCACAGTGCGGGCAGTTTCGCACTTTCCTTGAGTAAACAGTGCGGGACAGCACTTGTTACTTCTGGGAGCCTGCGGACCCTGTTAAAATTTTGGAAGAACTCCAGATTTCTTTTTTCATTTTAGTTTATATTTAATTTAGGATTCTTAGCATCTACCCAGATCTGTATTTTTCTATCAAAAATCTCTTGTTTCTGAATTTCTTTCAGCAATTTTTCATCTCATCAATCTCCATTAAGTTAATTGGGTGTTTTGAGTCTCTTTTTTGAGAAATTCTTAATTTGATTTCCTTTGGTCATTACTTAGAGGTTTGTCTCAGTATTTTCACAATTTTGCATCTTTTTTCTTTTGTTTTTGCAAAAAATATTCCCCCTCTAAATTGGGGCTAAATTGTGTATGAGTGTTAATCGCCTTTGAGTGTTTTTCTTTTTGATCTTTGGAACTCTCACCCGATTTTATTGGCTTGCACTTGATTGGTTCTTAGATTACATTAGAATCATCTTGTGTTTGAGAATTCTCTTGCATAGATCACATTGGCATAATTAGAATTCTCATTTTCAGAATATGAATGAAAAATGTGCATAGATTACATTGGCATACTTTTCAAGTGAATTGTGCATAGATTACAATTGCATAGTTTACATTCTGAAAAATCAATCATAGATTTAGATCGATTTTCTTTGATTTGAATTTAGATGTTTTTATGCTTGTTTTAAAAACTCAAAGATATAAAAATTGTTTTGGGATTGATTTGCATTAGTTTTTCTTGATAAAATTAGTGCATTAGAGAATTTGTTATATTTTCTCTTAGTGATCAATTTTTGCATTGTTGGAAGTGAATGGAAACTCTTTCATTACTTTAGTTAGGATTCATCGAATTGAAAATATTACATTATCATATTCGATTGCATTCAGTTTTGGTTTGGGTCATAACACCATTGGTTTCATATCCATTTACCCTTTTGAGTAATAACAGCCTAAATAACACAATGCTTAATTAAAATTCATCTAGTAATTTTTACATTTTTAGGGCTCTTTCCACCAATCTAGCTCAGGATTAGTGCTTTGGAATAGGTTGTAGTTAACTTTCCAAAGAAACTAAAACAAACAAGTAGATAAATCTTGCGGTAGGAAATAAATCCAATTGTAATTGGTACAATCTGGGAAGCTTCTCTTAAAGAAGTCAATCACGAGATCATGTCCGAACCTTTGAGACAATCAATTCTGTTTCATTGGGGAAGATAGAAGATTTTGCGCGCATTACAAACGGTAAACCTCGGATTAACCATTGTCGAGGAGCTTGGGGTCACTTGTCGGTAAACCTCGGATTAACCATGTCGAGGAACCTTCAAGGGGATTGAGCTTTGTTACTCTGCCCTTGCGCGTGGGATCGGATCGTAGACTATTCCCCCAGTTGTATTTGTTATTGTTGGTAACCTTAGTGTCCATAAGCTTAAGATTATTTCCTAAGGTGACGGTGAAGGAAAGATCTCACTGTACCTGGAGCAAACGTCGACTAGACTCACTTGGACTCTCTGGTGGGTTCTCTTCACTCGAGATGGTTTTGTGAAGAAACTTGTGCTAGTTTGTTTCATTAAGTAGGTTGTCGGGGTAACTGTTCCAACCACCCTTTCTGTATTAAATTCTATGATGTTGGATTTCATCACCAACTAGTGTTTTTAGTACGGGAAGTTACTGTTTGTGTGTGGTTTGACTCCTAGATTTGATAGCGCATGTTAATTTGTTTTTTTTTACTTTTAGAGACCATAGGTGTGAATTGTGAATTTTAATTGTTAGGTGTGAATTGTGAAGTGTTAATTTTAGTTTTAAATTGTTAATAAAATTCACTGAAGTTGAATATAATGGCAATTGTTCCGGAATTTACCAACCAAGGAACCCCTCTTAACGAGATTCCTAGTACTTTTCCTTCCTTTGGAAATGTTGGTCCTCCTTATATGGCTACATTTTCATTACTAGAATTTACAATAGGTTTACCGATATGGTTATTTTCAACGTCGTTGGCCCCGAACACTCCAATTGTTCCACCTCAACTGGATGCTTCACAAATTTCACCATCTCAACATCACCAACCTTTTGTTGACCCTTTACCTTCTTCGCCTTATATTTCTTCGTCCATTTCTTCCTCTTCGCTTGGTAAAATCCTTGACACTAGTAACCAGGTGGCTAAGAAGAAGAAGAAAGGGAAGAATAAGAAGAAGAAGAAGCAGGATAAGAAATAAGTCAACCAACCAACCATGGCTGTAAGTGTTAGTTGTGTTGAGGAAACCTCCAACATGCATCGTAAACCCAAATACCCTTGCAGGCTTTGTAAGGGTGACCACTTCCTTATCAATTGTCCTGGTATTCCAAAGGTCTTGGAAGTATGGTCAGAAAAATCTCATCAACTTTTCGTTGATCCATCAAGCAGTGATAGTCAGGTTCCTAGGAAGAAGGGTAAAGTTAGGTTTCCTTGTAAGTTATGCAAAGGGAGTCATCAAACTCATATTTTCCCTCACATGGATGAAGCCTAAATTTTTTTGGAAAACCTTACTGTTCCACAACAAGAATTTCCAACTGGTTACCATAATCTTTCTCCCAACCTACCGTCAACTGACGGAGTGATTGATATAATTTCAAGTATGGTCGATCACACTCTTCCATTGCAGAGTGAAACTCATATCACTCAGGTTGATGATCCATTAGTTGATCAAGTGGTCGATTCGATTTCATATTCGGTTGATCCCATTCTCCCTGTAGAGAGTGAACTTCATACTGCTTAGGTTCTTCTTGTTACATCAGATTCTTCTACGTCAGGGGGCATTTTACCTATTTCTACAGAACCCCTTCCCAGTACTGAGGTATTTTCCTTTGATTGGAATAGACTGACAGAACCTTGTCTTCCTTCCTCCATCCCTTTCCAAATCATTGTGAAGTTGGGTGGTAGGGACATACACCGCACACAGGTAGATGAAGGTGCTTCTGTTAGTATTTTATCCTCAACTTCTTGGAAAGCTTTGGGTTCCCCTCAGCTTGTGCCTATTACGCAGAATCTGAAAGCTTTTAACAGAACCATTAGTGAACCTTTAGGGATCCTTCCTAAGTTTTCTATTACTTTGGAAGGTAAAACTGTCTGCATTGATCTTATGGTAGTTAGAGGTCCCTTGGATTTCAATTTACTCCTTGGGTGAGACTATGTTTATGCAATGAAAGCTGTCGTATCGACACTCTTTCGTGTGATGTCTTTCCCTCACAATGGTAATATTGTGACTGTAGACCAGCTTTCGTTCCCTAGTCTTGTTTCGACTACCAATAATCCGACATCCCTGAATGTTACTGATTCTAAAGTGGTATCTACCTCGCCACGGGTTAATTATGTGGCAAATAGTCCCATGTTTTTAGTTACCGATGTAAGTGAGCCTCTCACTGTTTGCTCATCTTCCTTTGACTTAGATCAGGTAATTGACATGGAAAACTCTATGGGATTATTTGAACGTGATGTTCTTATCCCTTTTGAGTCCCTTGGCATGTGTTCCTTCCAAAGAACTATTCTTCCTTCTGATGAAGACCTCTTGGAAGCCATGATCAAGGTGTGTCCATTGACATGTGTTTCTTTCAGTTGGAAGCCATGATCAAGTCTGCGAGGATAGTTCCTTTTACTGTGTCAACCTCATTAAAAAATGAATCAGTGAGTCCGAGGATAGTTCCTTTTACTATGTCAACCTCATTAAAAAATGAATTAGTGGCTGGTGAGGAGAGTTCCTTTTACTATGTCAACCTCATTAAAAAATGAATCAGTCGGCGATGAGGACAGTTCTTTTCCTGTGTCAACCTCACTAAAAACTGAATCAGTGGGTCAGAGGATAGTTCCTGTTACTGAGTCAACCTTGTTAAAAAATGAATCAAGTATGAGGAAAGTTCTTTTCCTGTGTCAACCTCATTAAAAAATGAATCAGTAGGTTATGTAGGTAGATTAGAAATAAGTAGTTTCTGAGGATGGTTCATGTTACTGAGTCAACCTCATTAAAAAATAATCAGTTGGTCAGAGGATAGTTCCTGTTACTGAGTCAACCTTGTTAAAAAATGAATTAGGTATGAGGACAGTTCTTTTCCTGTGTCAACCTCATTAAAAAATGAATCAGTAGGTTACATAGGTAGATTTTAGAGAGTAGATATGAGGATAGTTTCTTTTACTGTGTCAACCTCGTTAAAAAATGAAACATTTAGAAGAGGAAAGTTTCTTTTACTGTGTCAACTTCGTTAAAAAATGAAACACATTTCCATGAGCATAGTTCTTTTCCTGTGTCAAGCTTGTTAAAAATTGAAACAAATCCTCCCCTAATTGAGTTGAGTCTTTGGCTAGATCTCGTAAATGTTAAGTCATATATTTAGGTTAGTTTTTACATAATTTTCTTATGGTTTTAGGTCAGGTATTTTCATATGATCTTGTAAATGAACCTTCATTCCATCCAGCTATTTATTACCAGTGTACTTAGTTGAATGAAATGAAGCTGGGGGGGCATGTGCTCTAGCAGTTACGCTTAGGGGGCATCAAGCACAGTTTTCTCTCTGTTTCAAGCTTGTGTAAAAATGAAACCACTATGAAGCATATTTTTTCTCTATTTCAAGCTTTTGTAAAAATGAAACCTATCTTGAGTCAATTTCGGTTATTATTTTCAAGACTCGTTAAGCTCATGAAAATCCCGAGATTATTTTGCTATCTTTCATTCTCGTAAAACACATGAAAATGCCGAGTTCTTTCCGTATTTTCCTGCTCGTTAATTAAATTGAAAGTTGGCCATAGGAGTACATTTTTATCCCTTTTTAGAACTCGTTAAAACTTACGAAAAAGTGAAAACCATGAGTACATTTTTATCCCTTTTTCGAACTCGTTAAAATTTACAGAAAAAGCGAAACTACTGAGTATACTTTTATCACTTTTTCAGACTCTTGAAAATTACGAAAAAGTCAAACCTTGGAGTTCACTTTTAAGCCCTTTTCAGACTCTCTAAATATGAAAATATTGCCGAGTACTTGATTATTCGAACTCGTTAAAGTAAATGAATGATCGTCCCTTCAGTATAAGTTTACCCCTTTTACGGATTGAAATGGAATATTTACGAAAAAGGTATACGTTAACTAATTATGGTCAATAGAGTTCTCTCCCGCATTATTTTATCCTTTTTTGGGCTCGAGAGACTAAATTTACGAAAAATTACACCCATGGAGTTTTCTTAAGTTTTTTCTTCTAACTCCCTAAAAATGAAAAACACCGAGTTTATCCTATACTGGACTCGGTAAAATTTAACAGTAAAGGACCTGTTCAATTTTCAACAGGAACGGACCACTCCTTCTTAGGGTTCGAATCTTAAACTAAGTTGGAATCATCTGAAGGATGAGCTTATAAACAAGCAAATGTTATCCTCCTCAAGCTTGTCAAAAATAAAGAGGTACTTTCCAGAAATGGTGGGGGAAAAGAGAGAAAAATGGACTTGTTGTTGTGGCCTGATTTTTAATCTAATTATTTATACGAACACATTACCTTTCATTCTTTTTGGTGGGGAAATCCTTTGCCTAACAGTTAATCAAACCACATTGAAATTCTTCAGCCGATTTCTGGGTATTAGCTTTGGGTCAATTGTCACCAAGCCATCTGCAGTGTCATTATGTGTTCAAGAGGACAGTTCAAATAAACCATTCATCTGCAAAATATCTGTCATCCATTTTGACCATCCCTGAGTCATTCCTTGCTAATATATTTTCAAAACTTGATCTATGATTTCGTGTTGTGGGCTTGCCTACGACAGATCACTTTCTATCGACGACAGCTCATTATCTAGGAAGTTGATCTAGAAATCGTCAGTACCTTGAAATCTGCATGCCTCAATGGCAGGTTTCTCGCCTTCGATGACAGGTTGCATCATTGACCTTCGATCGAAAGATTCTGTGACATGTTCGACTTCAACTCATTCATTCACATTTCATGGATTATACTGAGTACTTTGAGAGCCATTGAAATTACTGGTGGTTACTCTCACACTTGTTAACAGTTCGCATCATTGACTGGTAATCAAGTGGTTTCTACCATGTTCGACTTCAACACATTTATTCACATGGATAGAATCGTACTGGTTCGAGAAGCGGAAATCAAGACCCTGGATCTAGTTTCTACCATCCAAGCTGCGAGGAATTTTGTTATTCATTTATGCAATAGACTATTCATTACAGATCGCTGCGTCCATGCTGTGTCTACACTATTGATGTAATATTGAAAATCATTCCTGTATCAGAACAGTTTAGATTAGTTTCTAGTTACTTTTGATCTGAGTATGGGAATGCCTACCTCAGTGATGATATGTTTACATTATTATATTTTGCATTGAATTTTTTTACAGGTTCCAACTGGGGTGTCCACAGGATGATCCTTGAAATGATAAAGTACTGCACTCTTCATATATGACAAACTTCAGCATCATCTATTCCAGATTTTGCACTTTAGGGGGCAATCTGTTACACTGAAAATTGTCACCTTGAAATTTTGCTGACTGTATGAGCTCATTAACACTCATACATACCTCCTTTTCAAGTCTAACATATCAGTTCCTCATATCAAGCCTTGAAAATCAGAGAAAAATTCTTAAAAATCTCCTAAACTTTGGTGTCGCACTTTCTCTCTATCTTGCTTGCAGTCCCGCACCTAACGTTCAGCTCTCTTGCGTACCTGAACGCACTTTATCCGTGTTAAAAGTGTGGACCCCTGTAAGATCAAAAAGGCACAAGTAAATTCCAAAAATCTCAATTAAAGTAAATTTTGGAAGCTTCTAGAATGGATCTTGTGGTGGCAGAACCGCTCTTGTGAGGTGCATGAATCCCTTACCTTATGGAGCTAACCCCTTGATGTGAGGAGCTTATCCTTTTGAAGGAGGATTCTATCCCTTCATACTTGGAACATAAAACCTCCTCTTTTCCACTATAAAAACAGGCATTGGGTAGCCTTAAAGGGAGGTCAAGCTTAAGAAGATTTGAGGTTAAGTGCTGTTGAGATTTAGACTAAGTTGACTAAGACTTTTGTGAGGAGAGATTACATACCTCTATTTGTATTGGTTGGAGGAGTGCAGAGCTTATCAAAGTAGAGGAGACTCCTGCTTCGGACCCCGGGAAGGCCTTTCGAACATCAAGGCTCAGGTTGTAAGGTTTTCCTTTTCTTGAAATTAATACAAATATACTCATTTTCTCAATAAACTTTCAATCAATGGTTTATTTCATAGATTCCTTGATCACTATGATAAGCATGGTTTATGATGATTTCTATACAGGTGCTATGTAATATTTTTCTTGTTTGTGACTGCAGGTTTACGAGGAAAACTCCTTGAAGCGCGTGAGGGACAATAACGACTTCAAACAAGCACTGGAAAAATAGTAAGTCTTTAACACCTCTATAGAGCTTTTCATAGATCATATATGCTTATAGAAAGATTAGTCTATGTGGATGTTTGTTGCTAGATACTTTTAGTACTAGGGAGATCGGTCTTGTCCGCAGGACAGATTAATCCATACAACAAATTGGCGACTCCACTGGGGAAAGGAACTTGTTGTTTTGGGTTCTCTTTTATTTTGATCTTCCCTTGGATCCCTAATCGGGATGACCAACTTGATTTTTCATTATATTCCTTTTAGTGTTACAACACATATATATACATGCCGAAGCATACATAAACCCCAATCCATTAACCCTGGATTAGAACATAATCGTAGTTCCCTTGACTGGATCTACAAAATACCAGGGGCCGAAAACCATCATGCCCCAAAACCATGTGCAAACCTATGCATAAAACCATGGGCGGGTCCGCCCACTGGAAAATAAGGACCAAATTTTTTTTTCAGGGCGCTGCCTTGAACCCAGATAGGGGGGGCTACCGCCCCCCCGTGACCCCCCCATATGTTGCGCCCAACACAACGTACAGGGGGGGCTATCGCCTCCCTTGCGCGTGACTAGTCGTGGAAAGAATATAACACAAACTCAACATTCTCCCACTTGTTGTTTTCTTTTCTCAGGGGGCCACAGGAGAGATGAGTCATTAGCTCAGCTTTGCAACATCCATTGTTCCTCTAAAACACGAGAACTTCTGAGTGCTCACTGACTTTTCCAATGCATCTGCAACATTCTTCAAAGTGTCCACTTTTAGTAGCAACACCCTTTTAGCATTAACCATATATCTCACAAAGTGATATTGAACATAAATGTGCTTTGCCTTTGAATGATAATCAGGGTTCTTAGCCAATAAAATTTCACTTTGGCTATCACAGTCTATCCTTATAGCTTGCTGCACCAACCCCATACTTGAACAAAATCTCTACAACCAAACTACTTCCTTGCTAGCATGAGTGGCTGCCATGTATTCTGCCTCTGTAGTTGAAAGAGTCACTATAGACTGTATTTTACTCATCCAATTGACTGCACCCCCAAATAGGCTAAACACATACCCACTTGTAGATATTCTTTGGTCCAGAACTCCAGCCCAGTCAGCATCAACAAAACCATGAATTTCCAACATTCTTTCCAATCCTGGTCTTCCCTGGTAGCACAAGCCATAATCACTAGTGCCACGCAAATTTTTGAAAACCTGCTTCACTGCTGTCCAATGATTCTTCCCTGGGTTTGACATAAACCTGCTCAATACTCCCACTACATGTGCAATGTCTGTTCTAGTAAAGACCATTGCATACATCAGGCTACCCACTGCACTTGCATATGGAACATAGGACATATCCTCGTCTTCTTCTTATGTATTGGGACACTGTTCAACAAACATCTTTGTACCTATAGGAATCTGAACATTCATTGGTTTACTATCCTGCATATTGAACCTCTGCAATATAGTCTCGAAATACTTCCTCTAGTTTAACCAGAGTTCATGTTTGCCCGATATCTCTTAATTTCCATGCCCAAAATATAGTTTGCAGCACTAAGATCCTTCACATCGAATTTGGAGAAAAGTTGGGTCTTCAAATCTTGGATAATTTCTTTGTCATTTCCAATCAACAACATATCATCCACATACAAGACCAAATAAATAACACGGTCACCAATTAATTTAAAATAAACACAGTGATCCTCCTTGCTTCTGGTGAAGCCAAGTCCTCATATATAGGTATCAAATTTCTGTTGCCACATCCTTGGTGACTGTTTTAACCCATATAGAGACTTATTTAACCTGCATACTGGCTCTTTCTTCCCCTTCACCATAAAGCCTTTAGGTTGTTTCATGTAGATCCCCTCTTCCAGATCGTCGTGAAGAAATGTTGTATTCACATCCATCTGTTCTACCTCAAAATAAAATGCAACAACAACAGATAAAAGTAATCTAATGGAAGTAAATTTGGCAACAGGAGAAAAAATATCACCAAAATCAATTCCCGACACCTAGGAATAACCTTTTGTTATGAACCGAGCTTTGTATTTCTCCACCTTGCCTTCTACATTCATCTTCTTCTTAAACACCCATTTGCTCTCGATGGGCTTCCTTTTAGCCAACAATTCCACTAGATCCCATGCCTCATTTTTATGCAAGGATGCCATTTCATCAACCATGGCCTCCTTCCAGAGTTTTCAATCCTCTAAATCTACTGCCTCCTTGATGGTTTTGGGATCATCATCAGTTATAGTTAAAGAAAAATTTGAACAGAAAGAAGATGGACTATACCTTTCTGGTTGTCTTCTTTTTCGAACTGATCTTCTCACAGCTGGAGTTTGTAGCTCTTCCTCTTCTGATTCTTCTTCTGTTGTAGAGTCTGATTCATCCTCCTTTAGCTCAAACTCTAACTTCTTAGGTTCCTTTCGTAGGAATTCATGTTTAATAATATATTTCACCTCTATAAACACCACATATCGGCTATACACAACCTTCCTTGTTTCCGGGTTCCAAAGCTTGTAACCCTTTAAACTATAATTATACCCAATAAAGATGCACCTTTCAGATTTATTATCCAACTTGCTCATTCTCTCCTTTGGAACATGTACATATGCATCACATCCAAATAACCTCAGATGTGAAAGAGAGGGTTTCTTACCAGTCCATACCTCATGTGGAGTCTTATCCTCCAACGATGATGAAGGTGATTTGGTAACCAAGTAACATGCAGTCTCCACTGCCTCTGCCCAGAATTCTTGTCCTAACCCAGTACCACTGAGCATGCTTCTTGCCTTTTCCATCAACCTTCTATTCATTCTTTTTGCAACTCCGTTTTGCTGAGGTGTGTATGGAGCAGTCTTCTACCGTGATATACATCACTTCTTACACAACTATTCAAATTCCTTCTTGCAGAACTCCCCACCATTAGCTATCCTCAACACCTTTATCTTCTTCTCTGTCTAGTTTTCCACCAGAGCCTTAAATTATTTAAATCCTTCAAAGACTTCAAATTTATTCCTCAAGAAATATATCCATGTATTCCTTGAGAAGTCATCTATGAATGAAACATAGTACACAGACTTACCCAGTGATGGAACCGACACAGGTCCAAACACATCACTATGCACGAGCTCTAATACCTTGTTCGCCCTCTTAGCACCAGAAGGAAAACTCACTCGATTCTGCTTCCCATATGTTGAGTTATGAAATGGGTACGTATTTACTATTAATTTTTCTATCATTTTCCTTGATTCTTATTTTGTTCATTTCTTAATGCGTTAATATATTGGGGAATTATGGTAAGAAATGAAGGAATTGTTTGTAGTTACGATTTAACTCACTCTTACCTTTCTTTGTGCAAGAAAGTGACAAAAGGAACGATTGCTTTTACCTGACATTGGAGTAGCATAATCCGACAAGGAAAAGAAGGAATGCATCGGTTGCAGACAAAGATGAGAGTAAATTAGAGGAATCAACACGGAATAGAAAAGTTGTCTTAAGTTAGAAATCAGTTGCGAATCCCTCAGGATCTCCTGATCTCGAGGGATCGCATTTACAATTTACTTTTTACCCCTTTCTAATTATAAAAAAAAGTGATTGTAGGAAGAAAGGGGAGGAACCTCTGTTATTTTTCAAGTTGTAAGTTTAATTACGGACTGCATCACTGGAGAACGTGATTATACTGTAATGTTTTTTTTAGACAACAACGGTTATAGATTATTTAAAAGGCGGCAAACCAGCTGCTGTGGGCTATTACAGAATTTCTTTGTCTGAGAGCGCAATCCAGATTACATCTATTGAGACAACTTTCTTTGTTGCATGGGGTGAAAACGCCAAGAGAGGAGTGTCCCACGCTGGAGAGACCAGCTAGTAGAATTACACTGAGTATGTCGGCGGGAGCATGGAAGAGCGCTGGAATTTGAATAAGAGAGGAATCATGATTTTTCTCCGTGTGAGCTTGAAGATTCGCAATGGTGCTTTTGAGGATGCTTAGAGGAGAACCCTCCCTTCGATCTATTGCAGATCCTTTATGTAGAACTGTCCATACTTGACTGCTACAACCTATGATACTGATGATAAGGTCCACCCATGAATCGCCCCTCAGAGTGCAATGATAGAGGGCATAGGTCGAATTTGTGGGAAAATGATCTGACTGAGTCTTCATAGTTGAATCCATGAAATTTAGCAATTTTCCGCTCGAGTTGGGCTGATCTTGAAGGGGACGGGAAGAACTTTGAAGCAGGGGAGAGCCCAAAGGAAATGAAGCCCAGAAATCAGAAGGATTAAGGGATGCTGTAGATTGAATCAAAATTATTAACTGCTAGAGATCTTCTACTCCGGAAAGAGCCAGAATTGGCTTCCAGGTCTGCCTGCGAATTTAACTTTCTGAGAATATGGTAGAAAGTGATTTTGTGGAATTTGGGCAGGAAAAGTTTGATTTTTTGGAGAATGGAGGCTAAAAGAACCTGAGATGGGTTCTTATGGGAATTCAAAGCCTGGATAATTAGCCTTGAGTCCCCAAAGATAGAGATGGAAAGGAAGTTCCCCTTAATCGCCAGATTTAGACCTCGCCACAGAGCAAGAGCCTCCGATCTGTTGTTAGTTTCCTTGCCCAGACCCCAAGAAAAATGCAACACAACAGAGCCACCAGGACACAAGAGAACCCCTCCGCCACCCGCTGCACCAGGGTTCCCTTTGGAGGCCCCGTCGAAGAAAAGACAATGTTCATTCAGAGCAGACCTCCACTTAATGAACTCCTGCTCATACAGACGAATTTCCCAATTAGAATGGCCAATTGCAGGAGGAATGGGACTGTCTTTAAGGTTTGGAACAAGCTCTTTAAGCCAGAGAACCTCCTTACTGTCCAGTTCCCTTTCGTTTCTTATGGCATTGTTGGCTTCAAGAGCCTCCCCCAATAAGGCTCTAACTTTAATGATCACTCTGGCAGGGTTACAACTCTCATCCCTGAAAGTTCTGTTGTTCCTCTCCAGCCACAGCTTCCAGCAGATGAATTTGGGAATCCACATCCAGTCGGTTTTTAGAAGTCTTTTTTTTGATAGATAGAACGAATATAAATTGGTCCAATTACGAGGAGATTTGGTATATTTCCAGGGAGTTCTATTTTGTCAGAACCTAACATCAGGACACCCCTCCATACTTCGTGAGCGAAGGGGCACTTTAACAACAGGTGATCAGCCGTTTCTTCATCCGACACACATAGGGGGCACTTGGAGGGCCGTTCCATTCCATGTCTTCGCAGATTATCTCTGGTGAGGATTCTTTTATGCACTAACGTCCAGCAGAAGAAGTCAACTTTGGGAAGGGAGGGGAAGGACCAAACAAATTTCCAATGACTTGGATCCGGAGGAACATTAGGGACAGCCAGCCTACTTTTGTAACCTTCTGATGCTGAGTATGAGCTTGAGAGTGAGCCCCACCCTCATTTGTCTTTGGTAGTAGCCTTTGATGGATATTTTCCTTGAAGCACATCCAGCAGTAACGAGGCTTCTCCCTCCAGCCAATGAGGGACTTCCCCCAGATTCCAACTTTCCCATAGTCTCCTATCATCCTCCGTCCAAATGGAGATGTCCCAGAGGGTTTTCATATTGCAGGCCTAAAGCCAGGCTTTTATATTTGCGAGTTATTCCATTTGGTTCAAAGGCTGGTCACCAAGAATTGAATCATCCCAGATTCTTATTTTTTTCCCATTACTTGGGATCCAATAAAGCTTGCGGGTGAAATGCTCCATTGCTTTGAGGCAAAGTTTGAAAACAGGGGAACCTTTGTAAGTTCTTGGAGGATGATCGAAGCATCTCAGGCGCTGCCCATGAAAATATTTTTTCCACAGGACTCTCTTACTCCAACTGGGTTTCCCAGAGACTATGTTCCAAAGGAGCTTGGAGCCCAGAGCTAGATTTTGAGCTGCCAGATCGCGCAATTGAAGACCTCCTTCCAATAAAGGCATCTTAAGAGTGTCCCAGTTTACCAAGTGAAGCCTTCTTTCATTGTTTTCCCCCCCTTCCCATATAAATCTTCTCAAAAGGTTGTCCATTTTACTTATAAAGGTTTTAGGGGCAAGGAGAATGGAATGCTAATATAATGGCAGACTTGTGAGAACAGATTTCATGAGGATAACTTTCCTAGCATTATTCAACCAAGAGGCTCCCCAAGCTTGAATTCTGAGTTTTAACTTGTCTAGCAGTGGCATCCAGTGGGCTGCTTTAGGATTGGACTTGAAGATTGGGATCCCAAGATATTTAAATGATTCCAAAGTCTGGGATCCTTCCATTTCTAAAAGCCTTTCTATGTCTTCCATTTTCTTAGACGAGCAATTCCAGCCATAGATTGTGCTTTTAAGATAGTTTATCTTGCTGTCCAAAACCTCCCTATAAATGTCCAGCTCCTTCTTGAAGGACCTTGTAGAATTTGTGCTTGCTCCTCCAAGTAGTAAAGTGTCATCAGCAAACTAGGCATGGTTTATGTCTTTAACATTGTGAGCCATTCTAAGGCCTGGCAGAGATTGGGTCTGTTGACAGAAGTCAAGCTAGAAGTTGAGCACTGAAGCTTGGATAGTGTAAAGGAGCGGGGAAAAAGGGAAACCTTGTCTTAGTCCCCATGAGGCTTGGAAGAAATCAGTAGATCGACCATTAACTAATGACACGATCCAAGGGGAGGCTATGCAGGCTTTTACCCAATTTATGATCACTGATGAGAAGCCCATTTTCTTCATCACAGTAAATAGGAAATCATTCCTCACTCTATCAAAGGTGTTTTCCAAATCGAGCTTAATCACCATACCTTTCTCTTTCCGAAGGCAGCTTGAGTGAACTTCTTCTTGCACCAACACAATATTGTCCAGAATCTTCCTCCCTTTGATGAATCCTCCTTGATTTTTAGGGATGATGACCGATAGAATTTTATTGAGGCGATTGGCTATTATTTTGGTAACTATCTTATAACTGGTGTTACACAAAGAGCTGGGTCGGAATCTGCTAAAATCAGAGGCGCCTTTCACTTTCGGGATCAAGGCAAGAAAGGCCGAGTTGATGCTGCCTCCAATCTTGGCACAAGAATATGATTTCCTGACCATTCTCAGCAGATCGATTTTGATTGTGGCCCAGCAAGACAGATAAAACCTTGTAGTGAACCCATTAGGGCTTGGAGCTTTATCCGGATCCATGCTATCCAAAGCTTTTTTAAGCTCATTCATGCTGATCGGAGCAGACAACATAGTATTATCAGACTCTTGAATACTGTGGGGAATTAGACCAAATGGATAGGCATGAGGATCGATAGGAGGGTCTTCAGGGGCAGAGTAGAGATCTTTGAAGAAAGAGTAGGCTGCCCGCTTTATGCCTTCAAAATCTTTAACCACAACATTTTGATGCTGAATTTCATTAATTTTTTTTAAATTCTTACGTGCTTTAGCTTGCTTGTGGAAGAATCTTGTATTTTTGTCTCCGACGAGTAACCAAATATTTCTGGACTTCTATCTCTAGAACTCTTCTTCTTCCCTACTTTCTTTGTGGGAGTCTTTTTGCAGTTCAAATTATTTTTGAAGGAGGTCTTGAGTTACAACGGTTTTTTCCATTGATAATTGATGGACAACAAGGCTGTCAAGGGCCTCTTTTATTTTGAAGGAGGGTGTTTTCAGCCTTCTAGCCCACTCCTTGAGCCCTATTTTAAGGCCCCTCAGCTTTTCTTCCCACACAAAGAATGGAGAACCTTGAACTTGCTGGTTCCAGGCCTCAGAAACCATCTCCTGGAAACCATCTTGCTGAAGCCACAAAGGATTTAATCTAAAGGGAATGGGGCCAAGGTTGCCATCCAGGGAAAGCTCAAGAAGGATGGGTTTATGGTTAGAAGTGCAGTTTGGCAAGATTTTAGAGGTGGCCATTAGACCGCATGCCAAGAAAGAGGTTTGGACGAGGAATCTGTCCAAATGAGCAGCAATATGGTTGGGGCCAATCCTTTTGTTGGACCAGGTGAATTTCCCAGATGAGGGCTTGATATCCTCCAGATCCCAGCCCAACATAAGGTCTTCAACCCATTCTCTAGCTGGGTCCCTGACCGGGGAGCCACCATTTTTCTCTTCTACAGCTAGCGTAACATTCAGATCACCTGTAATAATGATGTTGTCTGGATTGTGCAATAAAAGATAGGACTGAAGCGATTCCCAAGAAAAATTTTTCTCAATTGGTAAGACCGGAGCATATATATTGAACATACTTACTTGTTAGCCAGAATCTTTATGGAGGAGTTTGGTGAAAAGCCAGTGGGGGCTGCAATATTCATAAATCAGGTCATAAATGGAGCTGTCCCAGAAGGAGGCAATCCCACCAGAGGCGCCTCTAGCACTGACAGCTCTCCCTTGGCCTTTATTCTAGAAAGCTTTGCTGGCTTGGAGGAGGAGATGATCCTCCAACTTTGTCTCCTGGATGAGAAGGATTTCAGGCGAATATATCTTCACAATATCTTTCAGTGCTTCTTCTTTCAGCTTGCTGCCTAATCCTCGGCAATTCCAGGAGACATATTTCATTATTTACTTGCTTGGGAGGTTGTGGCTCCCTTTGGAGCCTTGCCATGCTTTTTCCCTGATCTTGTATTCATCATTCCTTTGAGAGTTTTTTGGGAGCCTTGAAGTACGTCCAGATAAGTTTTTTTCTCTCTCTGCTTTTTCTTGGATTTTCAACCCCTAGCCGACTTGATAGGGGTGACTTGCGTGCTATCCGATTCAGAGTCTCTCTCTTCTATTTCCCCCTCAGATTTGGAGGCAAGACTGATGTGCTCTTCGTTGCCTTCATTTCCTCAGACATCGTCTGTTGGGAGGGTGATTGTTTCTGCACCAGTTTCTTTCACCTTCTTTGACAAGTCTTCTGGTTCTTCTTGGGACTCGATGGCATCCACCTTTTCACTTGAGGAGGAGCCTACTTTTGGAGCTTCTTTGGTCGTTGGTTTAGACAGGGGCTTCCCCAGTGGCCCAAAATTTTTCTTCTCAGATGGCCTTGGGATAGCCTTGCCCTTCTTGATTTCTTTCCAACCTTCTTCTTCTGCCTTGTCCCCTGTTGGGGCTTTTGGAAAATTCCGTTGGAAGTGACCATGTTCGTGACAGGTTCTGCATTTGAAAGGTAGTTGCTCGTAGTCCAGCTTTTGGAAATAGTGCCAATCTCCAACTGTTAGTTTTACCACCTTAGGCAAACCAACTTCTAAGTCGACTTCCACACAGATTCTTGCACAGGTGTATTGGCCCTTGTTATTAGATTTGTCAATGAATCGGCCCAACCCTTTTCCAATCTTCTGCAGGGAGTGAAAGCTCCAGCAATGAATCGGGAGGTTGGGGAGACAGACCCAGACTGGGACCTCCTTGGGGATGTCGACTAAAGGATAAAAATTAGGATTCCATTTATTAAGATACAGACCCTAATTTCCCATGAAATACAGACCATTTCTGAATACCAGATCACGATCCTCTTTGGTGTTGAATTCGAAGATGAAAATGCCTCTTCCGACCGCATAACAGATCACATTTTTCTTCAGCTGGGGCCTCCAGTTGTGTTGAATCCAGTCATCAGTTGCTTTTGAAGATGGCCAGCGACCCATAAATTTCCTAACCAACCCTCTGTCAGTCAGGGCTAGGGCGATTTTTATCGGCTGTTCCTCTGGCAGCGCGATTTCAGGAATTTCCTCTAGTTTTTTTATGCACTTCGGGACATCAGTGGAGGTTCTATTCTTTCCTTTCTGTGATAACAGCCGGTGAAAAGCTTCCTCAGAAGACAATGGAGGGGTGGGAGAGGGCTCCCCACCCCCAGGCTCACCCATGGCGGCGGCTGTGGCGGCTGTGGCTTTGCAACGTTCGTAAACCTACACAGACGCAGAGCTATTTGCGCGTGCGAATTTTTGATTATACTGTAATGTTACTCAAGTTTGATGATTAATATATAATTGAAGTTTTTGTTCTCTTGCATTATCTGAATTAATTTAGCAGTGCTCGCTGGTGGCTAAGGGCTCGGCCTTTGGTGAAGTTAACTGCTTCCTTGTGTTATATTTCCGATTCTGTTAGAGTTTGGTTTGGTTGATAATTCATTGTTTTTGTGAGTTTATTTCCTTAGCTGTTCATTACTTTCTTGTATCGTGATGATATATGTTCTGTTTATAATTTACATCATTTCCATTTGATTTAAGTTTGGTTCATTACAATGCAAATCATCTAGACAGTTATTGTATTGATTTAATCATCTGCAAGACTTTTATTATTTCTATTAGACTCTCAGAAGTGATATTGTTCCTATCTTGATTGCTTTATACGATTTAGCATAGTTTAGATTGAATCAGCTAAGTAGAGGTGAGTTATTGTTATTGTGCTCTCAGTTGATGATGCTATTGTTTGAATCACTGTATGGTTTGATTTCAGTAGAAGATTGAGTTGTGATATTTCCTTTAATAATTGCAATTGGAGTTTATTAGATGCTTCCATTTATTATTGTGTCAAGATTTGTACTACAATTTAGGAAACATTACTCTCTAAATTAATAGCAGCCACATATTGTGTACACTCTTGAAATAAGAGGACTTGCCCAGATTGATGATTAATGTAAGATAATTAGGAGTTTTAAAAGGCACCTTTTATCAGTCAACATTTTGGCGTCGTTGCCGGGGAGAGTGTAGCCATTTACAAAGGGTGATGTATACCTGATAATTGTTGTTGAGGAAGAACTAGGTATTGAAAAAGGAAGGTAAGAACCTACGTAACGAGTGAGTAAAGTGCTTGCTCCTCCGCCCGCTTTTAAACACAATTACAGAAAAGTGAAGTAGGTGTTTGATGCTTGTCTGTTGAGAGAGAAATGGGTATTAAAAACAAAAGGTAAGAACTTGCGTATAGAGCAAGTAAAATGCCTGCTCCCCTGCCTGATTTTGCATGAATGACTAAGAAACCTGACAAGGGAAAAATACTTCCTCCTAAACTTGAAAAATCTAAAGGACCGGTGACCCTTGGACGATCAACTTTTATTGACAAAATCTTAAGAAAATCTGAGTCTCAGTCATTAGTGGGACCCCGAATTATTGCTGCCAAACATTTTATTGACTTCCTTCAAACTCTATAATCACAATCTGTAGCTAACGCTGAGATTCATAGTCAAACCAAAAGGGCTGAGCAGAGTTTTCAAGATATTGAGAACGTACAAGCCTGCCCTCCACAAGAAGGAAATTGTTGCAACCTCTGTGAAGGAGAAGGAGAAATAGGTAAGCCTGAAATCGAATTAACAGAACCGAGATCTCCTGAAATAGTGACTGGGCAAAGGATACCCAGTCTTCCAGATCAAGGTAGTGCTGTTAAAACTTTTCCAGCCTCCGGTAGGCATCCTAGGAAAAACTCTCCAGCTTTGGAGATCCCTGAAGGATATTGGCATATTTTTGACCAAATGGATCATAACCAACAAACTCAAACTTCTACATTGCAATACCCTATTGTTGACACAACTGCTAATGATCCCATGAAGGATATCCCATTATAGAACATTCCTACCTTTCATGGGCTAACTTCAGAAGATCCCGATGCATTTCTTTTCGAATTTGATGTCTTATGCAGGGGTTATGATTACACTACCAACCCCCAAAAACTAAAGCTATTCCCCTCTACTTTGAAGGGAGCAGCTCTGTGTTGGTTCATGGGACTTGGTGGAGGCACCATCAATGATTGGGACCAAATGAAAACATCTTTCCTAAAAAAATACCAAGATTATTGCCGAACTAGAGAACTAAAAGATAAAATCTTTCAAATGGTAGCCAGGCCTAGCGAGACTTTACAAGAATATGTAGAACGTTTCCAAAATAATCTACAAATATCTCCTTATACAAATCTGCCTGATAATGTTCTAAAAACCACACTGATTAAAGGTATGAAAGACCAATGGGTAGAGACGCTAAATATAATGGGTAAAGGTGATATTTATCAAGAAAATTATAACGATATTGTAAATTTGTGCATCAAGTGTTCCATGGGCAGTTCAAGGCTGAAACCAGTTGGACATGATGCAAACCTGAGAGATAGTAAAGCTTCAGGAGAAAGCGTTACATGAAGTGAAATCGGAAATCTGTTAGAGGATTTCAAGATGGATATCCTGGGGACCTTGACAACATAATTGGATGTCATGCAAGCTAAGCAAAAGAAGGATATAGCAGAATAGAACTTGGCTATTTTTTTCCCTTGCTGCAGACAAAAGCACAGTCATAAATAATGCCCTCTAGATGCGATACGAACATGCACCATATGCACTAAAGAGCACGCCACGGAAATCTGCCCATCACTCCCAAGATTAAAAGCAGTCTTCAAGGAAGCAGAGGAAGAAGTAGAACCAACGTATCTGTTGAACCAGTGTTGCCAATGGCAAGCACGTTAGACAGGTATGCCCACTGATCTATCTTCATTTTTCCTTCCTCGCAATATAATTATCAACAGTATTCAAGGGCAGCATGGCAGAATCAACCATCATTTTTGTCACCTCAAGAATTTTTTATGCCACCATTTCCCAATCAGTCAAATTCAAATAAAAATAGTTGGCCAAATTTCCCTTACCCACCACCATTTTGGAAAAAAAACCCTTATTCTTCCCAATGTTCCCCTTCCACTTCACAAAATTAGAACTGGCAATCAAATTGGCAAAGAGCTACAAACTAGACTATGGGAATAGTCCCTCTCTCTCAACCAAATTTACCAGCACCTTACACATTGCAACAGAACCCTCAACCCAACCTATGACCACAGCTCCCAGCCTAGCCCAGCCCGAATCCCAACAATAGAACAGTCTAATCCGTACAAATTATGGAAGGACCAGAGCTAGAAATTGATTTGAGGGAGTGTAATGAACTTGAATTAAGGTCTGGACTAATAATTGAATCAGAAAGGGATAAGAATATACAATTAGAAGATCCGTTACCTGTATAACAAACACCTCAAGTAGAGAATATGGTTAAACATAAAAGCCATGATAAAACTATTACCTCTTCTCCACCATTCCTAGAGAGATTGATTATACCCCACTCAATAGAATATCGCAATTTTGATCTTCTGGGATAATTAAAAAAACTCTGCGTAAAAATACCTCTCCTCCAGGCTATTCAGGACATTTCAATTTATGCAAAAACTATTAAGGAAATGTTTACGAAAAAGCCCAAGAGGAAAATAAAAAAAATCACAACTGTCCACGTAGTCAGAACTTTTCTTGATTTATTATCAGGCAGAGAGACACCGATAAAATATGAGGACCTAGGAAACCCTATAGTCATGGTAAAAATAAATGGATGTTCCTTCCCCAATGTATTATTCGATTTAGGAGCAGCCATTAATATCCTCAGAACAACAACCTGTCAAAAACTTGGCATTACAGCCTTGGATCCAACCATGACCTTGCTGGAATTGGCTGACCGATCAGTTGTCAAACTTGAAGGGACATTACAGGATGTAATGGTGTCTGTAGATTCTTGGGAATACCCAGCAGATTTCTTGATCATCAATCCTAGAAACCAGCTAGATGGACATCCTTTAATACTAGGAAGGCCTTGGCTAGCAACTGTCGATGCCTATATCAGCTGCCAGATAGGCAGTATGACTATAACTAGGGGAAATGATGTGAAAAATTTAGCTTTGTACCCCCCTGCTCAGCCGAGCTTGACTATTATGAAAACCAGGAAACAACCTGCAACATACTTCAAAGAAAATATTCGGTCACCATTAACTGTGGGAGATGCCCTTGAATTCAAAAACCAAACTGAAGGCGATATTATTAATACTTTTATCAATCATCCTGCCACAGTATCAAGTCTGAAATGCCACATGATTGAAGCAGTCCTTGATAATGAAATTGAAGAAGATACCCTGAGAGAAATCAATGACCAAACAATCCCTACAACCACTGTTTATAATATAAAACCTATCAAAATTGAGCCAGGGAAAATCCTGAACATTAACAGTAATCTGAGTAATGACCAACAACAAAAAATTACTCAAGTTCTTAGGAAAAATAAAGAGGCTTTTTCTTGGGACTACTTAGATATGAAAGGAATCAACCCTTAGCTATGCATGCATCACATATACACTGAGAAAGATGAAAAAACCATTCGACAACCTCAGCGTAGATTAAACCCTCACCTAAAAG
Organism: Pinus albicaulis; assembly: GCA_034641835.2. Taxonomy (NCBI): domain Eukaryota; kingdom Viridiplantae; phylum Streptophyta; class Pinopsida; order Pinales; family Pinaceae; genus Pinus; species Pinus albicaulis. Next base: position 967,278,750 of record CM076579.1, read on the forward strand.
ACATTGTTAAAGAAGAACTTCAAAAACTGTTAGATGTCAATTTTATCTATCCTATATTTGACAATAAATGGGTTTCTCCATTAGTTGTGGTTCTCAAAAAGAATGGGAAATGGTGAATATGAGTTAACTATAGAGAACTCAACAAGGAAACGCAAAAAGACCACTTTCCCTTTCCATTTATTAATAAATTCCTAGATATATTGGCAGGGAAGAAATTTTTATCCTTCCTGGATGGCTTCAGTGGCTATAACCAAATCCAAATCGCCCTTGAAGACCAGGATAAGACTACCTTTACCTGTCCATGGGGAACATTCACCTATAGGGTATTACTTTTGGGCTATGTAACGCACCTGCCACATTCCAACGAGCCATACTCAGTATTTTCACAGACTTGATAAATGAAGGGTTAGAAGTATACATGGATGATTTCACACCCTATGGAGATGACTTTGAGCAAGCATTACAGACATTGGAAAAAGTCCTGGAACAATGTATTTCTACCAGGCTATGTTTAAGTCACGAAAAGTGCCATATGATGATGATATAGGGCCTGATCTTCAGTCATTATATCTCAACAGCTAGAATTCAGGTAGATTCAGCAAAAATACAGGTAATTCTCTTACTAGCTACTCCCTGCACTCAGACGAAGGTACGTAGTTTTTTGGGATTTGCTGGATATTATCGTAGATTTATCAAGAATTTTTCACAAATTGTTGCACCATTATATGCCTTAACAAAAAAAAGTGATTTCATATGGACTGAAAAGTGTGACATTGCCTTTATAGATCTAAAACAACTACTATCAACAGTGCTAGTTCTACGAGAACCAAACTGGGATATACCATTCCAGATATCATCAGATGCATCAGAAATAGCCATTGGGGCAGTTCTTGGACAAGAAGAAGAAAAGAAATCCTACGCTATATATTACATTAGCAAAAACTTAGCCCCTGCTGAATTAAATTACATAGTAATAGAGAAAGAGTTTTTAGCCGTTATTTATGCTATTAACAAATTCAGACACTATATAACAGGATACCCTGTGGTTTTGTATACTAATCACTCTGCTATTAAATATTTAGCTAATAAACTTGTTACAAATGGAAGAGTGACGCGATGGTTGATCCTTTTGTAGGAATTAGACATAACAATCAAATATCGACCAGGAAAGGACAATCCGGTAGCATACTTCCTCTCATGTGTGCCAAAGACAGACGACTCGACAGTAGTAGAAGACCAGTTCCCTGATGAGCACTTATTTTTTGTAACCGTGAAAACACCGTGGTATGCGGATGTCACAAACTACCTAGCAGTGGGAAAATTACCCAAGCACCTGACACCCTGTGAAAGAAAACTAATAGTACAACGTAGCACTTGGTTCTCCTGGATCGAAGGATATATCTTTCATACAGGAACCGATATGCATATTCAAAGGTATGTCAGGGAAGATGAAATATTCGACATCTTAAAAGCTTGCCACGATGGGCCTTGCAGTTGAAATTTTGTAGACCACAGGACTGGACATAAAGTCTTACAAATGGGCTATTGTTGGCCCATAATTTTTAAATATGCTAAGAATTTTTTCCAAGCATGTGATAGCTGCCAAAGAGTGGGCCACCCTAGACAGTCTGACAAGATGCCTCTGCATCCACAGTTATTCATTGAACCGTTCAAATGATGGGCGTTAGATTTCATTGGCCTAATAAACCCATCATCTAATAAAAATACATATATACTAGTTGCAACAGAATATGTGACTAAATGGGTGGAGGCGGAAGCATTACCAAGGGCAACATAGGACTCAGTAATCCACTTTCTTTTCCAAATTTTCATGTGGTATGGCTTGCCTAGAGAAATAATCACGGATGGAGGGCCACAATTCATAGGTCATAAGATTGCTGCAACATTAAAGAATCATCATATCATGCACAGAATCACATCTCCATACCACCCACAAGCAAACAACCAGGAAGAAAGTACTAATAAGTAATCGAAGCAATACTAACAAAGACAGTTGCATCTCATAGACGTGACTGGGCTACCCTATTGCCAGAAGCCCTGTGGGCATATCGCATGACATGGAGAAATACAACAGGATACTCCCCATATCAGTTAGTGTTTGGAAAAGATCCAATATTCCCAATATAATTTGAAATTCAAGCATTAAGGATAGCTCAAGAAGTAGGCTTGGACTTGAATGAAGCACAGATCAATAAGCTACGTCAAATCAATGAATTGGATGAAATCCAGATATCAGCTCTACAACATACTGCACTAATCCAAAAACAAATAGCAAAATGGTATGATGCCCTCATCAAGAAGAAGATGTTCCATGAAGGTGATTGGGAACTTTTATATGACTATAGGTTCCAGGATTTCCCAGGAAAACTCCAAACCAGATGGTTAGGTCCCTCTGAGATACAAGAGGTGCATGATAATGGCACCCTTACATTAACAACCATTGATGGGTCTCACCACTCTTTTAAAGCAAATGGAAATCGAGTATGCCTCTATCAAAAACCGCTTACAAGGGAATCCTTTTACCAACAGATACGGGAAGATTCCACAATACAAATTCTTGCTGAGGAGGGCAACCTTCCACAGTGCCAGTTCCGTGAATAAATGTTTTTTTCTTGAAACCTGTACATAAATTTAACTTTCTATTTGATTGGATTTTCTATAATAGAGTTTACTTTAGTTTTTATTTTTTCTATTTTTCCTTTGCTTTTCCCTCTAGGGAACAACTGTTGTTCCCTCTAAGGAAAAACAATTTCTGTGTGCATTTTTCTTTACTGTTCCCTACAGGGAACAACTGCTATTCCTTACAGGGAACAAATTTTTTTTGTGTGTATTTCGCTTTGTTGTTCCCTACAGGGAACGACAATTTTTGTGTGAATTTTGTTTTTCTGTTCCGTACAGGGAACGACTGTTGTTCCCTCTATGGAACAATAGTTTTGGCGTGTATTTTTCTTTCTGTTCCCTACAGGGAACAAATTTTTGTGTGTGTATATTTCCTTGCTGTTCCTTATAGGGAACAACTGCTATTCCCTATAAGGAACAACAATTTTTGTGTGTGTTTTCTTTTGCTGTTCCCTATAAGGAACAACACACATTTTTTGCATATTTTCTTTTGTTGTTCCCTATAGAGAACAACTGTTGTTCCTTTTAAGGAACAACACTTTTTGTGTGGGTTTTTCTTTTGCTATTTCTTTCAAAGAATAAAATTTTTTGAATTTTTTTGAGAACATCCTCTTTCTCTTCCTTGTATAATCATCCCTAGACCACCCCAGTTTCACTCTTTATAATAATGGCATGGAAGGTACAGTATATATTTAAAGACAAAAAATAGGGAGGTCTAGTGGAACAGGAAAATATTGTGAATATTTTCATCTTTAACAAGATTTCTTTGTGATGATCCAAGAAAAGAAAAAGGAAAAGGACACAATTATCTATTCACGTTACCACCCTTATTTCCACTATAAATCAAACTGATTGATCATCTATACCATGCTGGTTCTCCCTTGCATGTATAACTCTCTCTATATATTATCAATAAGATTATGGGTATATATATATATATATATATATATATATTGATATGTCAAACTTCTTCTGCCATCCCTACTCTCAAGGAGTGATGAGCCACCCTCTATGTATAAAATGGGGACTAAAAAGAAAAAAGAAAGGAAAAGTATATATATACTCACTAACAATTTTATGATTTTTTCAGATGGAGGATAGGGGGTCTCATCACGAGCCAACCTACCATGATCATAAGGAAGTAGCGAAGTGGCATTCCCACTATGGCCACCACACCAGGGATATGATCCAATGGATGCTTAAACAAATAAAGTCCTTGGAAATAGGAGGTCTCATCACGAGCCAACCTGACCACTTTTGCTACTTCCCAGTGAATGGAAATGTGTTCACCTGGTCACCAAGCTAGCACATTGGTCTCTATTATGGACATCATAATACACTTCCCCAATTATACATCGAGGACCATGGTTCCCAAGGGTTAAAAGGCAACTCTGTCAAGGCTATGGACACCTGCGGGCAGTAGAAGCTCTGCTGATGGTATTGAAGCTTTATTTTACATCAATAATTATTATAATACCCTCTTCTTATAAACTTTTTTTATGGAGAGATTATGGTCCTAACATATCTTGAACCTTTATGCATGAATATTTAAAAAAAAAATCAATCACAACAATTTAAGTGGCATAATGGCACTAAAGTGTTATTTCTTGCAAATGTTGTCCCTTTTTCTTTATCATATCACATCACGACAGCCTATCATTTATTCATAATTCTTGGTACAAGCCTTGATTTCACCACTCCCATATTCTTTTTGAACCTCTCATTAATAAGTGTACCTTTCCAATCCATTACCCCTGTACTTTGTTGCCAACGCCTTACCCTTTCATTTATGCAGTTGTAGGCGACCTATCAATTCGAAAGGGGGCGGGAACTCCAGTGTAATTATGAATGCGCTATCATTTTCTCATTGGATTTTGCAGAATGATACGACATTCCATGATCACAGAGCATGTGGTATGTTAACAACCCTCAATAACGGTATTTATTTTTATTTATTGTTCCATCACTTAGATCTATTCTTCGTTGTGTTTTTACTGCTACACTTATCGTTTGTAGAATTCCAGTGCTATGGGAGGAATAGCAGTACGCTTAGAACCGCTAATACTGGCTATTTTTGATGCAGCTAGGGAAATTTTAGCTCAAGCCGGGTAGATAACATACTTTACGATATTTCAACCACCCAACGAGGAAATTTCCATCGAGTTATTATGAAAATTACAGAATGGACAATCTATGGTAAGGGGTAGGCAAATCACTGTATCAGACGTAGTGATAGCGGAAGTATCTGGGTTACTGGCAGAAGGACCTGTGTGGGCTGATAAGCGGTTGAAGTTGTAGGACGCTATCAAGGCTTTTAGATATGAAGGATAGGAGCTGGTCAGAAAGGGTAAAGGCATTCAACCATCTTCTCTCGGAGAGCCATGGGGAGAGCTAGTAATAATCATCCAGAACTACATTACATGCGACAGGAAAAAAGACGTGGTAAGGCCGCGTCAACTTAAACTCTTAGCAGTTCTAAAACAAAAGCGCTCTGTTAATTAACTTGCATATTTGAACTCTTTATTGCATGGCACCATTGAAAGGCTAAGACAGTCCCAACACAGAGAATTTGTAGTAAGCCACCACTGTCTGATCAGGCTGATAGTTAGCTATAACCTCACCTGACAGCAATCAAGCTGGGATGACCTAATAGTAGATCTCAAGGGTGGTTCAGATCTGCCTGCACTTAACCCGGTTCAGAAAATAAAGAGGAATACCCTTCCAAGAAACATACCTCAAAACCGCAGACAATCCACAAGGTTGAGGTCAAGACTAGGAGTGGTTGAAAATCCTCAAGATAGTACCAGTCAATGTATAGAATTACCTAGCCTAGTAAATGAAAAACACTTATAGACAGAGTCAAAAGGCTAGGATAACCTTGAATCAAACCATGAGGAAGAAGCAGGGCATTTTAGAGATGAAAAAAGAAACGAATCAATACCAAGTATGAGTCCTCCAGGTGATTTTTTACACGATTTCAAATTGGCCCAGGTCCTGGCTAACATGAACGATTACATGCATCCTGAAAGCTTGCTCAATCCTAACTTAGGAGCAACCCAATCTCCTGAAAATTCTGGCGATACCAGAAGTCTATCTCCCTCAAAATATGCAAGCCATGAAGAAGAAATCGATGTAGAGGCCATTCGGGAAGTAGTGTACCAATTCGGTGACATGCTTCTGGTAGAAAATAGGCAGGAAAACCTAAGTACAGAAAACATAGGCCAAGGAGAAGAAGTAGAGACAGAGATGCTTCGGGAAGCCGATATTCAATCAGAAGACACGGTCCCCTTAGAACAAAGCCAGGATGAGCAACCAACCTCTTTAGAGGCAGAAACTATTAATGAGACTGTCAGCAGAATAGCTGCTCCTACGAAAGAGTATAGAGCCAAATTGAAAAAGATTAGGAAAGAAAGACAAAAGTTGCGCAAAACAGTAAAAAGGCTCAAAATAAAAATAAAGGAAATCATAGCGGGAAAGGTCCCGGATAAAACCATAGAGATAAAAAATGCAGCTGTGAAAATAGAATTACATGAAGGGAGGGCTACAGGGACTCAAACCAAGCCCATACCCATTCAACCAATCATCATTAAAGAAGAACAACATGAAATTTTCGTAGATATAGCTACTCAGACAGAGGATGTACCCTCTCATAGCACGACTACTCAGACAGAGGCTTGGACCTCCCATGATAAAGAGACTCAGACAAGCATACAAGCTGAAGACATCATGACACACGATGACCCCATTGTTATGAATCTTCAGGAAGAATTAGCACAGGCTCAGCTCGCGTTATAACGACTTGAACAAGAAAATGTTCCCCAAAAAAGATATCAAGAATTGTAGAGACAACTTCAAGAAATGAATGTGATAGAGAGCGAGACCTTCGATAGATACAGAAAAGTAGAAGAGAAAATAGAGAAAATCAAGTTCAGATTAGATAGGGTCATAGCTTGGACAAATACTATCTGCTCATTATATACAGACATCTTGGCATGTAGGGCTCCTGCCACTAACTATGCCTTGTTTTTGTTAGAGCGATACTTGTTGTTGAAAATTAAAGCCGTAAGAGCTGGAAAACCAATTGAATTAAAAATAGTTGAATATTTTATAAATTTTTGCAAACAGCATGGTGTAAAGGTTCGAAGGTTGCTTTGTGAGTTTTACCTGCATACTTTTGTATTAGAAGATGAGGTAGAAAAGAACCCTAACCTTGTTGTGGGAGATATCCAATTACAGGCCTTTATCTCATTTGTAGTTAATCAACTTAAATGGTTCAAAGCTCATAACGCCTTCCAAAGGCAAGAGCATAGATTCGATCTTTGGGTAAGAAGTGAGCCCAAGAACCCTTTGCAAATGCTTGCCAACCACAAGAGTCTGATGAAAAGGGAAGAGGTGATTAAAATTTTAGGGCCTATTCATACAAATATTGTACAAAACAGAGTATCATATTTTCAATCCATTCGAGAAAGCTCTATGGCCGCATCCAAGCTTAAGTGGATGATCTCTAATCGTAGTATGCAGGATAGGGAACCATTTAATTACAGAAATTTTAAAGCAGTTGCAACCCGTTTTCTCACATATAGCAACCTCATTTTAAGAGAATGACCCTATTGGTTAGGATGTCGGTTTTATAGCCCCGTCATTTGGTATCCTCCTTAAGGTTACAGGGCTATCTATGAATTTCCTGAAGGTAAGGAAGGGCCCGATTTTTCACTCTTAGCTCAACATCATGGTTTCTGATCAATTTTTAATGCCCCTTCTCCAGCTTACTCGTTAACTGCACTCCATCAGAATCATTTCTTTTCATGAGGACATGAAACAAGGTAAGTAGGGGAGTATGTTGAGTTACCAAATGAGTATGTATTTACTATTAAGTTTTCTATTGTTTTCCTTGATTCTTATCTTGTTAATATCTTAATGCGTTAATATATTGAGGAATTATGGTAAGAAATGAAGGAATTGTTGGCAGTTACAATGTAACTCACTCTTACCTTTATTTGTGCTGGAAAGTGAAAAAAGGAACAATTATTTTTCCCTGACGTTGGAGTAGCAGAATCCGACAAGGAAAAGAAGGAACACATCGGTTGCAGACAAAGCTGAAAGTAAATCAGAGGAATCAACATGGAATAGAAAATTTGTCTTAAGTTAGAAATCAGTTGTGAATCGCATTTACTATTTACTTTTTACCCCTCTCTGATTATAAAAGAAAGTGATTGTAGGAAGAAAGGGGAGGAAACTCTGTTATTTTTCAAGTTGTAAGTTTAATTACAGGCTGCATCATTGGAGAATGTGATTATACTGTAATGTTACTAAAGTTTTATGATTAATATATAATTGAAGTTTTTGTTCTCTCACATTATCTAAAGTAATTCAACAGTGCTCGCTGGTGGCTAAGGGCCCGACCTCTGGTGAGGTTAAATTCTTCCTTTCGTTATATTTCTGATTCTGTTAGAGTTTGGTTTGGTTGATAATTCATTGTTTCCATGAGTTTATTTCCTTAGTTTTTCATTACTTTCTTGTATCGTGATGATATATTTTCTGTTTATAATTTACATCATTGCCATTTGATTTAAGTTTGGTTCATTACCGCGCAAATAATCTAGACAATGTATTGTATTGATTTAATCATCTGCAAGAGTTTGATTATTGCTATTAGACTCTCAGAAGTGATATTGTTCCTATCTTGATTTCTTTATAAGATTTAGCATAGTTTATATTGAATCAGCTAAGTAGAGGCGAGTTATTGTTACTGTGCTCTCAGCTGATGATGCTATTGTTTGAATCGCTTTATGGTTTTATTTCAGTAGAAGATTGAGCTATGATATTTCCTTTAATAATTGCAATTAGATTTTATTAGATGCTTCCATTTATTATTGTGTCAAGATCTGTACTACAATTTAGGAAACATTACTCTCTGAATTAATAGCAACCACATACTGTGTACACTCTTGAAATAAGAGGACTTGCCCAGATTGATGATTAATGTGGGATAATTAGGAGTTTTAAAAGGCACCTTTTATCAGTCAACACCATACACACAATGTTCAAAGAAATAAAAATCTAGAGAGCTATTGGACATACCTTCTACCATACCATTTCCATGCAGTATCCGAAGGCCCTTCTCTCCAATATTTCCAAGCCTTTGACGCCATAGCATGGTATTTTCTCTAGAGACCGCTAGACTTTCCGCTCCACATTCGGGAACCACATAACTGTTGCACCCATCAATAACAATGCTGCCCTAAAGATTGTACAGAGTTTCAATGTGAATTCCCCACATTAATACCACTGCTCCCTGAACCATATTACATGTATCTTTCTTGAACACTGTTTTTACACCTGCATCATCCATATTGCTTACAGAAATCATATTTCTAGCCAATGCAGGAATGTCCAGAACACCAGGAAGTGTTCTAATCCTTCCACCTTGCAGCTTCAACTTGAATTTTCCACGTTCGACGATTCTGGCCTTCATATCGTCACCTAAGAAGACATCACCGCCATCATATTTATCATACTCGCAGAACCACTCCCTATGGGGAGTGAAGTGAAAGGATGCACTCGAGTCAATCAACCATGAGTCATGATCTACATGTGTATTTGAAGAAGAAGTCAAATACACATCCCCACCTTCATCCGGGGTGGTTTTTGCCTCTGTAGAAGGAGCATCATTAGATCCATTTCCTTTCTTATGAGCTTTAGATCTGTAGTCCTTTTTGTAGTGCCCTTCCTTTCCGCATTTCTAGCACACCTTTACAAAATTTCCAGGAGATTTAGATCTCCCACTCGAAGCCTTATTATTGTTTTTGTTCTGGGACCTTCCTCATATATATAAGGAATCTCCATTCTGACCCTCCATATTTCTCCGTCTCATTTCCTCCGAGAGCAAGGCTGAGACAATGTCATCAAAATTCAAGGTAGTTGTATTGCTACCTATTGCAATAACCAAACTCTCCCACGAATCTGGTAGAGAACACAAAAAACTGATGCACTTATCTTCATATGAGATTTTAATATCAACAGATAACATCTGACTTACCACAGTATTGAAGGCATTTAGATGCTCTGTCACCGAGTCTTCATCCTTCATCCTCAGGTTATACAACTTTTTCCGTAGGAACAATTTATTCACCAGAGACTTAGATTGGTACAAAGTCCATAGCTTGTACCACAAGGTCTTCGCCGTAGCTTCCCCAGATACATTCAACAATAATGAATCTGAGATACACAATCGTATTGTGCTCTTTGCCTTCTAATCCAGCTTCTTTTAGTCTTCATCTGAAATTGCCGTTGGTTTAGTACTTGGATCTACCATGATACACTGATCTTTATCCACCAACAAATCCTCCATCTTGAGCTTCCACAACTCAAAACTTTGACCATTAAATTTCTCGATCTCTATCTTCCCGCCGCTCACCATCTTCTTTCACCGCAAGAATCGATCCTGCAGATCTCCCACTGAACAAGGTCTACCTCAGGCCCGAGAAAAAAAACCCTCAGTAGTAAAGGTGTCCCCTTGAAGCCGAAACTGCTAAGATACCAAATGTAGGTTTTACCTGTATATAATGTTATCTACATACGAATCTTTAAAACAAAAAATAAACAATAGCGAGAGCATAAAACACAAAACAAATAACACAGAGATTTTCCCCTGGATCCCAAATTGGGACGACCAGCTTGATTTTTCATTATATTCCTTTTAGTGTTACAACACATATATATACATGCCAAACAATACATAAATCCCAATCCATTAACCTTGGATTAGAACATAATCGTAGTTCCCTTGACCAGATCTACAAAATATCAGGGGTCGAAAACCATCATGCCCCAAAACCATGGGCAGGTCCGCCCACTGGAAAATAAGGACCAATTTTTTTTTCCAGGGCGCTGACCTGGACCCTGATAGGGGGGTCTATCACCCCCCTGTGACCCCCTCGTATGTTGTTCCCAACGTAACGTATAGGGGGGGCTATCACCCCCCCTGTTAGCCCCCACGCGTGACTAGTCGTGGAAAGAATATAATACAAACCCAACATTTCCATATTTGTTTTTCCTCAAGCAACAATTATTAGAAATATTTTTTAAAAGTTGCAGAGACAGACAATGAAGATATTTCACATGAAGAAACTGTTGCTAAGAAGAAGATTGCAAATTTATGATGAAGAGAAGATTATAGATTCAATTGCAGAGATAGACAATGAAAGTGTATCACATGAAGAAACTACTAATGAAAAGAAGATTGTAGATTCCATTACATGTAATTGGAATGAGGGAGATCGATCTAAACTTATCTATGAGAGACAAGCCATTACACATCAAAACCTTCAAATAAAAAAATCAAACCACAACAATTTTATTGCAAAAGTAATTTCTAGAAAATGAAATGCGTAATTGTTAAAAAAACCCAATTTTAAAACGAATTTTCCGAGAAAACTGAGGCAAATTTGAAAACTAAAACATGGGTTTTTTCGGGAACAGGGTGAGTTAGGTAACCCTACATCAACTTGTTGAATTTCACAGCCATTTGGGAGAAATTCATGGTTCTTCAGAGCCTTAATTTGCAGTGCGTGTGTGAGAAAAACATTTTTTTTTAAATGCAAATAGTTACGGTTTTATGAAATTCAATTTTGAGAAAAAATCAAGGATCTGATTTCTTGATCTGTAGGAGAATGTGGCAGAATTCATCTATGGTGGCACCATGATTGGTAAAAAATGAAAATTTGAGGCAAAGGCACTGTCACATGTGCATCAAATGCAAGTTGTATAAATTGAGAGCGATTCTACCTCCATCTCCTTCATAATTAGGAAGTTGACTTTAGAAGTTTCAAGCTTTTAATTTTTATCTTGCATGAAGGAGGCTTTGGCATGAATTTGTTTCAAGAAGATTCATAAAGACAACTATTTCATCCATGCTTTATTTCATTAAATAATAATAATAATAATAATAATAATAATAGATAAATAAATACAAAATTTAAATTTAAAAATAAAAAATAAAAATAATAATTATTTATTAATAATTTTTTTTTTAATGGCTTGCAGAACAATTGGAAAATTATTTAGATGATTTTTGAACATTTGGCATTAATATTGTTGCTGTGTATTTTTCTATGAAGTTTTAACTTACAGGACAACAAATCCTTGTGATGCCAATCATTTCACTGAGCATAGTACATGAAGTCATTCGAAAACAGGGATTTGATTTATTTTTCATGGTCATCTCTTAAAAAATAGACTTGTTATCGAAATCATGAATTGGACTAAATATAATGCTTTCAATTTTCCTTAGAAATATGTTTCATTTGGCATTAACTCTTTTACGTATGTATCCGAAAGGAATTTATCACTTCTTTTTTAACACACTCATGTTTTATGTTTTAGTGCCAATTTTTTTTGCAGGTTTAGGATGATTGAATAATCAACAATAAGATTAAATTGTGATGGCAATTGGTCTTCAAAAGACCAATCTCATGAGAAACATAAGAACAAGTCCATGTCCATATTCATCAAGACCATTACTCTTCCTCCCTTTTGAATTATAAATCCAACCAAGAACTTCAAATCAAGCCATAGTTATTTTCCAAGAAAAAGTCATTTGTTCATTTTCCTTCATTCACATACACTTTCCATTACTTTTTTTCTACTACACAAATAAAAGCAAGAAGCACACCTACATGCTTATTTCCCATTGTAATTTTCCATTTTCATCTTCCATTTCCATTTTCCTTTTCCTATCCTTTTCATTTTGCAAATAAACCTTGATCCATTGCAAAAATTTTCATCCATAGTCCTTAAAAATAAAAATAAAAAAATTCTTTCATGCTCACATTAGATGATAGAGGATTCCTTAAGGCCTCCCTTCTAACAAGTCTTGGCCTATCGACATCGGCACATTATCTAGGTCCAAGACTAGAGTTCTTATTAGTACGTTGAGGCTTGTATGCATTAATGACAAGTTCTCTCACTGACAATCATGGGAATACATCAATGTCCCTTGATCATCAGATCTTGCAATTGGCTCGACATCAGCCCATATTTTTTCACTTCGCAAGATGTATTTAGGTACCTTGTCACCCATTGAAATTAATGGTGAGTTTGCCTCGCATTAGTTAAAAAAATTCATCAATGGTTGGTAATCCAATGAAATCTCTTCATGCTCGACATCAACACATTTATTCGCATGACTAGAATTGAACCATCGGATTTTGTAACGATTGAAGACTACATTATTTCAGCACTTTGCAGTAGGAATCAATTTGTATCAGCAACAATAAAGATCCCAATATTTTCATCAGCACAAAGAGAACAAATAAGGAGATCAAATTCCTTTGTTTACATAGTTCATGATCCAACAACATCAACAACCACACTCTTCAGTATACACAACTCATCCACATTTAAGGTAAGTGAAGGTATGTGGTTTTCTAATTTTTAGTCATGTAATTCCTTAGAATGCTAAAATTTTAACTTTGGAAAAATTCCTCACTCCCTTTTTCACATTGTCATATCTTTAGTTGGGGGGAAGGGATATAATTTCATATTCATATGTCATACACTATCACACATTTTCATTTCATTCCCACCCGCATATACTTCCCAACGAACTATTGTTGCAACATGATCCAAAAGATTATATGCCTTGAAAATTATCAATTCATTGATGAGTTGTTATAGTATTTGATTCTAAATGTTTTCATGAACTTTGATGCAACAAAGAAAATAAAGCATTGTTACACAAGAACCATTTCTCAAAAAATAGGTTGTCACACAAGAACCAACCATCAAAAAAATGTTGAAATCAAATGTATTATACTTTTCCAAAAGAAAATATCATGAAGAAAAGTTTTTAATGAATATTTATGAGTCAAAACTCATAAAAGATAAACTCATGGACAAATGAATCATTGCAATAGTTGCATGAGGACATGCAACAACTTCAGTTGGGGGGTATGTTGAGTCTCAAAAGTGTTTTCCATATTCATACATATTTTCAATATGTCATAACCATTCAGCTCTCATTTCATAACTATCTGAACTAAAACCCTACAGCAAGTAACCATTTTCATAAATATATGGGTTAGGATCCTTGTCTTCCAAAGTTATTTATTTTATGTATTTAAAGTGAATCTATGATTAGAAACTATAAAATTAACATAGTTTCATATATCTATATATGTGTTATAAGTTTTGTGACATGTGTAGGCCTATTTTGGAGATTCTAGAAGGGTCTTACTTGGCCTCCCAAGATCAAATTCTAATTTCAACTCAAGAGGTGGACCATATTCCAAGGAGAAAGATCATGGAGATCTTTATGTGTCATAGGATTTGTATCTATAATTTAGGAATAAGTTGAGACAAGTATGGATATAGTAGATATTTAAGGGATCTACATTTATTGAGTAGATATCCCTAATTTTTGTATAAATAGGGGAAGATTTCTCCTATCATGATATGTGAAAAATATGTGAAAAATAGGAGAAGAAGAAAGAATTATAGAATGTTTTGCTTAAGATGGAATGGGATGTAGAATTGTGAGTTTATAAAGAAAGTTATTTTCTATTATTGCGTTTTAGAATGTGAACTTTTGCAAAGGTGGAATTCTATTGGACAATGGAAGGGCCCCCATCAACCATGTGCATCCATTTATAAATTTGTAAGATTAATTAGTTTGTTTTACTTGGATTCATGCAAATAGTTTAGTTTTCCATTGCAATTTTTGTTTTATTTTCAAATTTAGATTTAATTCACTGTGTAATCTTATGTTTCCTAATAAGAATCTCAAGAAAGTAGTGTCTTATCTATTTTCCAATTGGATTGCTTTGGAGCAACAATAATTCACAGTTATCTAGTTTTCTTTACTGTTTCTTCTTTCATTAAAATAGGGTTGTCAATTGCTGTGTCAAATTGATATTTATGGAAGCCATTTTCAATATGCCAAATTCTATATTAAATAGTTAAATGTCTCACATGTGCAGTAGTTGAATTTATTTTGCTTCTTGTCATTTTCTTGCCAAGGACTAAAGGCATAATTGATTTCTCCAAATCCATTTCAAGAAGTTAAACACTTCACATTTGAATGTGACTGTTAAGTCAATTATACATTTAGTTGATTTTAGTTAGATCTTACAAGATTTTACTTTCAAGATCCTCATTTGATTGCAAACAAAAATCTTCCTAAAAACCACTCTAAAAGGAACTAATCTGAACATGTTAAGAAGGGATGGTTGAATGATTAAATGTAATGCAATTTATGAGTTATTTATTTATAGAGCTTTCCTAGTCCTTTAGTTCAAATAGGTGTAATTAGCTTACTCAAACATTACTTCAAAGAAGGTCACTCTTTAAAAATTGAATAATTAGAGTAGCTAAAGACACCTTAGATATTTTCATTTGCATTCCTTGTTTTTTGTTCTAGGACCATAGCAGACTAGAGTACAAACAGTGACTAAACTCCATCTCAATAGGATCATACCTAACAATTGAATGAGATATAATTGAAGGTACAATAGTTGATTCATTTTCCACTTTCATAGGTATTGTAATTCTCAATTTTAATATTTTTAGAAATAGATCCATGGATTAGTATTAACAAGATAGATAAATGCTTTAAACTTCCAAACTAAGCCTTAAACTAGCCCTCAGTTTTTGGTTTGATTTTATGAAAATTAGATTAGTTTTAGTACACTTCCTTTTCTTCCTTCTAAAATAAATTTAGATTCACATAAGTCTTCCATATCTTTAGATTAACCATCTTTAGATCTCCAAGAACAAAAACCCCCCTAAAAACAACATAAAACACAAAACAAGGAAGTAAGGAATAGGTTGCTTAAGCACATATAGTGCACCACACTTCATCAGTTTACTAACCCTGGTCGATAATTTATGTTAGCAATTTAGGAACACTAAATTGACTAAACAATGTGTCCAGAATTTAGGTCTTGTAATAAGCTCACTATCAAGGACACATTTTCTATCCAAGTAGTTGATGATCTGCTTGATGAACTGCAAGGTGCCAAAACTTTTACCAATCTGGACCTCTAATCAAGATATCACCAAATACGGATGAATGAAGTTGAAATTCCCAAGACAACCTTCTAAACTCGTGAAGGCCATTATGAATTCCCGGTCATGCCATTCTGTCTCTGTAACACTCCATCCAATTTTCAGAGCCTCATGAACCACTTTCTGAAAACATATCTTTGAAAATTCATGCTGGTATTTTTTTACGACATTCTCATCTATAAAATAACATTAGACACTCACCTTCAACATGTTGACTGGGTATTTCAACTACTCCAAGATCATAAACTATTTTTCAAATTATCCAAGTGTTCCTTTGGCATGGAATAAGTAAAGTATTTGGGACAAATTGTGGGTTGTGAAGGCATGAGAGTTGATCCAACATGTAGAAATTTTAATACAATTATATATTGCCTGGATTCTCTTGATCTAACAATTATATGCCATTGTTAAATACATAATCCTTCTACTAAAATCTTTGCAGAAATTTAATCGCCAATTGCAAACACATGACGAAAGATCAATCACACATAACACATATGCTTTTACCGGGAAATCATAAAGCTAAAAAACCTACTATAATATATTATGTATATATCATGGATCATGAAACAATATCATACAAAAATATAATCCAATAGCTCTCAGTGCAATATATAATCGTCTCACAATGTCATACAAAAATTGGCAAATACATGCGCCAATTTACTGCCTCCTAACAACCTGCCTCCACTATGCAATCCCTGATGGTCAAGAACCTCTGAATGATTAATTATATCCTGACTTGACTATGAAATACTCATAGGAATCTCCAACGTGTGTTTGGTTGCATGAGTTCACCCACTAATGTCACAAGAAATAGTCAAACTGTCCCTTTCACCTATCTCTCAACTGGGTCTCCACTGGATCTGACATGCATGTAGTTAATAGTAGTAAATATTTAGTTGCATGTGAGATCACTCCATGTGAATTAATTTAATATTTAAATCACTGATCTCTCACTCGCGTATCTTTAGTTACAACTAGTTACAACTAGCACAACTGATTTTAACTCACTTAACTGAGTTAAACTACTTTACAGCTCACATAAATACACACCCAACTCTGTTACAACTAGAATAATTCTGTTACAACTCAAGTCCAATTTCATGTCCCACCAACCAACCTTAGAACTCGAAATTTATTCAGCTAACTAGTTTTCCACATTAGTGAATTGAAATCAAGTGCTTCAAGAGAATAGATTAATATTTATTGTCCAATTATTATTAAGATATACTAATAACCGACATGCATTCTATTTTTAGACATGCGATCTATAAATAGACTTTGCCCATGCATCTAAAAATAGAAACTCATCTATAAATAGAATTTTCTCCCCATTCTAAAAATATACTCCTGCTATAAATACAATTTTCTCACCATTCTAAAAATAGACATACACCTAAAAATAGCTTGTGTGGGCCCCACCTAGTGTAGGTGCTTAATTTTTACTAGGATCAAGGATGTTGTTTTTGGATGCCAATTTCACTATTTCTTGTTGCAAAATTCAACACCTCCCACTTTTACCCGAGTTAACTTGACTTCCAAGGTAAACATGTGACAAGAGGCTACTATGATCTGATTATACTACCCATGTATAGTTATGGAAATGTAACATACACAATACAAACAATCTAACATTTTACACATGGTATATAACCTCGAGGACCTAAACCACCCTTCGAGGTGACCAAACCCTAAGGAAAATTAACATTTCAAGGCATTAAACCCCTAGTCGCTCCCTTTCCATGGAATTCATGTGACTTAGAGCCCCAGTCACTCCCATGAGCCTTCCTAAGTGTAATTTTAGCCTCTTTTTGCTAGTGTTATGCCAACGAATGTGAGATTTAAGGGTAAATTCCAAGGCTAGGACCCAGTCACTTCCCATAACTTCATGGGATTTACATAAATGAAAACTAACATAGATACAATGATGCCAATGCAAATTCTTGAACAAAGACTTGATTGGACCCTCACTAGCCATGATAGGAATTTTGTCAAACATGTCACAAATATGTATTATATAGGTCATAATCACAAATATAAGCATAGGGGTCTTATACTTGTGTGAGAATCGCTAGGAAACATTGATGCCTTATCACAATAGATGCATTATCATCTATTAGGTCATATATTCGTTGCCCATTCATTCATAATAAAAACATGATGAGATCCATGCATCATCACTGCCATAAAACATACTCATAACCAACATATAAACAACAAAAATAATAAGGATGCAACAACCATAAATTCCACATATGAACCAATAAATTTTCACATAAAATACCAAGGAAAGGAACTCTTCTTAATGAATGCAAAATCCAACCTAGCATGGTACTTCCACGTTCCACTTGACCATAGATGGTTTGAACCAAATCTCTCTTCATACAATCACCCACGTGCCATATTCCAAGCATGAATGTGGGACTCAAAACCAAAGAAATAATGTATGGATTATCGAGGCTAAACCACCTCACCCTCATCAAAAGAACTAAGCTTTACCGTAATCCCCACCGGATCACTAGGCCATAAAGCATGGATGCCTCCAGATCTCTCCACTTAAAACGTGAAAAATTTGTCCATCTCAACCTCTTGAATTTACCATGTATCCCACCATTACCAGTCAAGGAATTCCTAGGCCTACGAGGTCTCCACCCTTAGGGATTTAACATGTATCTCGACCGAGGATTCCTAGGCCCAATCAAGGGTACTAAACATTAATATTTACCGTGTATCCCATCATTCACCAGTCAAGGGATTCATAGGCTCAATGGGGTGTTCACATCCAAGATTTACTGTTTATCGCATCCTGGGATTCCTATGCCTTGTGAATTATCTTGAGACCACCCCACTTAGCTTTGAGTCCATCTGACAATCTAGCTCAACCAAAACATGATAACCACATCACACCATGGATATCCTAAAATTGAAACTCAAGGCTGAAGAACATTGTCACACCTTGAAAAACCTTATTAAAATGACAGCAAGAGAACCAAGAACACAGATGCATAACCATGCATATCAAATATAGCAACGAAATCACACATGCAATTCAATACTTGCAAATAATATCGTTACAGTTGCTTGATATTGCTCTTCCTTGCTTGATATTTTCTTCCTCTTTTCCATATTTCCCTTTCTTGATCCAATGTTGAAGTGCTCTAAGAAAACTCTAAGTGAACAAGAGTGTGAGAGAGAATAGAGAGAGAGCTCCAAAACTGAACTAACCAAAATCCATGAACTGGTCCCCATAAGCCCTTTTATTAATGTGACCTTTATTTTCTTCATTTTCTAATATTTTCATTCATTTTCCTCCTCACATGCAACCTGTGAACTTTCACCTTCTTTTTCTCCTAATTTCAATTATTTTCATAAGTAAAATATCAATTAATGCCACTTTTCCTTTCCAAATCCCTTTCCATTGTCTTTGCCAATTTCCTTAGCCATAATAACCAAAATGAACACCCACACTAGGATGCGTTTTCCCAACATTCAGCTTGGAATAAATGTCCCATAACTGTGGTTATTATTTTTCCTTTATTAACTTTTATTAAAAGAATTTTCACCAGGGTTGTTACACCCTTTGTAGATGAGATATTTTGTGGCATTATCCGTATAGAAATCTATGATGTTTTACTAGGTCAGTCATACCTATGGAATCATCATGATGTATATGAATCTAGAAATCATTATGTTATTATTACTTTAGGTCATAAATTGTACAGGATATCAAAGGTAATGCCACCTACCTCCTTTTCTTTTATCTCTGCTAAAAAATGTAGTAAGATCATTTCCCAGACCGATAAATTTTTATTCCTTGTCATTCTCCCTCAGAATAAAAGGAATATTCTGGCCACATCCACATCCTCTAGACAAGGCTCCTCTGCACGAAAACAGTAGATGGACAGGTAGTTGAGGAGTACAGGGACATCTTCACTTCACCCATAGGGGTACCCCTAAACTGTTAGGTCAAGCACTCCATTGATCTGACCTTGGGTGTGTCACTACCCAATGGATCAATATACCAACATTTTCTTCTAGAGAATGATAAAATCAAGAGGAAAATTCAAGAGTTGTTGCATAAATTGCACACCAGGTAAGTTCATCACATTGTGGGAGCTTGATCGTGTTGGTATAGAAGAAAGAAAAAACATGGAGGCTATTTATTGACTATTAGGCACTGAATAAGATCACTGCATTGAATAGTTATTCGATACCACACGTTGATGACAAAATTCTAGACCAAATCAAGTGGGGGAAAATATTTCAGCAATATTTACTTGAAGTCCTCTTATCACCAGGTACCAATTGAACCCTCCAATATGTGCAAGATTACCTTCAAATCTTAGGAGGGCCTCACAACAAAATCCGTCAAAAAAATATCCTTTGAACGAGTATGGGTAAAATTTAGGATCCCGCAGTCCATTATCTCATATAAGGACAGTCGGTTCCTAAGTGCATTCTAGTCCATCCTTTAGTCATTGTTGGATAACAAGCTCACTAAGTCCACGGACTTTCACCCCCAAACTGATGGCCAAACAAAGGTTGTCAACAGTATGATCGTGTGCATCATGCACAAGTAAAACTTGAAGCACCCACACACATGGGATGAGAGCCTCCCTTATGTCCAAAATGGCTACAACAGGGCTCTCTATATCTCAAATAGCCGCAACCCTTTTCAGGTGGGACTAGGATTCCATCCACTATGTCCCATTAATGTTGTCATATCACTTGCAACTACTTAGGCAGGTTAGGATCAGGTCAAGTTCGAAGTTGATAGAGCTACTGACTTCATTGAATGCATTAAACACATATTCCAGTAGTCCCATGAAATATTGGACATAGAAAATGCTAAGTGAAAATTGTGTCATGATCATCATTGAGTGCCATGCTAGTTTCAGGGGGAAATAAAGTTTTGTTACATTTGTAGAAGGAGTGCCTTACTAGGGCCCACACCAATATTTTACCACTCCGATATGGGACTCACACCATCAATAAGGATATCGGATACAATTATTTAGAGCTCATCATTCCCCCAGTCCTTAGCTTGAACATAGTGTTCAATGTGGACCACCTTCGACCATACTTTCCACCATTACTGGACACATTAGATATTGTAGAATAACGCACACCAACATAGTTAAACCTAGACTGTATGGAATAGGCCACAAATGATCGGATCATGGACATGCAAATCGATAACACTCACTAGCAGAATATCAAACTCCATCGGGTTGTCAAAGTTGGCCAACTTCTGCACCAAAGCAAGTGGCTTACGAGGGACCGAGTTCAACAAAAATTTCCCCATCTCATGGAGGAACTAAACGCAATGGGAACCATTTATTCCTAATGGGTGAGGAATGATATAAGTGGATATTGGTGTCCACATGCCTATTCCATTTATAATCCCATGATTGTACCATTATTTCTTTTAGTTTCCATAATTGTAGCACAATTTACTATTTTTCGTAGTTTTTTGGGTTCTGAACTTCTGGAGTTGTTTTGAGGCACTAAATGATGTTTTTTTTTTTTTTGAAAAGAGGAAAATATAATTCATTAACCAAAAATTATAGTAAAATTTTTTAGTCCTAAGATAGATATTTCTAACAAGGTGGTGTGTGCGTCAAACAGACACTGTATTCCAAAGTTACGACCTCGAGAAGTAAATGTACCAATTTACCCCAACGAGGCCCAAAGTTTTGGCGCTTCATCTCCTATGGTTTGTTTTTTGGATTTTTATGGTTTTCCATTATTTATCAATAATAAACAGGCCTTTGAGCCTCATTTTAATATATTTCAGAGGATGTAACAGCCACATCTCTTCTCATAGAAAAGCTACCATCGTTAGAGCTAGTTTTATTTCCATTCTATATGTAAGCATATTTCAGTTCTTTGATATTAATGAAATGAAGATTTATTTCTACTGCATATTCATTTTTATGTTTATGTTTGTATTATGTTTCTTTCTTGCACAATTCTAGATCAGTGTTATCATAGCGGTCTTCTCTTTCTCTATTTTTCTTTGCATGTCCCCAATGAGGTTAGGGTATAAGGAGTTAGGGCTTGAACTAGTTGAACATTTGTAAGACCAACCTTGCAAACCCCAATGACCTCCCATGATGGAATAAAATAAATACAAGGGAGGAGGATATCTTCTCAAAATATTTATCAAAGAATCCCTCAAGCGACAGAGGAACGCGATGATGGGTAACTTTTCCCATATCCTTCAGCAAATGCCCATAGATGACACATCTTCATCTGGCAGCCACTCTGGAGGCGCCACTCCCTTTAAGGTAAAATTAAAATTTGAAATTCCCATGTTTGAAGGCTAGATAGATGCAGACTGCTATGAAATCAACTCCAAAAATATAAGAAAAGAGAGATCAACGCCTTAGAAATCAGCCACTTCGAGGGGCAACCTCCTTTACATTACATAAATGAAGAATTCTTGAATGATATAAATGAAAAAACCTCATTTCTATATATAGGAGTCCATCGGGTTACAATATAATCCTATCTGACCTAACAGTAATAATGTAAGGGAAGAATAATAACAATATGTGGGTTACAGGGGTACAACAATAACAATAAGGGGGATACACTAACAACAATAAGGGACTACACTAGTAATATAGGGACATAACAAGCCCCTCCTCTTCAAAAAAGTGTTTTCCTCAATGCTTGAGTATCTCTGGATGCTTTTGTATAAAATTCTCATCCTCCCATGTAGAATATTCAGTGGGTAAGTTCTTCCACTTGATGAGATACTCTGAAATTGATCGATTTCGTAGCTGTCGAGTTATTGTTTCCGTGACTTCTTCAGTTTCCAAAATGATTTTTCCTTCCTCATCAAGTTCTGGAAATATTGTTTGAACTGTAAGTTTGTCACCTATAACCTTATTTAAGCATGAAACATGGAAAAATGGATGCACTCTATAGAAATTATACAACAAGAATATATATCATGAATTCAATCCAATCTAACAAGGTACTAAAGTTAAATACTGAGTCGCTTTTACAAATCAATTGCGGAATTAAAAAACACAATCACCAATCACATGAAGCAAAGAAGGATCAATCAAGCCATAACACAGATAATTTCCCAGGGAAAGCTTGTTTCTCAAAGCCCCACTATCTTCTATTTTATATTCGACATGGAATCATGAAACAATTACATACAACTCTTCTCACAAGAGCCCTCCTGTACTCAGCTAATTGTCTCACACTGTCACACATAAATCTAACCAATACTTAGCCAATTTACTACCTCCAGACAGTCTGCCTTTCTTGTGCAATACCTAATGAATGAAATCCCTATTATTTAGGAATTTTGACCGTCCTTGACTGCGCAAGTATCATGGGCACTCCAATGGGTTTTTGGTTGCATGGGTGCAACCCAATAATCCTACAATTAATAGTCAACTTCCCTTTCACCTAGATCTCAGCTGAGTCTCCACTGTATCTGACATGCATGTAGCTAATAATAGTAAATACTTAGTTTCATGTGAGATCAATAATTGTGAATTAATTAATATTTAATTAACTTGATCTCTCACTAGCCTATCTAACATTTGCAACTAATTTTAACTCACTTAATTTAGTTAAACTGATTACAACTTGCATTAACTAATGCACCATTGCACTTTGAACTCTGTTATAATTAGAATTACTTTACCTACGTCACCAACTACCTCTAACTCGAAATTCATGAGCTAACTGAGTTTATCACACTTAGTTAACTGCTACAAGTTATTTTTAGACTAGATTACATTTTATTGTCCATATTAATTAAGGGATAACTAAAATAGACATGCACCAAATTTAGCCCTGTGGTCCCACCCTAGTGTAGGTGCTACATAGACCTCCTGGTCCCACACTAGGTGTGGGTGATGAAATTTCTTGTTGAATCTCAATACTCCCTCTCAACAAGAAAGTGATATCCTTCACCCTGATCTTGCCTCTATGGTATTATAATTTTCTCTTGGTGAGCGCCTTCGTCGGAATATCTGCATCTTGATCTTCCGTGGAAATTTACTAAAGAAACATTATTATTCTCTGCACACAATATCTAAGATGATGGTATCGAATATCTATGTTCTTGGACCTATCATGAAACACAGGATTAATTGAGAGTTTAATGTAACTCTGATTATCACAATGTATCATTGTCGGATCCATTTGAGAACCAAACAAACCAACTAAGATCTTTCTCATCTAGATAGCCTCACATGCATATTGACTTGTTGCCATGTACTCTACTTCCACTGAACGGAGTGCCACAGATCGCTACTTCCTGCTGTACCAAGAAACTGTTGTCGATCCTATGTCAAAGATCCCTCCTGATGTTCTCTTTCTTGCTAATGGACTGCCCGCCCAATCTATATTCATGAAGCCTTGAAGCTTCACTCCCTATGTACATCTGTACCATAGACCATACTCTGATGTACCCCTAAGGTATCTCAAGACATGCTTCCCCACCTTCCAAAAGAGCTTGGTAGGCTTAACCATAGCTTGACTCAGCTGGTTAACTACGTCGAAAATGTCAAGTCTGGTGTTCACTAGATACATCAGTGAAGCAACTAACTGCCTATAGACAGTAGCATCCACTACCTCTCTAGAAGTAGCATCCTCTTTCCTCCAATTTCCTGGATGAGGAGTATCCATGGGTTTGAAACTCTCCATGTGAAACTTATCCAGTATCTCTTTGGTGTACTTGCCTTCAGAAACAAAATTTCACCATCCTGCCGCCACATTTCCAATGCAAAGAAATAATGGAGTCCCATGTCCTTAATTTAGAACACCCTTGGAATATCCTCCTTGCATGAGTGTATCATCTTCTCATCACCAGTCAAAATTAGATCATCAACATAAATAACAATAATCAAAAGCTTACCCTCAACCACAATCGAGTATGAGTTTGCATCTGCTTCACTTTTGGTGAAGCCCATTCCGGTGAAATAGCTTTCTATCCAAGTGTACCAAGCACAAGGTGCTTTCTTCAGCCCATACAGTGCTCTCTTGAGTCGACACACAGGCAAATCACTGTTGAAGATATCGAAACCTTGAGTCTTATCTATGTACACTTCTTCCTCAATGATCCCATTGAGAAACACAGTTTTCACATCCATCTAATGAATGCGCCAGCTCATCTGTGCTGAGAGTGCAAGGATGGATCTTATAGAAGAGTACCTTGCAACAGGTGCAAAAGTATCATCATTATCGATCCCCTCGATCTATGAGAATCCCTGTGCCACAAATCTTGCCTTGTATTTCTCCACGCTCCCATCAACATCTTTCTTTACCTTGTAGATCCATACAGATCTAACCACTTATTTGTCGACCGGTGTTAGGACAATATCCCATGCACTGTTCTTAACAATGGATTCATACTCCTCCACCATTAAATCAACCCAAGTTGGTTGTTGCACTGCTTCCTGAAAGGAATATGATTCAATCATAATACATTTTCTCATAAGATCCATGCATCCAGTAAACCTGTCTCGAGACTGTCTTTGTCTGCGCTGTGAAGTAGGGGCTCCTACATTCTCTACAGCATCAAGTCTCAATCTATCAGCTTCTGTGGTGCGCCTTTTTCCATTTCTGATGGATGGCTCTGCATGAGTGTTTTCCTCCACTCCATGATCCTCTACATGTGGCTGCTACACATATTGAGGCTCATCCTTGGGAACCAATGATTCCTCCTATGCATGCAATTCCAGGTCCCTCTAAAGGGACAACCACTTGGCTTTCACCTCATCAAATTTTATATCCCGTCACACAACAGTCATTCTAATGTTTGGAAAATAAATTCGATAGTTATGGGGCGTTTCAGTGTACCCCACAAAAACCCTGATCTCAGCTGTCGATTCCAGCTCCTTCCTGGAATATTTGGTCAAATGCACATAAATAGATGAGCCAAAAATCTTAAAGTGTGAAACATCCGGTTTCTTACCAATGAAAGCCTCTTTCGATGCACTCATGCCAATTATCCTATGAGGACAATGGTTTTGCAAAAATATCGCAGTGTTTCATGCTTCCGCCCACATATGCATTGGTAGGCCTTGATCATGCAACATCGCTCTTGCTGCACCCACGATTATTCTATTCTTTCTTTCAGCAACCCCATTCTGTTGTAGGTTATGAGGTGTTATCAATTCTCTTTGAATTCCTTTTTTCTTGCAGAAGTTCTTGAATTCATTAGAGATGTATTCTCCACCATTATCACTCCTAAGAGCCTTCACTTCCTTCCCCGATAATTTCTCCACCAGTGCTTTAAACTCAAGAAAATTTGAGAATGTTTGGTCTTTCTTATGCATGAAGAAGATCCAACACTTACGAGAAAAGTCATCAATAAATATCACATATTAATTATTTTTTTCTATCAAAGCAACAAAGAATGGTCCACACACGTCTGTGTGAACTCTCTCAAGGATCCGCGAAACTCGGTTCTCCTTCTCATGAAAGGTGGCCTTTACATATATTCCAATAGTACATCCCTTGCATGTGTTTTACTGTGCAAGTGTGCCCTTGGGAAGACCAATAGAAATCTATTGCATGAATTTCAAGGCTCCATGGTGAAGATGGCCCAATCTCCTATACCATAATTCGCCCTCATCATGGCTCACTACTTTGTCTGCCTTGCCCATCAATGCTGCGTAGCCATATACATCCATCTTGTAGAGATTCTTAAGTCGAATCCCGATCTTCTTGGCTTGTCCTATTGTTTTGTATCATAGGAAAGCTTTTCCTTCACTAAAAAAACATCATAGCCTCTATCCTCCAACATTGCAACTGAGACTAAATTTTTCTTCAAACATGGTAGATGCATTACATATTTTTATTGAAAGGGTTTACCTGAGTACCTCTAGAAGGTAATGGTACCAATCTTGGTAGCATTGTACTGCTCGTCATCACCCATTTCAATATGCATCTGGAGAACCTTCTCCTCCAAGCCACTGAAAAGTTCCTTGTCTCCTGTCATGTGAAAGGAAGCACCACTATCCAAATACCACACAGATACCAATGCACTTGACTCCATGATTGCGATGAATGAGAAGTCAAGCTCAAATTGCGAGGCCAAAGCCTCACCAGTTGCAGATCCTCTAGGCTTCTTGTTCTTTTTATTTTTTGGGCATTTAGTAGCATCATTCCCATGTTCATGATAGTGAAAACACTTCACCCTGGACATGTCCTGCTTCTTGCCATATTTGGACTCAGATTTCGAATGGAATTTCTTCCCTTTCCCCTTCTTCCCCTTGGCAGAAAAAGCACAATCTTCTTCATCTTCATTCTTAGATGAAGATCCATCTCTAGTGTTCCATTTGAACTCCTCCTCCACCAAATCTAACCATAGTTGTTCCCAATCTGACATCTTTTCCCTTCCATTGACAAAATATTGATAACTGTGACAAATCTTGGAAATTACTAGGAGAGCCAAGCTCACCAAATCATCATCTGCAACAGTTATTCCAACGCTCCCCAGTTCATCCTGACATTGGAAAAACTTTGTTAAATATTTTTGCATTTAGTCGCCTTTCTCCATCTTGATATTCCTGAGTTTATCTTTGAGCGCCAATTTCCTATGGTCACTGCTTCTCTAAAATCGATCCGACAAAGCCTTCCACATTGCATATGGTGTGGATTTCCCATGGAGGCTTGAGAAAATGTGGTCTCATACTCCCTCCAATAGGATCCTCCTCTCCTTTTCCACTTTATTTTTCCATGCATCAATATTTGTAGCATCTGTCATAATGGGTTTAGGAACATCATTGTCAATGAATTCCTTCAAGCCATTGTCTTCGATTATTGCCTACATCATTTCCTTCCAAGAAATATAGTTTGAGATGCCCTCGAGTGCATAATCCAATCTCAAGCCATTGAAATCCATTTCGATCCTGAATCAACTGTAGCATCAAGAAAGTATTTCTGTAAATTCAAATTCTATCCAGTCACAAACTCATCTCCTCCTTCACAATTTTTATTTCCTGTGCTCTTATACCATGTAGAAATTATACAACAAGCATGTATATCATGGATTCAATCTGATCTAACAATGTACTAAAGTTAAATACTGAATCACTTATACAAATAAGTTGCAGAATTAAAAAATACAATCGCCAATCGCGTTAAGAAAAGAAGAATCATTCAAGCCACAACATAGATAATTTCCCAAGGAAAGCTTGCTATTCAAAACCCCACTATCTTCTATTGTATATTCAACATGGAATCATGAAACAATTACATACAAATATTCTCACAAGAGCCCTCATGTACTCAGCTAATTTTCTCACACTGTCACACATAAAACTAACCAATACTTAGCCAATTTACTGCCTCCAGACAACCTGCCTTGCTTGCACAATCCTTGATGAATGCAATCCCTATTATTTAGGAATTTTGGCCTTCCTTGACTGTGCAAGTATCATGGGCACTCCAATGGGTGTTTGGTTGCATGGGTGCAACCCAATAATCCTACAACTAATAGTCAACTTCCCTTTCACCTAGATCTCAACTGGGTCTCCACTAGATCTGACATGCATGCAACTAATAATAGTAAATCCTTAGTTGCATGTGAGATCACTGATTGTGAATTAATTAATATTTAATTCACTTGATCTCTCACTAGTGTATCTAACAGTTACAACTAGCACAACTGAGTTTAACTCACTTAACCAAGTTAAACTAATTACAACCTGCATTAACTAATGCATCACTACACTTCAAACTCCGTTACAA
The DNA here is from genome assembly GCA_034641835.2 of Pinus albicaulis. Taxonomy (NCBI): domain Eukaryota; kingdom Viridiplantae; phylum Streptophyta; class Pinopsida; order Pinales; family Pinaceae; genus Pinus; species Pinus albicaulis. The sequence continues at coordinate 967,307,190 of CM076579.1, forward strand.
CTATAATTACTCTTCATGCCTCACCAACTACCTCTAACTCAAAATTCATGAGCTAACTAAGTTTATCACACTCAGTTAACTATTACAAGTTATTTTGAGACTAGATTAAATTTTATTGTCCATATTAATTAAGGGATAACTAAAATAGACATGCACCAAATTTAGCCCTGTGGTCCCACCCTAGCATAGGTGCTGCATGGACCTCCTGGTCCCACACTAGGCGTAGGTGCTGAAATTTGTTGTTGAATCTCAACACACTCGAGAAGAAGCAACAAGCTCCAATTTCTATGCCACAATACCAATCTTTTAAAACACCTTGTAAGTACCATAGCACTTTGGCGATAATTTATTATCATTCTTAGCTTGCTTGAGGGACATTTGTTTGTATGTTTGTAGTTGTAAAAATACCCAATCTCCTACATCAAACTTCTCTTTCTAGAATGTTGATATGCATGTTGTTTCATTCAATTTTGTGCCAAATTTAGGTTATATTTTAAGAGTTGGAGAACTTTTTGTTGATGCTCGATGTGATATTCCACTGCTTGAACCTTAGAATTTTATCTTAATGATGATGTGATGGACGGTGGATGATATCCATAAAGTGCCATAAATGGGGTCATTTCTTCTGCAGTATGGAAGGAAGTGTTATACCACCATTCATCCATAGGTAAACACTTGACCCATTGTGTTTGTTTATTAGATACAAAGCAATAAAGATATCCTTCCAAACGTTTTTTCGCTATCTCACTTTGCCCATTGGATTGAGGATGATAAGATGAGCTATGAGCTAGTTGAGTACCCAAACAAGAAAATAATTTTGTCCAAAAATTTCCAGTAAAAATAGGATCTATGGTGCTTACAATAATATTTGGGTTTCCATGTAGCTTTTGAATTGTTTCCATAAATGCAGTAGCAATTGTACTTCCTTTAAATGGATGAGATAATGCACAAAAGTGTGCATACTTGGTAAGTCTATCAAGTACCACCATGATGACACTCTTTCCTTTGGACTTAGGTAAACCTATGATAAAATCCATTGAAATCTCCTCCCAACATTGCCTTGGAATGGATAAATGTTGTAGAGGACCCGAGATATTAATTGTCTCAACTTCATTTTGCTAGAAAACCAAACATTCTGCCAAAAAACTTTGAATATCAGATTTAAGGCCATCCCAAAAAAAATTCTTTCTTCACCCTATGGTAATTTAAAAAAAATATTGAGTGTCCTCCTAAAGAAGAAGTGTGCAATTCAAAAAGGAAATTTTGTTTTATTTGGGAATTCTTACAAAGATATAAGCAATCTTTGTACCATAAGGAATCATTTTTCCAACTAAATATATCAGATGTAATAGGATCTTGCTGCAACTTTTGAATGAATATCCACATTTCTTCGTTCTTTTTCCATTCATACCTTTCTTAGGTTATCCAATTTGTTTGGATAATAGAAATGGCACAAAGAAATGCTTCAACCTATTCATCCTTTCTTGAGAGTTCATCCGCAACAACATTTGGCTTCCATTTTTTGTAGATGATTTCAAAGTCATAACACAACATCTTTGTGATCCATTTTTCTTCTCTTCTGAAGATAGTCTTTGTTCCAAAAAGTATTTAAGACTACCATTATCAGTTTTTACCTTGAAGTGTCTTCCCATTAGGTAAGGTCGCCATTTCTTTAGTGCATGTAGTATTGCCAATATTTCCTTCTCATAAATAGATTTTTGTAAATACATTCATTTTATTGGATGAATTTCAAGCAATGGGTCATCCTTATTGCATTAAAACAGAACCAATTCCATTTTCTGAGGCATCACATTCCACAATAAAGGTTTTTGTGAAGTCTGGCGTAGCTAAGACTGGTGCTACGCACATTGCCTCTTTAAGATGTTCAAAGGCCTTAGTTTCTTCAAGAGTCCATGAAAATTAATCTTTCTTCACTAATGTTGTTAGAGGTTCTGCTGTTCTCCCATAATTCTTAACAAACTTGCGATAATACCCTTTTAACCCCAAAAATCCTCACAACTTCTTTATGGTTGTGGCGATTTTCCGTTCCTTAATGGCTTTAATTTTTTTAGGGTCTACCTTAACACCCTTGTGAGATACAATATGATCCAGATATTCCACCTCATGTACTCTAAAGAAAAATTTGGAGGTTTTTGCATATAATTGTTTCTCCTCCAATAGTTTGAGCACCCTGTCAAAATGTTGAACATTTTCCTTCCAAGACCTGTTGTAGATTAGTATATCATCAAAAAATACTAACAATTTTTTTCCAAGGAAGGGTTTGAAAATGGAATTCATAAACCTTAAATGTAGAAGATGCATTGGTAAGGAAAAAATGTGACCAAAAATTCATAATGACCCTCATGAGTTCGAAATGTTTTTTTCTGAATATCTTCAGTCTTCATTTTAATGTGATGATATCCTAAATGAAGATCCAACTTGGTAAAATACATTGCTCCATGTAATTCATCCAATAATTCAGCAATCATAGGAATGGGAAATTTAATAGTGAGCTTACTGAGCTCCCTATAATCCAAACACATGTGCCATGATCCATCCTTCTTGTGCACCAATACTACTGGAGTAGAGAAAGAACTTTGTCTTGGTTGAATTATACCAGCCTCTAACATTTATGAAATCCTACATTCAATTTCACTCTTTTGGACATAAGGATATTTGTAAGGCCTGACATTTAGAGGAACACTTCCTGGAATCAAATAAATAGCATGATCATGATCATGAATAGGTGGAAGTCTTTTGGGAGTTTCAAACACCTTGGAATGATTTTCCAAGACTTTTTGGAGATATGGAGAAATAGAGATTTTGATGTTGGAACTTCTAGTGAGCATAATCGTACAATTATGCCCCATTTTTCTTTCTTCAGAAGCTTTGTCATGACATTAGAGCTTATTATATTTCATGGCTTCCTTGTGATACCTCGTAATTTGAATTCATTTCCTTCCGAGAAAAAATTCAAGAAAATTTCTTGAAAATAAAAATTTATCATCCCCAAAGATTGTAACCATTGTACTCCTAGTACAACATCAGCACCTCCCATGGAATGGAAAGCATTGAACTATTAAATACATATTCCCCCATGGTTATCTTGATATTATGGAATTTTCTAGAGAAATTTATAGTTACTTCATTTGCAACCATCACTTGTCATTCTGGTGCTGGGTATATGAAGAAATTCAATTCCTTGGCTACCTTACAATGAATAAAATTATGTGTAAGACTCGAGTGAATCAACACCATTACCTTTTTATTCTTGATATGTCCTTCTATCTTGAGAGTTTGAGGAGTGGTAATTCCTGCCAATTCTTTAGAGGATATGGTCGGACTCATTTCTTCTTTCTATAGGGTTGTTTCATGGTGTATATCCTCTTTTTTTGAAGTTTAATGTTTATTTTATTCCTCCTGTTCACATTCTATGTAAAATAATTTCTTCTGAGCCCAATTATGGCCTTTAGTGTATTTGCTATCACAACTGTAACAAAGCCCTTTTTCCACTTTTCCTTACAATTGTTGTGGGGTCAACCTTGTAGGTTGTGGAAGTTTAGGAGTAGTAACACTTCCATATTTATAGATGTGAGTGGTAGGCTTCCTTGTCGCCATAATTTTGCATTCATTTTTTCTTGCCAACCTGAATTCCTTCTCCAATGAATTAGGTTCCCAAAGGCAAACCTCATGTTGGATGTTATCCTTTAAATTCCCTATGAAGACATCAATCATGTGTTCCTCTGGAATATTAACTACCCTTATATTCAATTTTTGTAAGTCCTCAATGTGCTCCACCATTGAACCCTTTTGTTTGAGATTTATCAATTGGCTAAAGAAGGTGTTCCTATTTGTATCGTCATAATGTGCTATCATTTCCTCCATACAAATTGACCAAGTGACAATTTTTTTGTGGGAGCAAAGCCATCAATACCATAAAAATGTATTTTTTTATAAATATAAAGTTGCAAGGCATACCTTTTGTGTGTTTTTCACATTATTGAGATCAAAATATTGCTCCATATGTAGTATCCATGTTACGGGATCCTTGCCATAAAACTTTCTCATATCAATATTTGAAATATGGTGGGTCTTCAATCCAACATTAAAGTTTATTAAATCATGATTAACATTTATTTTTTTCTCATCATGATTTTCCTCTACTATATTTTCACCATTAGGAATCATTTCTTGTATCAACTTTGTCAAACATTCCTTCAAACCTTCCATGTCTTCTTTTATATCATTCTTCATGTCTTCCATTTTTTCTTCCATGTATTCCATGCCATTCTTCAAGCCATCCATCTTAGCTTCCACGCATTTCTTCAAACCATATATCTTAGCTTTCATGTATTTCTTCAAACCATCCTTCTTAGCTTCCATGCCTTTCTTCAAAACTTCCATTTCATTTTTTGTTTTTCTTTGCGAGAGAAAAATTTGGTGCACTTGCCCTTGTAATTTGATATATCATGTTGCACTTCTTCCTCTTCATGAGTCATAGTAGAGTATTATGAGGGATTAATAGGTGTTGAATTATTTTTAGGGATAATTTTAGAACCCAATACTAATATCTATTGTCAATATGCCCTTGGAATCACTTCAAACTGATTTTTCAAACAAGACTTATGCAATTTGAAAAAAAATACACACCTTTTTCTTGCTTTTGAGGAGCTCAAAATTGAAATTGAATTATCTATGTGATTTCGGATCTTGAATATATAAAATTTGGTACTGTAGTAGCCCTCTTAATCTTGTTTTGAATGCCACAGGTCTGACCTGATTTGGATTCTTAAAGACAAAGTTATGCCCAATATCCCACAATGACCTAATTATGGACTAGTTTAGTAAAGCCAACTTGTACGACATGCCACGTGTCACTGTTTCCTCCTTTTCCTATGAAATTGATACACAGGAAACTAAATTCCATGTGATTTCAACCGGTTTTTACAGAATTTCAATCTGATGTTCAGAGAGAAAGTTATGACGATTTTCCCAAGGACACCTATTTTAGATGAAATTTGGGAGCCTGAAAAAACCCTAACTTCCATAGATTATATCTCCGAAAATATTTCGAACCAAGATCTGAATTTTTTACATGACGTTCCTCAAGATTGATTTGAAATGGGTTTTTTTTGTAGTGTCTGAACCCTTGTAGCAAAAAATTAATCGCGAAAATTCCACGATGACATGTTTGAAGTAGTGAAACCCTAGAATCCAAAGCTCTGATACCAAATGTTATGAAACCAACTCCAAAAATAGAAGTAAAGAGAGACAAACGCCTTATAAATCAGCCACTTAGATGGGGAAACCTCCTTTACATTACATAAATGAAAAATTATTGGATGATACAAATGACAAAACCTCCTTTCTATATATAAGATTCCATGGGGTCACAATATAATCCTAGCCGACCTAACATTAATAATGTAAGGGCATAATAATAACAATATGGGGGTTACAGGGGTACAAAAATAAAAATAAGGGGGCTACAGTAACAAAAATAAGGGACTACACTAATAATATATGGACCTAACACAAAGGTCATAGATAGATGGTTAAATATGTTGGAAGTGTATTTTCGGTTCATGACTTTTCCAATCGGGAAAAGATTACTTTTACACTCCTTAAAGTTGCCCACTGTTGGCTTGTGGTTTTTATGAATGGATAAGGCAACATGAGAGTTAATCAAATGAAGAGAGGGAGGGGCTAAATTTAAATCCTATAACTTCAAGCGCGGGTCAGGCGGACACCCCGCAGTCAAAATAAGAAAGAGCTCTTACCACTAACCTTTTCACATCACCAACCTCTTTGCTCATCACAATTCGCACTTCGAAAATCAGAACATTTACTGTCCTCTTATTATAATGAAACACTCCCGATGGCGATTTGTGGGCGGCCCCACCTTCGTCATGGAACGTCGCCTTTTTTCCATCATACATCACAGTTCACTGTTTATAACACTTACCTCCCGTTTCCCATAATAGAAACTCCTGATTTGTGATATGCGATATGATTTTGGGCCTCACCTCCTTGCCACATCACCTTCCACTCACCACACTTCGCACATAGCATATCATAGACTTTAGCCCCACTGCTCATAACAAAAAATTCTGATTTACGATAGGCAATATGAGCTTGGGCCCCACCTCCTTGCCACGTCACCTTCTAATCACTACACTTCACCATAGCCTTTACCCCCGTTGCTCATAAAAAAAACTCCCAACTGTGATTTGCGGGCAGACGCACCTTTTCCATGTCATCAAAGCCCATCCACTACCTTTGTCCCACTCTTTCTAGTGTTGATCATTCCACTGTGTGTTGGTGTCATAGGCCCCACTTTAAGCTCTTCCCTTTCTCCCGCTAACTCCACCTTTACTTCCACTATCTTCCCCCCATCTTCGCTCCCTATCACACATCTGATGGCTCATGATCTATTTCGACCCCCCTTCACCTTCCGAAGGTTAAGCCGGGGGGGGGGGTTCCAAAATGGACGGTTTTGGAAACCGCCTCCAGTGCTACGTCTCAGTGTGTAGTGATTTCACCACCCCCCCCTCCCCCATCGAATACCACAAACTGGATAAGCCCCCCTCTGAAATCCAATCTCTGGTTTTGAAAGTTAAGTGCAGCATGGGTTTTTAGTGGGACAAATGCAGCTATGGTGTGTTTAGTTTGTCTAAGAAATCCCTACTGAAGAGCTAGGCATGCACAACATGACTGGTTGTTTCATAACAATTAAGTGGAAATCATGAGAATGAGGGATTGGAGGGTTTCCACAACAGGTGGAATCATGTGATGGAAGCCAGATTGCCCACCTATTCATAACCACTCTTTGCCACCCCATTTTTAATATTCCAGGATTTGGCGTCCATGGCCAACTATGTTTTCTTTTTCTTTTACTGTTTGATTATGATGTTTTGTTGGTGAAATCTCGATTTCACTCGAATATGTTTTTATTCTCTGATTACGGGAGTGATTACTTGATGCATGCTCTGCTAGTTGGTTAGTATATTTTGATTTTCACATGTGTGGGCCAACAATTAATGATTATGAGATCATAAACCCTCAAGGATAATTCTATATGTAGAGAGTTCAGAGATGAAAGAAAGGTTTGGAATTTTGGAATTTTTTTGCTGAAGTTCTCTATGAATGTGCTCTTTGCGCTCTGAGATACATATTTGGGAGAGTTGTTTTGAACATAATATGATGTACAACGTTGTTTATTTTGATTACAGATGGAGCAATGAGTAGTATGTATCTGTGTTCTCTTTTTTATTAGTAATCTCATGTTTCTGTATAATCATATTTCCATGTTCTTCTGCTTTGATGATTAGTATAATGTAGCTTTCAGTGGCATGAATTTTTATTCATGAATTCATGTATGAATAACGATCATGTGTTAAATTTGTTGTGCCCCCTTAATTCACACTCCACGAATCTCTCTTGTTGGTCACATCCCACCTACATCTGCTTCCTTTGAGTTCATGAGAGATAGATTCTTAAGAATTTTAATTTTATCTCTCGCGGGTTCCTCCTCTGTTCCTTGTCAACACCTCTACATATTTTGAAAGCCTCTGCTCATTGTTTCATACTTGGCCCATTTGAAAAGCCACCGAGCCATACACCCTCCTGAGCCCTCTTGTAGTATAGGGTGATTCACATGAAGCAGACCCAAAATTCTTCGTCATTCCTGAACCACCACAATCATTATCCTCTTAATATATATTCTGTCAAAGGCACCCATAAAATTGTCTACATCTAACCTCTAATTTCAATATGTCCTAGGCACTGGTATTTTGCAACTCAAGGCTATCTCTAGGAGCTACAAAACCCCCCATGTCAAGGACTGGTGGGAAACCTAATTTGAATAGATGGATGAGAGAGAACCCTCACTATTTTCAGTCTCATCCACTTGAAATTATTTCCAAGATGCCATTAAGGAACAATATTACCCGATGGGGAGCTATGAGGACAAGTACATACAATTGAATATGGTGCAGTGGCAAAGGGATCAAGATATGCATGAAGTGATGAATATTTTCACTACTCTGCACCCAAATTTGGGTATCAAATATTCTAAGAAACATATGGTGATTAAGTATTGAATTTTCTTGCACAAATACATTTAAGAGGAAATGGAGTTCCTAGACATCTTCTCGCTTGGTGCAACATACCGATATGTTGTCAAGATTAAGAAAAAATTCAAGTAGAAGAAATGAGACTTTGGATCTCCAAATCCAAATTAGAGCAAAGGTGCCCCAAATCCATATATCAAAGGGTAGAGTCATACTGCGCCCCCCTAGGAAAAATCCTCGAAGTAGAAAACCAAGAATAATGGGAAGGTGAAGAAGGAAATAGGCAAGTGGTGGGATTTCCATAAAAATCCCACTCACAACATGAATGAATGTTGTGCAAAGCATGCACTGGTGGTCAAGCAGAAAGATGTAAAGAAGGATTCATGCTCTGACTCTAAGTTGGAACCCAAAAAGGGAATCGACAAGGGAAAGAAGATCATTGGTGATGAACCCACTACGACGATAGCCACCACCAAGCTTCAAAATATGGAACTTGAGGATCCAAAGGAGGGGGATAGGCTCTTCCACTCGAAGATGTGGGTAAAGGGTTTTTCGGTGTAGTTCATCGTTGATAAAGAGAGACAGAAGAACCTTATTTCAGGTAAAGGATTTCTTGGCACTACAACTGACTCAAGATCAAAATGAATTTCAATGGCTTGAGGTTAGAGTATGCATTCAAGGGAAACTTGAACTGATTTTCTTGGAAGGAAATGATGGAGGAAATATCTGAAGACAATGGCTTGAAGGAATTCATTGAAAAATATGTTCCTAATCCAGATGCTGCAAATCTTGATGCATGGCGAAAGAAAGTGACAAAGGCGAGGAGGATTCTATTGGAAGGAGTACAAGACCACATTGTCTCAAGCCTTCATGGGAAATCCACACCATATGCTATGTGTAAGGCTTTGACGGATCTATTCCAAAGCAACAATGAACATAGGAAATTTGTGCTCAAAGATAAACTTAGGAAGATCAAGATGGAAAAGAACGACACTATTCTGTTATACTTAACAAAGTTTGTCCAATGTCAGGATGAACTTGGGAGTGTAGGAATAAGTGTTGTTGATGATGATTTGGTGAGTTTGGATCTCCTAGGACTTCCTAAGATTTGGCACAGTTATGAAGACTCTGTCAACGGACGGGAAAAAATTCTTGATTGGGAACGCCTGTGGTTAGATCTGGTGCAAGAGGAGTTCAGGCGGAACACTAGAGATGGCTCTTCATCAAAGCATGATGATGAACATGATTATGCTTTAGCTGCCAAGGTGAAGAAGGGGAAGGGGAAGAAATTCCATTTTAAATCTGAGGCCAGTGAAGATGGAAAGGAGCACAACATGTCCAAAGTGAAGTGTTTTCACTGTCACGAGTATGGACATATTACCACAAATCGTCACAAAATAAGAAGAACAAGATGAATGCTGGAGCTACAACTGGTGAGGCTCTTGCCTCAAAATTTTAGCTTTACTTCTCATTGATCTCATGCATGGTATCAAGTGAATTGGGATAGAGGTGGTACTTGGATAGTGGTGCTTCCTTTCACATGACGGGAGATAAGAAACTATTCAGTGACATGGAGGAGAAAGATCTCTAGATGCATATTGAGTTGGGCGATGATGGAAAATACAGCGCGACTGGAATTGGTACGATTACCTTTCATAGGGTGCCAGGTAAACTCTTTCATTTAAAATATGTAATGCATGTACCATTTTTGAAGAAAAAATTAGTCTCAGTCGCAATGTTAGAGGATAGAGGCTATGATGTTGTCTTTAGTGAAGGAAAAGTTTTCCTGCGACACAAAGCAATAGGGAAAACGTGAACCATGTTAAGCATTTCAAGAATTGATGATGTTGTCTTTAGTGAAGGAAAAGTTTTCCTGCGACACACAGCAATGGAGAAATCCATGAAAATGACCCTTGAGAGGGAGTTGGATTTTCATGTAGGTAAGAGTGAACCCCATGATGTGGAGTAGCCACAAGATGAGGATCATGGAGTGGGAGAAACCACTCATGTAGAGAAATTTCATGCCAGATGGGAAGAGGGAGTTCATGCAGCTATACCACCAGGTGAGAGGTGGGGTGACATGCATGAAAATCTCAAGAAGAAATTTCTGGGCAAGATTCATTGAGATGGTGTGGATCTCATGAATCGAACCTAGCTATGAGGAGCGCATAGAGCAACAGTAGAAGGATCAATTATATTGATGGGGTCAGATGTTGTGAGGACATGAAATCAAAGTGACAGTGTTGGATATTTGGAGTGTGGATAAGAGTTGATAGTAAGTGCAGAGTGCAGGGATTCAGAGGTCAATAATGTAGTGGATCTAGAAGACATGTGCAGTTGTTACTAGCAGAATTCAGAAGACTTTGATGACAGACATGTTATACTGATTCAGTTGTTTGGAGGCTATTCAGTTTGAGAAATGTTGCATACAAAGGTTGCAAGGCACATGCATGGATTTTCATGTTGCATCCAAAGAAATTCCTTTCTTGTTGAGAGGGAGTGTTGAAGTTTGCAACAAGAAATAGTGAAATTGGAATTCGAAAACAACATCCTTGTTCCTAGTGAAAATTAAGCACCTACACTAGGTGGGGCCCACACAAGCTATTTTTAGGTGGATGTCTATTTATAGATGTATGTGCAAGTTCTATTTATATATTTCATGTCTATTTATAGATGCGTTCCAACTATTATTATCCCTTAAAATTAGTTGGACAATAAATAATAATCTATTCTCAATGAGCACTTGGAAATAGTTAACTGAAGTGGAAAATCAATTAGCTAAAGGAATTTCGAGTTAAGAGGTTGGTTGGTGGGACATGCAAGTGGACTTATTTGTAACTGAGTGATTCGAAGTTGTAACTAGAGTTGGAAGTGTAGTTATGAAATTTTTAAAGTAGTTTAACTCAGTTAAGTGAGTTAAAATCAATTGTGGTAGTTGTAACTGAAGATAAACTAGTGAGAGATTAAGTGAATTAATTATTAATTAATTCACAATCAGTGGTCTCACATGCAACTAAATATTTAATACTATTAACTACATGCATTTCACATCCAATGGAGACCCAATTGAGATGTAGGTGAAAGGGACAAATTGAATATCCATTGTGACATTATCGGTTGCACACATGTAACCACACACACATTGGATGGGCCTATGAGGATTGCACAGTCAAGGCAGGCCATAATCATTCATTTAGAGGTTCTTTACCATCAGGGATTGCACAGTGGAGGCAGGTTGTTTGGAGATAGTAAATTGGCTAAGGAACTTGCCAATTTTTGTGTGACAGTGTGAGACAATTAGCTCATGCACTGAGGGCTCTTGGATTGGAGATTTGTATGTAATTTTTTCATGGTCCATGATATAATACATAATAGAAGATAGTGGGGTTTTTAGCTTTATGCTTTCCTGATAAATTATCTGTGTTATGTGTGATTGATATTTCTTCATTATATTGCTATTGGCGATTGTGTTTTAAATTCCGCAAAGATTTTGTAGAAGCGATTTTGTATTTAACAGTGGCATATGATTGTTAGATCAGGAGAATCCAGGAAATACATATTTTGTATTAAATTTATACAGGAGGAGGGTGTTAGAGAGTGGTATCAAAGCATGGTTCACCCATTGGAATGGATGGGCAGTGTGTTGGTCATGAATTCATGTCAATTACATATGTGTTCCTTATACTTATGGTCAATGTTATTGTTGCATATGCATGGTGGTGGTCATGGTTGCAGTGGTGCTGCCATGTGAAAGTTGATGGGATTTTTGTGGAATGTGTCATCATGAGTGTATGATTGTTTATGAATTGTTTATGCACGTCGATGTTTATATGTTTTTTTGCATACACTAATATGGTTATAGTTGTCATGCTTGAGGTCATGATGTGTGTTTGGTATGGTCATGCATTGATGACTGGACTATGGTTAGGATGATATATATATGCTGTTATGGTTATGTTTATATATGTATTGTGCTAATCTGGTCGGTCTTGCAGATGAGATATCCTCCCTGAATTATACTTGGGTACCCTGGTTTGTTTATGATTTGGTTTAACTGACATAGTATGCATTGCAGGAAGAGATCAAAGATGAATAACAAGATGGAAGATGACAGTTCGTGATAGTATCCCTATGGATCATATGATAAACATGGTATTGGGAACTCTTCTAAATTAGAAGACACATTGAGGAGTTTGAAGGAATAAATAAGGAGTTGTAAAGTGGATAATGATAGAATCATGTAGTCACAGCACAAACAAGCATAAGTCAATGCAATGATTCTTCAAAGTTTATCATAATTGCAGTGTCAGGGACCACTTCAAATCGTCCATGGGTAGGAGGACATAACTAATGGGGCATATGGTAGTAGGTCTCATGGTGTTCACATGTTATATAGAGATGACACGATCAAATATTGTAGGTTCTTGGATACTCCATATAGGAAAGGTTATGGGCACATGTACTACTCTAGTTATGCTTATAAAAGGCACTATTATCATCATCATTATCACCCTTACAGGAGAAGTGACAAGGGATACTTGCCAGATGAGTTTAAGAAAGCTAAGCCACCTACCTTCGATGGATATTTGAAGAAGCTAGAAGATTCAGGGGCTTGGTTACTGGGGATGAATAAATTATTTCAGTTGCATAATTACACAGATAATATGAAGGCTAGAGTAGCTATCTTTGGCCTCAAAGGTAAAGCAAATATTTGGTGGGAATATGTGAAGTGTGTCAAAGACATCAGGAAAAAAGAGTTGAGTTGGCATGAATTCAAGAGACTCTTAAAAAAGAATTACTTTTCAGAGAGGTACTATGACAACAAAGTCAAGGAATTCTACGAGCTTAAGATGGGATCATGGAAAATAAATATTATACAAATAAGTTAATTGAGATATTGAGTTTTTTACTGTATATTAAGGACAAAAAGACTAAAGTTTAGAGGATTTTCAGTGGATTTATATTAGCATTTAGATATTAGATTGAGTATGACGAGCCTTGGTCACTTGAGGAAGTTATTGGGAAATTAAATCCTTGTTATGAACAATTAAAGCGTAAGAAAAATTCTCAGCAAGGATGGAAAGGGAAAGATAAAGGTAAAGCTAAATGGAAATCGAAACGAATAAGGCCTCGAAATTCAGAAGAGAAATAAAATGTTGCACCTTACAAGAAGTTCAACGTAGCTAGACAAGGACATGGGTCACTCCCTGGAGGGCAACATAATAGAGGTGATGGTACCAGACTGTTGATCGTTGGATATGTGGTAACGAGCATATCAAGAGATAATTTCCATAGTATCAGGGTGGTAGGCCTCAAATATGTAGTGAACAGGAGGCACAGACCTTTGGGGATGTTGGGAAAAACATTCCTCGTATCTATGCAACACTAGATAATAGGAAGAAAAATCATTAGGAATCTATCATTGAGATGGGTGCAGGTAAGATTTTTGATCAAGTTGTTTCTATTTTGATTGAAAATGGATCTAATTATAGTTATGTTAACCCTGACTTGGTGGATAAGTATGGTTTGAATAAATAAGTGCATGAAAAATCTTAGTTAGTGTAGTTGGCTACAGGTACAAAGAAGAGAGTTCATCATTGGGTAAAAGCTTGTGCATTTGAACTGAATGGTATGCCTACATCAAAAAATTTTAATGTATTACCGTTGGGATACTATAGTATGCTTTTGGGTATGGAATGGTTATATATTCATAGGAATAAAATGGAATGTTATGAAAATTGTATTGAGTGCTTGGATGGAAATGGAGTACAGAGAATATTATAGGGTAAGAATAAAGCAACATTATTTAGGATGGTGAAAACTATGCAGGAAAAGCGCAATTGCAGAAAAGGGTGTGTGTTATTTACAGTGCACATTTCTAGTGATAAAGGTAAGGAGGATGAGGATGCAAATATATTGAGTTGGTACCCGATGTTACATCAGTTTTAGGATGTGTTTCCAACATAGATCCTAGATTTGTCGTCTCATAGACAAGTGGAATTTTATATTGAATTGGTACCAAGGGAAACACTAACATCAAAGGCACCATACAAGATGAGAACTACAGAGTTAGTAGAGCTAAAGTTGTAGTTGAAGGAAATTCTTGACAAAGGATACATTAGGCCAAGTGTATCACCATGGGGTGCACCGATATTATTTGTGAAGAAGAAGGATAGTACTCTAATGTTGTGCATTTATTACAAGTAGTTGAACAAGGTGACCATCAAGAACAAGTATCCATTTTCGAGGATTGATGACTTATTTGATCAGTTGAAGGTAGCAACAATGTTCTCAAAGATTGATTTGAGATCCAGATATCATCAGGTACCCATCAAGGAAGAGGATATTTACAAGACAACTTTCTGGACCATGTATGTGCATTATGAGTTTGTTGTAGTTCCATTTGGTTTGACTAATTCTCCAAATAACATTATGTGCTTGATGAATAGTGTGTTGCATCCGTATCTGGACAAGTTTGTTATTGTATTAATTTTTGACATCTTGATATATTCTAAGAATGAGCAAGAGCATGTTGAGATTGTTGAGAGAGAATAAGTTGTGTGCCAATCTTAATAAATGTAGTTGATTTTAGAAAAAGGAAAATTACTTGGGGAAAGTGGTATCCAAGGATGTCATAACAGTGGATCTAGAGAAGGTAAGAGATATCATGGAGTGGGTATCTCATAGAAACATGGATGAGGTAAGATAATTCATGGGACTAGAAGGCCATTATAGGAGGTTCATCAAGAAGCTATCCAAGATTGCATATCCTATTACGACACTCCAGAGGAAAGGTAAGAAATTTGAATGGACATTGGAATGTGCAACAAGTTTTGAATAGTTTAGGAAGTTTTTGAAAGTTGCTTCAGTGTTAAAGATTTCTGATCCAGATAATGAGTTTGTAGTATGTATAGATGCTTGCAAGAGAGAGCTTAGTGGACTCCTTATGCAAGAGGGACATGTAGTATGCTATGAGTCACAGAAACTAAATAAGCACGAGAAGAATTATCTGACACATGATCTTGAGTTAGCAACGATCATTCATGCGTTGAATATGTGGAGTCATTATCCTCTTGGAAAGATATTTGTATTGATGAGTGATCAGAGTAAGTTGAGTTACTTGTTTTACTAGTCGAATCTGAATTCCATGAAAGCTATATGGTTGGCCATGATTAGTTAGTTCGACTTCGAGATCAAGTGTATCAAGGGAAAAGAGAACATGGTTTTGGATGCTCTTAGCAGGCAGATACATGTAAATCACCTTGAAGCTATGAGTTATTATGGGACAGACTTGTAGGATCATATTTTACAGGCAGCTCAGTAGGATGACATGGATAGAGATCTTAGGCACATGTTACAATAGAGTACAAGTACATATACACGTAAAAGTAAAACTAGTGGTACAAGTACAAGTATGGCAGTGGTATAGGTGAAAATACAGGTGCACAGGATGTGGACTATCATCTCTCAACATATGGATTGATCATATTTAGGAAAAATATATATGTGCCAAACAATAGTGAGCTCAATAAGACTATACTGAAGGCATTTCATGTGAAATTGTATTCAGGTCACCCAAGATACCATAAGACATTAGCAACAAAGAAGAAGTTTTATTATTGGTCAAATCTGAAGAAGGATGCGGTAGAGTTTGTGGCTAGATGTTTGGACTGTCGGTAGGTAAAGGTAGAGTGTAAACATCCAAGTGTATTGTTACAACCGATTGTGATTCCAAAGTGAAACTTGGGAGGCCATTTCCATGGAGTTCATCATAGGTTTGCCGAGGAAATATAGCCGACATGATTCCATCATATTTGTGGTGGACAAGTTGACTAAGGTAACACACTTCATTCGAGTGAAGACTACATATATAACTAGGGAGTTGTCTTTAATGCGACTTCTTGGAGTTTCTAGTGGATTTTTTGGTTGGAATTCGACATAAAAAATTGAGGTGAAATCTTGATTTTTGTTATTTAAACTGGTTTTTTACTTCATATATGGAGTCAAAACCCTGAAAAACTCCTAGGGAACTTTGATTTTGTAGAGTGATATGGCATAGGTGTTCATCAAAGATACAATTAGATTGAATGGTGTTTCGAAGAAGATTATGTCAGACATGGATGAAAAGTTCACTTCCAAGTTTTGGAAGGACCTGTTTGCAGGTTTAGGTATAGAGTTGGCCTTATGTACAACTTATGGCCTCCAGTACAACTTATCATCTGTAGACAAAGAGGATCGAAAATATATTAGAGGACATGTTGAGGATGTATGTGATGCATCCGCAGAGAATATGGGAGGAGTACCTTCTGTTGGTTGAGTTCGCTTACAAAAATGGTTACCAGGAGTCATTGAGAATAAGTCTGTTTGAGGCATTGTATGGGTGGAGTTTTAATATGACCATCAGTTGGATTGATCTAGTGAACAAGGTATTTATTGAACTAGAAATGTTGGCATAAATAGAACATGAAATGCAGCTAGTAAATAAGAATCTAAAGGAAACATAAGGCAGGAAGAAAATCTATGTAGATCAGAATAGTTTTTTTTTGTTAGATGATTCAAATATCATAGTTTAAAGCTAGGATAAAATATTTATTAAATTAGAATATTTAAATTAATATTGGAGACACTTAGAAATCAAATATTGTTAAAAAATATATGACTCTAGAAAAGTGTTGTATCTTAGGCTCTAATATAGGAAAAAAGTTACTAGTTTTGTTAGGAGGATATTTATTGTAAATGGACACTTGTTTTTTTATTAAGTGGTCTAGAACTAAAATAAGTTAGGACATGTAGCTTATAAATAGGTCATTTTCATAATTGCAAGAGTGTTCAAGTCTACGGGTATAAACTCTTGCAAATTTCTCATGTAATTTATTTTACTATTAATAAAATTACGTGTCTGAGGACACTTCTGCCATTATTGTGGTATTAGAGTTCCAGTAATGCAGAGGGGATTGTGAAGAGAATATTCCAACGTTTCAGGAATTCGGAAAACTCCATCAATTTGTAAGAGATTAATTAGTATGCATAGTGTCCATTTTTTTTAAGGGAAAAGAAATTTTGTTGTTTGATTGATTTTTGATTTTTTTTCTTTTGAAAATAAATTTATTATTATTGTCAAAATATCGCCTTGCTGAGCATCCTGAAAGTAAAGTCTGTTTTGAGTTCTTCTTGATTTTATATTGTTAAAATCTAAAATTCAATTTTTTATGAACAAAAATTTGCATTGATTTTCAAATTTCCCTGTAAGTTCCATTTCATCATGTCTCTGAAGAAGTCGATGGTGCTGCTAATTTCATTTGCTAGTGCTTGACCGCATTCAGTTGAGACATCACTTTAAGATTTGAATAATTCACTTCGGCATTGGTTTGCTTTGTGGGTAATGTATGGTATCTTGACATCTCACAACAAATTTATGTCATTGGGTGGTGGCCTCTGTGCAGGCGTAGAGGGAATTTGCTCAACACTACACTTTCTCCCCAATTTCTACGTGGTCAGGGCAACCCATAAATTCTGGGGTGGCCATAATTAAATCTCCAGAGATAGTTATCCCCATAATTACTTTGTTTTTAATCAACAGAAAACCGAACAAAGTGGGATTTGAACGACCCACAAAATTATTTTGGGGATTTGGATTGTGAAAGTTTTTTTTTTTAATCTCTAAAACAAAGTGTTATATGAATTTATTATTTATATGATTTGGTTGCGCTTAGAATAGATCCATGGTTCATTAGAGTCTTTGCATATTATTATGTTATAAGTTCTTCATTGATCATTATAGGAGGAATCGAAGTTTAAATTTGGTATCTGAAAAACACAGTAAGATCAGAAATGTGAAACGCTTGCGTGGTAACCTCTACACAACAACAAGTAATACCAAATTATTCCATACCCCACAAAAATGAGTAATACCACGTTATTTCCATCCCCACAACAATGAGTAATACCACACACTATTGTGTGAGGACTCTTAGTCTATCCACACTGTTGTGCGAGGACTCTTAGCTGATCCACACTGTTGTCAGGACTTCTGTGCGAGGACTCTTATCCGATCGAATCATTGTGGAGGATGCATTATTTTAGATCAGTTCCCAACACTATCACATCGTATTTCTCATCAATGGCCCTCTAAGCGTTCAAAAAATTAGAGGAGGCGAGAATGTAGGTCCAGAGGCAGTGCTCAGAAAGAGTTACCCTATCCTTGGAGCAACTTTTGATGTGAAAACAATGTAACCAAAAGCAAAGAGCCAAGGATAATTGTGTAAATTATTGGGGCAAAAACTTCAGTCATTTCTGGGAGATAAGTGTTAATTTTAAAATTTTTGTAGTGTAAGTGGGATACATTTATTTTTGGGTGATTATTTTATAAAATTTGTAAATTTTTGGTGCAATAAGGAGATGTCATTTGTAATTTTACTTAGAGAGATAAGGAATTTATTATTATTTGTAATATTTTTGGAGAAAGAAGGTGTGAGGGGTTATTTTTAAATGTCTGGAGAAAAAAAAATTGTTATTTTTGGAGAAAAAGTAGATGTTATTTGTAATTTTTATTTTGGAGAAATAAGGGTCATTATTTTTAACTCAAAGTATTTTTTAACTTTGAGGGGGGGTTAGATTGTTTAAAGGAAATCTGTAAGGGCATTATCAAGTAGTCAAATTTTGAAAATATTTCATTGTAAACTCTCAAAGAGTGATTGACTAGAGGCAAGTGAAAATCTCAGTCCTTTTTCTCCTTTTTCAACGACTATATGAGGGTCAAGGCCAAGCCCTGATAGATCATTTTTGTGTGGTGTGTTTCATGTGAAGAGTTGCTCATTTTTTCCTGTGCTTGATTCTTTTGGTGCACTGCTTAAACACTTCCATGTCAAAGTTAATTAATTTGTTCTCTGATTCTAATAAGCTAGAAGCGGTGAAATCTTACAAGAGTTGGAAACATATAATTGAAAGCACTCTCATATATAATGAACTGTGGCATGAAATATGTGATGGTGACATTAAGCCTTATAAACCAATAGATGCAACTTTACTTTCAAAATGGGAAGTCAAAAATTCCAAGGCGCTAGCTCTTATAAAGTCTTCAGTTAACAATGAGATATTCATATTGAAAATGCCTCATATGCATGGACCTCTTTGCATACATTAAAATATATCTTTGATACACAACCTGAATTAAAAAAAAAGTTGATATTCAATTAAAATTTCTCCAACAAAAAATAACTGAAGGTGGTGATGTTATTGAATATATTTCACGGCTTAAAAATAACAAGAAAGAAATAATAAATGTTGGTTTTCAAGCTATTGATGAAATTTTTCTAACTACAATTTTAATTGCTGGATTGCCATCATATTACACACATTTTTTTGAAACTTTGCAAGCCACTGGAAAATTAGAGAAGATAAATTTTGATGAGTTGAGTGATATGTTGGCCCAACATGACAAAAATTTTGGTAAGAAGAAACAGATTGGGGAAGCGGTCTTCTTCATAGAGGCTAGCACAAGTGAATCCTCAATTGATAGTTCTAGAAATATAGGAAGAGGAAATTTCAATCAAAGTCAAGCAACCCACAATATACAAGGTCGTGTTCGTAGTCAAAGTAGAGGAAACAATTTCAACAAAGGCTACAGTTCAAGTAGAAGCAATTTTCAAGGCAGGAACAATTTTCAAGGCAGAGGAAACAATCAAGGCAGGGGAAACAAACAAGGCAGAGGCTATAATCAAGGAAGAGGACAAAGTCTAGGCAGAGGAAAAAATCAGAACAGAGGTCAAAGCAGAGGCAGAAAATTGTATCAAGGAAGAGGCAAATATTTCAGTCAAATTTTTTGCAGAAGATGTAACAAAGTTGGTGATTATGCTAAGGATTGTAGAACTTCCATTGATAAAATTCCTAGGTTTCATTAAAACACTGCATAGTTTGAAAATGATCAAGATGATCAGATGGTTTAGAATATGTCTTTACAAACACGGATCAATAACTTTTTTGGTTTCAACCTTTCTTATAAGTGAATATGAAGATGCATGGATTTTGGATACAGGAGAAACTCAACACATGAATTTCTGATGTGAATTATTTTGGAACTTCCAACAATGCCATCTCAATTCAATCTATCTTGTTGATAAAACAAATAATACTCCTCATGGAAAAGGTGTAGTTAAAATTTTTTCTACCCAACATTGGAGAAGAAATGATTTGAAATGTATGGTATTACCAACATTTAAGAAAAAATTGTTATCTTTAGTCACGATTCAACAAGCAGGACATCTGGTGATTATGGAGGATGGCCTAGTTAAAATTAACTCAATAAAAAAGAACATTGAAACAATGATGATAGGTTATGAAGATGGAAAATTTTTAAGGATGAAAGGGACAATTATTCCAAGATATTCTGACTTTGCAGGAGCAGCAAGTACACACATTTCACCGATCAGATTGTGGCATGTAAGGTATGGCCATCTCAACTTTGAAATTTTCTCTCAGTTACAAAAACAGGGAATGGTTAAGGGACTTCCAACATTCAAAAGGGAAAATGCAAAATGTGAAGCTTTCATTTATGGAAAACAACATCAAGAGAAATATTTTTCCCACAAGTTCATGGCAAGAAAACAGGCGTTTGCAATTGGTTCACAGTGATATTTGTGGGCCCTTGCAAACTTCGCTAGGAGGATGCAGATATTTCTTACTTTTTGCTGATGATTTTAGGAGGATGACTTGGGTAAATTTTTTGAAGAAAAATTCAAAATCATTTGAAAAGTTTAAAACTTTTCACCAACTTATTGAAAATGAAGTTAAGGAAAATATTGGCACACTTAGAACAGACAATGGAGGAGAATTCACTTCTAATGAATTCAAAATGTATTGCATGGATAATGGCATAAAAAGAAATATTACAAATGTCTACACTCCACAACAAAATAGTAGAAAGAATGAACCAAACCTTGTTAGGAATGGCAAGGTCGATGCTAAAACTTCAAAAATTTAAGTCCTATATATTGGGCCGAGGAAATTCATACAACTTTCTACTTAAGGAAGAAATATCCAACTAATTCTTTAGATGAAATCACACCTTATGAAGCATGGTTTGGTTTCAAACCTCGAGTTAAACATCTTAGAGTTTTTGGATCAGTATGTTATGCCTTAGTTCCAAAATAAAAATGAACTAAGCTTGACTCACAAATCTTGAAGTACACAATGATAGGGTATTCCAATGAGAAGAAAGGGTACCGAATTTTATCCAATGGGAAATTTATTGTGAGCGGGGATGTGATTTTTAATGAAAATGAGAGTAAGAGTGCTGAAGAAATTTAAAGTCTTCTTCAAAAGTTAGAAACAAAAGGTGATAAAAGAAAAGGAAATATACAAAGTCAACCAAATTCACAAAATTGGTATGAAATTAAGTTTCCCTCATTTGAAAATGATTCATCTAGTCCATATTCTTCACCAGCGTCATCTAGATCTTCTGGTAGCAACGGTTCTTCTGAAAATGAATCTATGCCCCCATAATCCAGCGTTGATCAACGAACATATGTTTACATCAACCCTCTTTACAATTATGGTGATTTTTCACAATCTCAAACCAGTGAACATCAATTTCCAAAATGGGCATTTCAACTTTGGAAAGATTTAAGGCCTAATGAGAAGAATAAAACATGAATAAGGGGATCACATAGAAGTGAAGGAAATTTTTCCTTGATAGCAAATGATTTTATTGAACCATCTACCTATAGAGATGTAATAAAACATAAAGAATGAAAACAAGCTATGATTGATGAATATCAGGTATTTCTCGACAACAACACTTGGAAAATTGTTGATTGTCCTCAAAATGTTAAACCCATCAGATGCAAATGGGTTTACCGAATTAAGTACAAGAAAAATGGTGATATCAACAAGTACAAAGCAAGACTTGTGGCTAAGGGTTTTTCGCAATAGGAAGGGATTTATTATGAGGAAAATTTTTCTTCCTACGGCTAAATGGAACACCATCTGATTAACACTTGCATTGGCAACCCAGAAAGGATGGAAATTTCATCAGATGGATGTAAAATGTGATTTCCTCAACGAATATTTACAGGAAGAAGTGTATATGACACAACCACCAGGTTTTGAAATTGAAGGACAGGAACATAAAGTCTGCAAACTGATAAAGGCTTTATATGGGTTAGAATAAGCTCCCCGAGCTTGCTATGCCAAAATGGACGAATACCTTCAGAAAGCTGGCTTTCAACGAAGTGAATATGATGATAAATTTTATGTACGCCAACAAGGTAAAAATATGGTGATTTTGGTTATTTATGTAGATGATTTGACTATTACTGGCAACAATGATGATCACATTGCACATGTGAAAAAGGAGTTACATGCAGGTTTTAAAATGACATATTTGGGACTACTTCACTATTATTTTGGAGCTGAATGATTCCAACATCCACATCATATCTTCATTTCTCAAAGTAAGTATGTAGCAAAATTTCTTCAATGATTTGTAATGTAGGATTGCAAGCCTATTCTTATCCCCATGGAAAAAAATTTGAAACTTTGAAAATTTGAAGGGGGGGAAATGGTGGATAGCACTACTTATTGACAGTTGATTGGAAACTTGATTTATCTGACAACTACTCGACCATATATTTCTTATGCCATCATTATTCTTTCCCGCTTTGTGTAGGAATCATGAGACAACCATTGGAATGCAGCCAAAAGAGTTCTTCGTTATATCCAAGGAACAAAAGTTTTTGGTCTTCTTTACAAAAATACTAAAAAATTTGTACTTGGTGGATTTTTAGATGCCGACTTTGCTGGAAATATTGATGATAGGGCATCAACCTCAGGTTATTTAATGAACATGAGGTCAGCTGCAGTGTCTTGGAGTTGCAAGAAGCAAGCTAAAGTGGCCAATTATTTAGCAGAATCAGAGTACATATCAGCATGGGAAGCAACATGTGAGATTGTTTCATTGGGTAGAGTTTTACAGGACTTGGGAATTCCTCCAGCAGAAGCTATATCATTATTCATCGATAACGAGTTAGCAATAAAGCTTGCCAAGAACCCAGTTTTTCATTCAAAGACAAAGCATGTGGACACCAAGTATCATCATATTCGATCACTCATTGCAAAGGATGTCATTAAGCTGATTTATTATCCTTAAGGAGATCAAATCTCCGATATCTTCACCAAACCTCTTGGCAGGATAAAACTTACTAAGGTGAGGGATAAACTTGGTATAGGTTGTAATGTATCTTTGGATCATAGGGGGAAATGTTAGATGATCCAAATACAATAGTTTAAATCTAGGATAAAATATTTATTACATTACAATATTTAAATTAATATTGGAGACACTTAGAAATATAATATTGTTAAAAAAGATATGAATCTAGAAAAGTGTCAAATCTTAGGCTCTAATATAGGAAAAAAGTTAGTAGTTTTTTTAGGAGGATATCTATTGTAAATGGAAACATTTGTTTTATTAAGTGGTCCATAACTAAAATAAGTTAGGACATGTAGCTTATAAATAGGTCATTTTCCTAATTGCAAGAGTGCTGGAGTCTACGGGTGTAAACTCTTGCAAATTTCTCATGTAATTTATTTTCCTATTAATAAAATTACATGTCTGAGGACACTTCTGCCATTATTTTTAAGAAGTTTCAGGTTGGGGAACATGTGTACTTTCATATCAAGCCCAAGAAAATATCCTTGCAGATTGGATCAGGTGCCATTCTGGCACCTTGGTTTTTCAGACCTTTCAAGATTCTTGAAAGGATTGGATTAGTAGCGTATCAACTTGCACTGCATCCTGTAGTGAAATTCCATGATATTTCCATGTGTCATTTCCTAAGAAGTATGTTAAACATGTTGATCATGTGATTGATCGGTCTGTATTGCAGGTGGAGAGAGAAGGATAATTTCAACTGGAACCACAATGTATATTACAAAGAAATGTTATCATGCTTTGAAACTGAGCAATCAAGTAGGTTAATGTGCAGTGGAAGCACTTTGGGCCCGATGAAGCTACATGGGAGATGGAGGATCAAATTCAGGCTATGTGTCCTTCTTTATTTGCTGGTTGAGAAAATGTACTTGATATATGTTTTTGGCATATGATTTGGTATGATGTTTTGGTATATGTACATATGTATATTGATGTAAATACTGCCATGAGATATGTTATAAAGATTTAATAAGCAATATGGTGTCATGTCATTTTGGTTGTCATGTTGTTGTGTTATCATGTTGGGTTGCTTCTCAGTAGTTTGATCATTGTAAATAATGCAACAGGATAAGTTATAAATCTCCATGGGAAGTATGTTTCCCTTTCAACAGTCTTGTTGGTTGCAGGTGTAATTGAACACCAAGGATGGTGTTACCCCAAGGGGGAGGGTTCTGTAACAACCCTGGTGAAAATTCCATGTATTAAAAGTTAATAAAGGAAAATAATAACCATAGTTATGTGACACTTATTTGAAGTTGAATATTGGGAAATAACATCCTAGTGTGGGTGTTCATTTCAGTTATTATGGCTAAGGAAATTGGGAAAGGAAATGGAAAAGGCTTTGGAAAGGAAAAATGACATTAATTGGCATTTTATTTATGAAAATAATGGAAATTAGGAGAAAATAAAGGTGAAAGGTCATAGGTTGCTTGTGAGGAGGAAAATGAAGGAAAATAATAAAAAATGAAGAAAATAGAGGCCACATTAATAAAAAGGCTTCTCATGATCAATTCATGGATTTTGATCAGTTCACTTTTGGATCTCTCTCTCTATTCTCTCTCACACTCTTGGACACTTAGAGTTTTCTTGGACTTCAACCTTGGATCAAGAAAGGAAAATAAGGCAAATAAGCAAATATCAAGAAAGGAAGAATAAGATCAAGCAACTAAAGTGGGATTATTTGTAGATATTGAATTACATGTGTAATTTCCTTGCTAGATTTCGCATGCATGGTTATGCATGTGTGTTATTGGTTCTCTTGATGTCATTGGCTTGGGTTTTTAAAGGTGTGACAATGTTCTTCAACATTTGCTTTCCATTTACGAATAACCATGGTGAGATGGGGTTCTAATGTTTTGGTTGAGCTGGATTGTCAAATGGAATTGAAGTTGAGTGGGGTGGTCTCAAGATTATTCACAAGGCCTAGGAATCTTAGGATGAGATACAAGGTAAATTCTAGATGTGAACACCTCAATTGAGCCTAGGAATCCCTTGACTGGTGAATGACATGATACATGATAAAGCTCAATGCTAAGTACCCTTGATTGGGCCTAGGAAGCTTAGGTTGGGATATATGGTAAATACTAGAGGGTGGATACCTCATAGGCCCATGAATCCATTTACCGATAATGGTGTGATACACGGTAAAGCCAAGAGATTTAGATAAAAAAATTCCTCATGGTTTAGGTGGAGAGATATGGAGGCATCCATGCTTGTTTATGGCCTAGTGATCTAGTGGGGATAATAAAGGTTGGTTATATTTATTAGGGTGAGGTGGTTTAGCCTCAGGAATACCTGGATGATTTCTTTGGTTTTGATTCCCACATTCATGCTTGGAATATGGCACGAGGGTGATTGGATGAAGAGAGATTTGGTTAAACCAATCTATGGTTAGATGGAACGTGGAAGTTCCTTACCAGGTTGTCTTTTTCATGCATTAATAAGATTTCCTTTCCTTGCTATTTTATCTGCAAATTATTGGTTCATATGTGGCATTTATGGCTATTGTATCCTTATTATTTATGTTGTTAATATGATGGTTATGAGTACTTTTTATGATAGTGATGATGTATGGATCTTATCATGTTTTGATTATGAATGAATGAAAAATGAATCTATAGCCTAATAGATGATAATGAAACTATTGTGATAAGAAATCAATGATTCTTAGTGGTTCTTAGATAAGTATGAGACCCCTAGGCTCAGATATGTTATTATGACCCATAGAATGCATAGTTGTGACATGTTTGACGAAATTCCTGTCATGGCTAGTGGGGGTCGAGTCAAGTCTTTGTTCAATAATTTTCATTGGCATCATTGTATCTATGTTATTTTTAATTTCTATAAATCCCATGAATTTCTGGGCAGTGACTGTGTCCTGTCCCTGAAATTTAGCATTAAATGCTACACTCATTGGCATAACACTGGAAAAAAGAGGCTACATTTGCACTTAGTAAGGCTCATGGGAGTGACTAGGGCTCTCAGTCGCATGCATTCCTTGGAAATGGAGCGAGTGGGGGTTTAATCCCTTGAAATGTTAAGTTTTATTAGGGGTTGGTCACCTAGAAGGCTGGGTTAGCTCCTAGATTCTTTGCATCATGTGTAGAAGGTTAGATTGGTTGCATTGTGTTGGTTCCACTTCCTTAACTATATATGGGGAGTTGAATTAGATCATAGTAGACTCTCATCAAATTTTTACCCTGGAGGACCAATTAAATTTGGTAAATGTGAGAGGATGGTGTTAAAAAGGGATTGATGCTATAAGGTAGGCAACACTACTAGCTAACATAGAGATCTCGCCCTTTGTGGAGCCACCCGATGGTGTACGACTTTGGGTGCAACATAGTTTGAAACTTCAATATCTTAACGACCTCAGCTGAAATCAGGTTCTTTTGGCTCCCTTTCTCAATAATGAACTGCAATAATAAACCCTTTACACACATATGCAAGTGGAAGAGGTGCTTCCCCTAATTTTGATCTCGAGATTACACCTTTTGGAGATTGGTGGTGGTTATCATCGTAGTGGGTTCAATATCAATGATCTGCTTTCCCTTCTCAGTTCCCTTATCGGGTTTTGGATCAGAGTCAAAGCATGCATTTGTATTTGAGTCTTTCATCTTGGCCACCAACGCCTTCTTCACACAACATTTGTTCATGTTGTGAGTGGCAGTTTTATGGAGCTATTTTGGGTCGCCAAAATACCATATTTTTACCAACCTTTCGCTTCACTTTCACTTCACTTTTAAACCATAATTCTCTTTCCCATAAACTATTTTCATGATTAAATCGAGTTTAGACTTATTATTTTCCAATGCATACATTTTAGTGTTTTTGAGTGAATTTATGATTAAATATTGGAAAAATAACATGTGTTCACTTATATATGAAAGTGGAATGAGTTTCATGATGTTGAGGTTTATTTGAAGACTCCAACAAAGTCATATTTTACCATGAAGCCTCAAATTCGAATTTATAGATTTGATGAAGATTTGGGAGATTCCTTCAAGCTTACTTCATGGAGAAGAATCATGGAAGTTTTGATAATATTTATTATCAAAGATATTATATATTTGTGAGAGGAATTGTAGAGATGTTACTTGCTAAGTGTTAGCACATGGTTGTAAGCACATGAGATATTTGTGGAGTTAGGGGAGATTGTGGATCTCAAATCTTTGTTATTTATCTCAAGTTTATGTATAAATAGGATTTCCTCCTCCATTCCAAGAGGAGGCCTCTTGGAGCATGTATCCAACTTATGATGGAATAGAATAAAGCTTCCTTTTACATGCATTTTAATTCTATAGTTTTAGATGTAAATTTCTTTAATGCAATGTATGAATTTATGGAATATTTTGTTACTTTTCTCTTAGGAGAATTGAGCTCACTCCAAATGGATCAAGGAAGCATTTTGTTTCATTATAAATAGTTGTGAATATTGGTTAGATTTATATATTGGGTTATAATATTGATTGTTGATAGGTCCTGTGAAACATTATGAAGAGACCTCCTGTAAGGGAGATAAGTGTTTTCTTGCCTAAAAAAACTAAGTCATTTAACTCATCTTAATGAATTTTATAACTTTATATGCTTTACTGTTTTCATGAATAATTGATAATTTTGATTGTTTATAGGTCTTGTGAAACATTATGGAAGGACCTCCTATAAGGGAGCTTAATGTTTTATTGCCTAAAATAACCAAGTTAGCTTAGTTTAGAGTCAGTTGCCTACTCCTGGATATATTTTTTTGGCATCATCACAATCTTACGAGTATCCCTAATTGATAATTTAATGAAATAAATTTAAGAAATTGAATTTCTTGACATTTTTGGTGCCATTTCTGGGGATGGTGCTAAGGGATTAGGAATTAGGAATTTAATTCAGTACCAATATTTTTATTTGGTTTAATTCAAGGAAAAAAACTAACTCACGTTGAAAGGATAACTTGGTGACAACAAGATCTTAGCAACATGGGGAAGTATACATATGAGTCAGCTTTGAATCCCATTTTTAGCTGCATATATAAAGAATGATAAATAGGATGCATAAATTTCAATCCATATTTTCACTATAAGAGTTTCAAACTAATCCATTTATGGACAAGAAATATAGAATGATGTTCAAGAATTTGGAAGAGAGCCAAGAGAATGAGGACTGCATTGAAGATTGGTTTCAAAAGGTGACTAGGCCACAACATTCTTCTATTCTTCAATGAATCCTAGCATTTAATCCAAATGTACAATTGATCACTCATATCCTAATGAACATTGAGGTATATTTTTCAAATTTGGATGTGAGCATACTAGATATTTTGATTCATAAATGGCTTCATTGGAAATACTACTACACTTGAAAAAAAAGTCTCTTTCTCAAAATACAGTAGGATAGAATAGGAAAATAAAAACAAACTTGGAGAGTTTTTGAAGTTTTTGATTTTCAAATTTGATTTTATTTATTTTCTTGGAAATTTTTGTGGTGTTGTAAGAGCCACCTCATTCACTAACCGTTGGCAGGAAGATCTACAATCAAAGGGATATTTGCGAAGAAGGAAAAAAATGGAGTTTAGAGAGCTAAAAAAGTTGGAATCAAATTCTTCTTATATTGCTTTTCATATTTCAAATTTGATAAGTATGCTCTCTTCTTGTGCCTTGTTGCGAACTGGAAGATCAGAAAGAAGGAATAAAATAAATGGTTTTGAAAAGCTTTGAGAACTGGTTTAAGTTGTTAACGATGTAGAAAATTCCTAAATTAATTTTTGTCTTCAATATGCAATTTTATTTGTCTCTATTTGCTAACAAATAATTTATTCAATTTGATTTGTATCACTTAAATAAAAATCTGTAATTTTATTATTATATATATATAACAAAATAAATACAAAATGCAAAAATTAAACTAAATATATTTCACACGATAAGAACTGGTTTCTCGTAATTTGTGGACAGGAAGTGCATAATATTCTATGAATAATCCTTGTAAACTTCAGCCCAATCTGCTTCACAGTTTTCGAGAAAACGAGGATCATCACTTTCAACCATTTCATTTATATCTCTAGATCTATCCATTGGATCGATTTGATTTTTGGTATGTAGAAATATTAGGACCATAGGAACCTTCCTACACAATTTCGACCCAGCCTGTTCTGTAGTTCGTTAGAAAATCGTTTATGAAGTTTACAACCATTTCAATTACATCTTGAAATCCATACATTGGATGTTGTTGATTTTTGGTGTGCATAAACATTAGAACAATAGGAACATTTCTAAAAAATTTGGGAAAAATACAACGAATATTTTGTGAGAAAATGGCCCACGAATTTCGCAGTAACACGCCTTGTAGCAGCCTGCAAAAAAAAGAGAGAGTTTTAACTTCAATGTTTTCCTAGTTTTTATAGATTAAATTAGTTGTGAGATCCTTTGTTTTTTTTGCAAGAGGATGAGTTTAATTGAAAATTAAATTTTTTGGTGGTATGAAATTTCTTGAAAAGTGTCCTGGAGTAGTTAGACACTTGATTTTCTCCTAAAAATATTGAATTTTTTTTTGTTGGGTGTTTGTCAAAATTGTTACTTCGTTAGTCAAATTTATCGAATAGTTAATATTTTTAACTTTAAATAATATTTTTATGGATTTTATATCATAAATTAAAATTGTGGTATATTGGTAAGCCTTTAAATTTGTAAGAGAGAGTTCATGAGTTCAAATCCAATACATGCCCAAATTTGTTAACTATTCTACAATATTGACAATCCTTAACTAGGAAACAATTTCACTACCATGGCGAAATTGGATTGGTCCATGTGGCAGCGTATTATAGGTCAAAATTACATAGTCATCACCCAAATGTATGCCACATCATTTTATCTAGTAAAAATTCCACTTCACTTTGCTAGCTCAACGTGCCACATCAATGGTTGACCAGTCAATGCCATGTCATCGCCATGTCAACAGTCCACATCACTACCATGTCATCGCTGCCACATCAATATCTACCAGGTCTATGTTCCATGTCAAATATTTTCCACGTCATCAATCTATGTCATCATCATACTACAACGTGGAAATTTTTAGAATTGCCACATGGCATTCCTCGGTACTGCCACATGGCATCCATGCCTCCATTTTTACCATTTTTCTAAAAAATCAAACAACCTTAACTCTATCATACAATGCCCATTTGATGTGATTTAAGCATCATTGGAAATATCTCAATGAACTCTACATAATGAGATAGGTTTCATTAGCATTTGAGACAATAAAAAATGGTCATTTTTCATGGATTTTACAACAATTGGACTTGGAAAAATCATTTAATCATTAAAAAATGTTTCTAATATGAATATTGTCCAATCCAGTTTTTCAATCACTTAAAACAAATATGAAACAAAGAATTTATCAACGAAACACTAGTGGGTAGTCCAAGATGCATCACTTCCCAACAGGTAAAAGTGCATTTCACTTTTATTTAATCTTCCTTGAATTTATTTTATTAGCAATATTTATGAATTTTATTTGTGTATATATTGTATGAATAGAGACTGATCACCTCTCTCCTTCGAGAATATTACGTTTTATTGCAGATTAGTGCTATGTTTTTGCAGGTTCCAACCTGATCGAAGAAGATCAATTCATGCACAAGTGGTTTTCAAAGACCAATTTATTTTTCAAAAAGAACATGAAGAAGTCAAGTCCATTTCAAATCACATCCATAATACCATTTCTACTCATTCATTTTCCTCTTTATAATCTTACAGTCCATCCATTAATTTCTATGTTCCTAGAAAATAACTTCAAATCTTTTTTCCTTTGCAAGTTTCACACTTTCCTACCTCACTTACATTTCATTCCTAACCCATGAATAAAGACATTCAGTTAACTTACAATGTCGATTTACCTCATTATCCTTTTCCTTTTTCAAAATAAAACCTGCTTCATAAAAGTAAATATTTCATATATGGTCCTCTAAACCATTAATTTATTCTCGTGTTAGATGACAGAGGATTCATTAAGGTCCTCCTTCTAGCAAGTCTTGACCCATTGAATTTAGAAAATTATCTGGATTTGAGACTGAAGTTATTTTTAGTACCTTGAGACTTGCATGCCTTAATTGAAAGTTCTCTTACCAATGAATAGTGGGAATACATCAATGTCCCCTGTTTGTCTGATCTTCTAGGTGACTCGACTTGAACTCATTTATTCATACCTAGTAATATGTACTTTGGCATATTGACTCTCATTGAGATTAATAGTGAGTATTCTTGTGTTGGTTAACGACATTCATTAATGGCCTATAATCCAACAATTTCTTTCTATGTTTGGCATCAAAAAAATTTATTCACATCGAAAAGAATTATGCCACGATGTAGATATGAATGAAGACTATATGGTTCCATGACACTTACAACAACTTGTAGCAGTGTTACAATAAATAAAAATTAACTCTAGAGTTCAGCACCAATAGCTTAGTTCCAAAAACAAGATAGTACAAATGTACCAATTTCAGATCTCATTCTATGTTCATACAACCAAGCAGATCATGTTTTTTCACTTCAAGGTCGATGATCCAATAGTAGCAGCCAAAAATATTCCATCCATACAAAGATCTCTCATATGCATATCTCAAGACCTTCTCAAGTAGGTGACGATATGTTTTTTTTTTTTTCTGAGTAAGACTAAATCTATTAAGTGAAGAAATATAGTACAAACAAGGCTTGCATAGAAGCGAAGCAAGAGAACAAGGGAGCCGGAAATGATAGACTATCAACTTCGGTCTCCATGAACAACCATGACAAAAGTAAAGATAACGGAAGGTACATAAAATAAAGAAACTAGTCTAGGGAGCCGACCCAGAATGGGTGGAGTCTCCCAGCCGGCATTTTTTGCCTTTCTTTTTGCTGATTGTAACCCAGCCATTGAGAGATGGCTGGACGGGAACCACCTGCAAACTGATCTGCGCAGAAGGAGGAGTCTCCTTGTTTAAATCTAAAGACGACTCATGAGTACGCTTCTGCGAAGTTGGAGGAGTCGTGGGATCTGTTGGGCGTGCTGGTGGCACTTCCCTCGGGGGGATCTGATTCTCCTCCTCCACCTCTATATCCTCCTCATCAGAGCTGCAGAAAGCTAAGTCATCCATAGGAGGTCTATCACAAGGTTTCCAGTTCTTGGATTTGGATTTGCGTGGGATGTTCCTCTTTTTGTCGAGAAACATCTCACAAGTATTCTGAAGATGCCCAGTCTGATGGCAGTGGCGACATCTGAAGGCAGTGTTCTCATAGTCTAAAGTTTGCGTCCAATGAAAGTCCCCCACTTTGAGGTTGATCTGATCAGGGAGCCCTTTGCTAATGTCTATTTCTGCGCATATTCTGCCATAAGTATATAATCCTTTCTCGCCTCTAGAGGTGTCCGTTGCCAAGAAGCGGCCTAATTTATCCCCAATTCCTTGGAAGACTGCAAAATGCCATAGATGAGCAGGGAGATTTGGAAGACGGACCCAAATGGGTAACTTGGTGATGACAGCCGAAGAGGGATCGAAATCAGGGAACCAGGGGGTGAGGAAAAGTCCCGCTGATCCCCAGAACCAAGGGCCTCCTGTTAAGGCTTTCTTGTAGTCGTCGCTGAAGATAAAGACTACAATGAAGAAGCCTTTCGAGCAGAAGAAGACTTTGCAGTTTTTGGTCCAGTTGGAGTGAAGCCACTGGTATAGATCAGCCGTACGAGGCCATAGTCCGTTAAATCTGCATATAATGGATGTTTCTGCAAGCGTCTGACATTGATCATCCAAAGTTGGATGAGAGATTTCAATGGATGGAGTATCCTCCATTTTATCCACCAAGAAAGGCTTGGGAGCCTCTGCTGGTTTGGCAGACTGCGGTTGGGCAGCATCTTTGCAGACTGCATCTTTATAAGAGAAAGAGGGGGCAGAGGAGGTCTGCCCAATGGAACCACCTCTTAAACGAAAGGAAGCCACAATGGAAGCATCTTTAAGAATACTGTAAAAAGAAAGGGGCTGGGGATTCATAAGTTGCTTACCCTTATGAAGCAATCTGAGGTAGGTGGAGGGGATCCCCAGACGGTGTTCGAGTTTTTGAAGGATGTCCTGCACAAGATCTGTTCTGCTTGCCCACAGCATTATTGTCTTACCCGAGAGTTTTACTTGGATCTGGAATGCTTGCGATTCTTCAGGCGTTTCTGGCTGGATTGGGATATGAGACTGCTTCCAATAGACAGCCGACCTGTCCATGTCCAGTTTTGGAAACCTCACATGCGGGCTCGGTGAACCAAACCTCTGCATGCGTTTGACAGCGAGGAGATCTATGAGATCTGCTAGGTTGCTATTACCCACCTTGTGAGCAGCTATCGAGGCGGTTGCATTAGGACTAACTGGAATATTAGCCAGAAAAACGGCCATCCAGACGGCTGCAGCCACAGATTCGATGGGTCCATCCTTGAGCGAAGGTTTGGGAGGTAATGAAGCCTGCAGATTCAGATCTGCTACCTTGCCGATGGGAATGGCTTGCCGTGGCGTCGCTGCAAGTGATGTGGCATTGCTGGCCTCTGTGAGGACGCCTGCTCCAAAGCCGTCTGAAGCAATGTCAAGAAACGTAGCCGCCCAGACGGCGTCTTCATAATCTTCAGGAATGCTCCTGTGCTGTGGCAGGCAGACGAGCAAGTTCCATTCTTCAGTTTGGAGCAGGAATAGAAGGCGTCCGGCCCTCAGAGCTGCCGAGCCGGCGTTGACCAGAGAGGCCTCATTGCAAACCCTAGAAGTCCCTATCGCCATCGCAGCTTTTTTTATGAAAAAAAAAACCAGATTCAATCAAAAAAAATAAAAAAAAAATAAAAAAAAATAAAAAATAAAAAAAAAAATTAATCAAAAAATAAATAAAAAAATTTAAAAAAAAATTAAAAAAAAAAAAAATCAATCAAAAAAAAAAAAAATAAATAAATAAATAAATAAATAAATAAATAAATAAAAAATAAGTAGGTGACGATATGTTGTTTTCCACTCTTTAATCAATAATTTCTTGAATGCTAAAATACATGTATTTGGAAAATTTCCCAATTTGTCCTTTCATATACTTCCCTATTTCATGCCATTCTATGTCTTCCTTATTTGCTACATTTTCCAAGGATGGAAAAGACCTTCAGTTTCGGGGGGGGGGTTGTATTCATCATTCCTTATCTTCATTACACTATTTTTCGATCACCTATTTCATAACCTCGTATAATTTTGACAAACATGCTTTTCCCATTTGAAATATGTTTTTATAAACACCTTGATTGACTTCCATAATGCATCATTGGTTCTCAGATGAAGCACACATTCCTAAGCAAAACCACCATATGGAGGATTTTCCAAATAATTTTTGCTGTCATAGATACATCAATTTTCAATAAGCTATACATAGCCTATTTACATAGCATGTTTTTCACAACAATTTCAAGAAAATGAGGTTAACAAGTTTGTTCGATTACCGAATTATCATTTGGAATGTATTTATATGGTTTAATTTTCAAGATCATTCTTTGTTGTAGAAAGAAGAAGAGTAAAAATGAAATTTTTTTCACACAAGAACCAACACTTGCAATATTTATGGTTGTCACACAAGAACCAACCATAAGAAAAAAATGTTGCTACACATCAGAAAACAAGACTCCATCACATAGATCAACAAAGGCAAAGCAAGTTTGCATGAGGACATGCAACACCTTCAGTTGGGGGGAATATTGGGTCGCAAAAATGCCATATTTTTACCAACCTATTTTCATGATTACATCAGGTTTAGAATTATTATTTTCCAATGCATTTGTTTTAGTGTTTTTGAGTGAATTTATGATTAAATATTGAAAAAATAACATGTTTTCACTTATTTATGAAAGTGGGATGAGTTTCATGATGTTTGTAGGTGTATCTGAAGACTCCAAAAAAGTTATATTTGATCACCAAGCCTCAAATTCGAATTATAGATTTGATGAAGATTTGGGAAATTCCTTCAAGAATAATTCATGGAGAAGAATCATGAAAGTTTTGATAAGATTTCTTATCAAAGATATTAATAGAGATTTGTGAGAGGATTTGTAGAGATGTCACTTGCTAAGTGTTAGCACATGGTTGTAAGCACATGAGATATTTGTGGATCTCAAATATTTGTTAGTTATATCAAGTTTATGTATAAGTAGGAGTGCCTCCTCCATTCCAAGTGGAGGACTCTTGTAGAATGTATCCAAATTATGATGGAATATAATAAAGCTTCCTTTTACATAAATTTTCATTCTATAGTTTTACATGTAAATCTATTTAATGCAGTGTATGAATTTATGAAATAGTTTGTTACTTTGCTATTAGGAGAAATAAGTTCACTCCAAATGGATCAAGGAAGCATTTTATTTCATTGTAAACAGTTGTGAATATTGGTTATATTTATATATTGGGTTATAATATTGATGGTTTATAGGTCCCATGAAACATTATGAAGAGACCTCCTATAAGGGAGCTTAGTGTTTTCTTGCCTACAATAACTGAGTCATTTAACTCATCTTAGTATTTTTTATAGGTTTATATGTTTTTTTGTTTTCATGAATACTTGATAATTTTGATTGTTGATAGGTATTGTGAAACATTATGGAAGGACCCCCTATAAGGGAGATTAATTTTTTCTTTTCTGCAACAACCAAGTTTTCTTAGATTAGAGTCAGTTTCCTACTCTTTCATATATTTTTCTCGCATCATCACAAGCATACAAGTATCCCTGGTTGATAATTTAATGAAAGAAAATTAAGAAATTGAATTTCTTGACAAAATCACAACACTTGTTGATGTACTTCTTCGCCTTCCCATTATTCTTGGCTTGCTGCTTCGAGGAGTTTCCTAGGGGGTTGCAACCTAACTCTTCCCTTTGATCTATGGCATGGTGGCACCTATGATATACTTTGGGTTCGAAGATCCAAAGTCTCACTTCTTCTGCTTGAATTTGTTATCAATATTATCAACATATCAATATGCTACACCAAGCGAGGAGATGTCCAGGAACTCCATTTCCTCCTGAATGTATTTGTGCAAGAAAGTGCAGTACTTGAGCTCCAGGTGTTTCTCAAAATATTTGATAACCAACTTTGTGCATAGGTTATGGAAAAGATACATTATCTCATGCACATCTTGATCCCTTTGTTGTTGCCACATAGTCCATTGTATGTACTTGTCCTCATAGATCCCCATGGGGTAATACTGTTTCTTAATGGATTATCAAAAAGAATACCAAGTGGGTGTGACTGAAAATAGTGAGGTTTCTCTCTCATCCCTCTTTTCACAGTAGGTTTCCCACCAGTCTTTGACATGGGGGACGACTTTAAGGAGTGAAAAATAAATCTTTTCTCGATTGGAAAAATCATGAACCGAAAAACACCCTCGCAAAAAATTTAACCATATATCTATGATGTCTACATTTATCCAGCCTTCAAATATGGGAATGTTAAAATTGACTTGTACCTTGAAGGGAGTTGCACCTTCAGAGTGGTTTCCAGATGAAGATGCGTTGATTTTGGGCATCTGCTAAAGGATCCGGGAAAAGTTATCCATCATCGTGTTCCTCTGTCACTTGAGGGCTTCTTCAAGCTATATTTTGAAAGTATCTCTTACTTCCTCCTCTTTATTTTCTTCCACCATGGGAGGTTGTTGAGGTTTATGCGGTTGGTCTTACAAAGGTTCAACTAGTTTGAGCCATAAATCCTTATACACCAACCTCATTGGGGACATGCAAAGAAAAACAAAGAAAGAGAAGATCTTTCTGATACCACTAATCTAGAATTATGCAAGAATTCAACAAAATACATACATAAAAATAAAAATATGTATGCAACATAAATAAATCTTCATTTCATAAATATGAAAGAACTGAAAGCTTCTTACATACATAATGGAAATAAACTAGCTCGGGTGATGGTAGCTTATCTCTGAGAAGAGATGTGGCAACTACATCCTCTGAAATGTAATACAATGAGGCTCAAAGACCTATTTATTATTGAGAAAATATGGAAAACCATAAATATCTAAAAACCTAACCTTATGAGATGAAGTGCTAAAATTTTGGGCCCCGTTGGGGTAAATTGGTACATCAAATTCTTGGGGTCGTAACTTTGGCATCAATATTAGTTTGATGTGCGTGATACCTCATTAGAAATATTTATCTAAGGACTAAAATTTTGACTATAAACATTTATCAAAGAGTAACATTTTCCCGTTAAAAAAAAACGTCATTTAAGGCCTCAAAACAAATTTGAAAGTTTGGTACCCGAAAAAATGCGAAAAATAGTAAATTGTGCTACAATTACGAAAAATGAAAGAAATAAAGGTAAAATTGTGGGGGTTCAAGGGAAATATGTGGGTGGCCACAAATATCCACCTAGATCAAAAGGGAATTGGAATCTACACAAAAACTATCCTCTACAACATTCTACAATATTTTGTTCATAGTCATACACTAAATCCAGTGGAAAATATTCATTACATTCATGATATATATCAAAAAATTATAAAATTTGGAAGGGGTGCTTTAGTTTAATATATGGCACAATAATAGACATTAAAAAATTCAATGTACTATGAAATAATCATAAAATAACCTACAATATTATGCCACCATCATACAAAATAAAATACATGAACTAAGACAATTCAATCATCATCAAGTTTCTATTAATATTTAAAAGGCGTTAGGTGCACCATTACAACATTACCAATTTACCCTAGATCAGATCACCAACCTATTCAAAATAACATTACAATATTAGAATAGAAATACCCAAACTAACCTAAAATTGACCAACTCAATTTTCCTTGACTTGCACCTATTTATATGTGGACCCAAGAAAATGGCATTAACATGGAAAATATTTACCATGGGATAGTAGACTACAATTGATATTATTGACTCAATAAAAAATGGTCCAAAATATTTAGTCAAATTTAACCACTTTAACTCGAACATCACACGCACAAATCCTTTCCTCACACTTTTTCATTCTATGACACTTTTGTGCATTGATCCTTTTCTGGAAATTTTTTGTGCCAATCCTTTTATGAAAATTATCTACTCTGGTCCTTCTGCGTCATTTCCTTCTCTTCACTTCTACACACAATTTCTCCAAAACTGTCAAAGTTCCTCCATGTCTTTCACCCCAAAAATAGCCCCAACAGGTCCCCAACAGTCACCTATGGCTCATCTCAAACCACTTAGTTGGCATACAACGTGGGTATTTTCTTCATGATTTGTGTAATATTCCCATCTTAACAATAAATTAACTATAGAAAAATAAGTATTCATCTTACTTGTAAGCGTTAAATAATAACAATACTATCATATTTTAGAGGTTTTTTATTTTTATTTTTATTTTTGAATGAAACTTGTCACCTCTTATCATAACTAGAATTTCTTTATATTAAAAAAAAAATATATATATATATATATAACCAGAAGTAACCCATCACCTTTCAATTTTTCTTTACCTGTAAAGGTTGCTCCAAAATTTCTTAAGCCTTCATTTATATTGTAAGATAGAGTGACACCAATTTGGACACCCATTTGTTATTTTTTTCTTTTTATTTCCCCCACAATGGTATCTACATACATACATATACCTACATCTCTTTACTTTGTATATTATGTTCATGTTTTAATAAACCAACCATATAACTTCTAAATAACATATTACTTCATGATTCTTTTGAAATCCTCACAATACATGAGTTAACACACACACACACACACACACATATCCCCTTTGACCCACACAACGTAATATATAGGTGAATATATGTGGTATATTATCAACCTTCCATGTTGATTGGTATTTATTATTACAGACACATTTATTATTATGTAAAGGGTGTTTTTTCCTTGTTCCTTTCTCTTCATGATATTAAGGCATATGGTGACTTGTAAGTATGCCTTAGAGAAACTGTCTGATAGCTCATCAAGATTCATTTGGCAATTGACACATGGTGTAGAACCTATGTGGCACTGGCACATGTTGACAGATCTAACACTCTGAATTGTGTTTCAGTAAGGAATAACTTAGATTGATCAACAAATGGGGTTAGGGTAACTATCTACCCCATCCTGTCAGCATCGTCTCATTGTGCATTTACCTCGATGGTGGTTGGCAGCTCTGATCTCTAGTCTATTGTATATGATCTTCAACTTCTGGCTATATATGGTTCTACTGATGATTTCCTTAAGGAATTTCTAGCTGGTGCATTAGGGTTTATGGTCCATTTCAATTTCAAGTGAAATTACAAGAGGTAAATGCGTCTTTGCTCAGATGTATTCCATTAGTTTTTTTTTTTTTTAATTTTGTTTTATTTATTCAATGTGGGACTTGGGGTTCACACTAACTTATTCACTACCTTTTGATAGGATAATAGTCCTCAGTAGGAGTGAGGGTTTTCATTTATTCTCTTATATTTCCTTCAAACATAGAGGTGACAACTCTCAAACCCTTATATTAAACTGGTCGTTGTTGAAGGAGTTCTTAAAGGAAGTTCCAGGTGAAAACTGCAAAATAACCTTAAATTTATAATTTATTTTAGTTTTATTTTCATAGTTATAATTCATGTTGTGAATTCCCTCCCCTTTCTTGCAAGGTTGCGATGGAAAGGGCATATCATCTTGTCTCATCCACAAGTAAGAC
Organism: Pinus albicaulis; assembly: GCA_034641835.2. Lineage (NCBI taxonomy): Eukaryota > Viridiplantae > Streptophyta > Pinopsida > Pinales > Pinaceae > Pinus > Pinus albicaulis. The sequence continues at coordinate 967,347,150 of CM076579.1, forward strand.
TTCAATGCCTGGTAAATTATTCTAGTTCTTTATTGTATATACATTATATCATGAGAATGGTTACTCATGTTGATAACAAACTACACTTGCAGGTATTCTTATAAAGTTGAGCTCCGTTACAGTTAGAAAGGGGTTTTCGCTAGCAATTCCAACCTTCTTTTTCAAATCATTAATGTTGGGTTTAGGTTCTAAATATTTCGTTCTTCCTACTAGGTTAATTATGGTAACTAAATGGAACCCAAGTGTCATGAAAAGGCTTTATACACTATGAATGTTCTTCTTACTCTCATGCTAGGCCTGCTCACAACATTAGGGTAAGAAATTTCTCCCGAAATTGTAGCAGTTGAAATTCTCTTTCCTTTGTACTTCTTTAGCCTGGGGATTTGAGTAATAATTTATTATGGAATTCCATGAACCCCTGAATGATGGTATATTTTATATTTATGACACCTTTTACTTTATAATATTTATTTAAAATTGGAGGCCTTCCTACCCTTAGGGTTTTGAAGAGGAACAAGGGTTATTGTTCAAATTTGATTCACATGTATATATTTATACTCCCATAATGTCTTGTAGTTCCATTCTATATTTGTTAAAAACACTTTGCCTCAAACTTTATCCTCAAGGACTAAAATCTAAACTCTTGGGGGTATTTATTCATTACAAAACTTTTACATAATGTTTTTTTTACAGTTTCTAACTAGTTCTTGGATAACAGTACATACAAATTTCCTTATTTATTTATATACTGAAGAGTAGAACCTCTTGTTTTGTTTTATGAGTGTATGAAGAAAATATTTCGTTCTTGATAATTATTGGTTCAATGAATTTTCCTTACAACTTTACTTTAATCATACTTCCTTTCACATATGCAATAACTTTATTTTTCAAGAATGTAATACCCTGTATAATATATCTGTGCTAGTCATATTTAAATATTTGTTTACTTATTTTTATTTTTCTATTATATATATATATATATATATATATATATATATATATATATATATTATCTTATCTAGTTTAGAGACTCTGTGGTTACTTGTAATGGGAAATCACTACCAATTCTATGCATCGTAACCCACTCAAGCCCAATCCCAACTCTGTGAAACTCTAAAGGTGATATTCTTCTCTCAAGAATTCATGAGTACAACTTGGACATAAAACCCATAATTGTACCTTATTATTCTAGTAGTTTTTGAATATAATAAACAAAACACTTATTAGAGACAACTCTTATACCATTCAAGTTGAATTTTTATTTTTATTTTCCCTATTCTTGATTTTTACCTAACACAAAAGAATTTATGTATTCACAAATAGTCATAAATTTTAATCTCACCTATAGGCACATACTTCCTAATTTGAACCTTGTTTCTATCTCCCATTTGAATATAATCACAGAGTTAGTCTAGCAAATAGATTTCTCTAATCTTAGTTAATTCTAGAACCTGTAATTAATATTTCATTCACAACATATCCACAATTCACATAGCTTACACAAGAAATTCAAGGCATAAATAATTATATATTTCCTTTTAGGAATAAGCCAAAGGCTACCACATTCCTTTCAACATTGAACTGACTTGTGCAGACATTTTCCCCTAAGCTCTTCCTCTAACTGTCAAGTAAATAAACGAATATTATTGGAGTTTTTTACCTCCACAACCCTATGCATCATCCTGCAGACCATTTTCCTAGGTTTACCGCTATTTATCTCCCATTGGTAAGGTTTATCCAATTATTGTATTTATCTCCCACAATATATTGTTAAGATTCCACCACAAGGTATATCTTTCCAACCTTGTAATTACCAAGGTGTTTTGCAATCTCTTTTTAATCTCTTGTTTTTTGTTCTTTCATAAACTCTAAATCAAGGCAATATAAAAAGATAATTCTCTTTTCTTACTTTTTGTTTCTCTGCCTCTTTAGGCATAGCTAACTTCAATTATTTTCCCCTTATAGTTAGAGGTGAATATCTAATGTTAGCCTCTTAACATATTTTTGAGAGGATTAATAATCTAACATTAATTCTCATTCATTATTATTTTTCTTTTGTTAGAAAATAAAAAAATATTCTAGCACATGTATTTTAATTTCACCAAATAAATAAAGCCACAAAATAAGTCTTTCCTGGGGTATTACATCTCCCCTCACCTTAAAAAGGTGCCACCATCCTTGGTGTTTAACCAATATCAACCTTCATGCAAATTAGATCATCTTCATTTAATTATGATCTTTTAATGTTGCTACTTTTACTCATAGTAAAAAATGTGTCTCACTTCTACTCACACTTATTCTGCATAAGTGTCTTAAAATTTAACTCAATGCATCTGCCACCTTATTTTCCTTCCCCTTTATGTGCTTGATGTCAAAATCATAGTCACTTAAGAACGCCATCCACACAACGTACCTGAAATTCATGTCAGTTTGGATGAAAATATATTTCAGACTTATGCGATCTGTTATTAGAGTGAACTTATTTCCAACCAAATAATTTCTCCACATTCTCAGGGCATGAATAACTACCACAAACTGTAAATCATAAACCACATATTTCTTTTTGTGTTCCTTTAATTTATGGCAGTATTAAGCTATTACATGTCCCTCTTTATTTAAAAATCCCCCAACGCTTTCTAAACATGCACATGTACATATACAAATTCTTTATTCAGATCAACTATTTTTAATATCAGTGCTACTTTCAGAAGGTGTGTTAATCTCTCAAAAATTTCCTGGCATTTTTGTGTCCACAAAAAACTTACACCCTTCTTGTGTAAGGAGGTTATGGGATGTGCTATCTTGGAAAAATATTCTATAAATATGTAGTAGTACCTAGTAATTCCCATAAATGATCTTATATCAACCACATTTTTTGGAATTGGAAAATCTAAAATGGCCTTCACCTTCTCGGGGTATAATATTAGACCTTCCTTGGATATTACATGTCCAAGAGATTGTATCTTGTCCTAGAAGAACTTGCACTTACTAATTTTTTCATATAGTTGATGTTCTTGCAAGGTCTCTAACACTATTTCCATGAGCTATTTTTTTTCTTCTTGAGTCTTGGAATGAATTAATATATCATCTATGAATAATAACAAAAAATTATCTAGAAACTTAATGAACATATTATTCAACAAACACATGAATATAGTAGGTGCATTATTAAGTCCAAAGGGTAACACTGTAAATTTGTAATGTCCATACCTTGTGTGCAAAGTTGTTTTGGATATATTATCCTTTTTAATCCTTAGCTAGTGATAACCTAATCTGAGGTCTATTTTTGAAAATATAGTCACCCCTCTTACTTGATCAAAGACATCATATATTCTCAGAAAGGGGTACCTATTTTTAATAATCAACTTATTTAATTAATGGTAATCAATACACAGTTTAAAATTCTAATTCTTCTTCTTTACGAAAAGAACCAGTGCACCCCATGGTGAAACACTGAGTTTGATATACCATTTATTAATAATTTCTTGTAATTTCATTTTTAATTCCATCAACTCGGGTACGCTCATCTGATACAAAGCTTTTGACACTGAAACTACCCTTGGTATTAATTATATGGATAAATCTATTTCTCTTTTTGGGGGAAGACCTAGAATTTCGTCTAGAAACACATCCAAGTAGTCCTAAATAAATTCCAAGTCATTTATAGATTTATCAATTTTGTTTAAAGAATGATCCTCCACTTGGATGGCTAGAAGTTGATATCCTTTTCTTTCATCCCTTTTCAGTTGCAAGGATGATATATGTCATACAAATATATGCCTTGATATGCCCCTTATAACTGCCATTTATTCGTCTTCAACTGTACATGTAACACTTTTATTTAGAAAGTTTACAATTTGTTGGTTCCTTTCCAACCAATCCATCCCTATCAGAATTCCATATAGATCGAGGGTAAAATATTTAAATTTATGGTAATCTAAATTCCACCTAAATATATTGAACATGCATTTATCTAGTTTTTAAATTTTATTTTTGTTGCCATAGTCAACTGAACCAACCAGGAATTCTTATATTTTTCAGATTTAATTTTACATTTTTATACCACCTAAGGGCTAATAAAACTTATGTTATTGCCAATATCTATTAATATAAAAAAAATTTGGTAAAAAATAATACCTTTAGTTTCCACCATTATGGGTGGTCTCCACTTGGTGTCTTTCTAGTGCCACATTGATACGTAATATGTTTTTGGCTACATCATTGACTATAGAGGCCTCCTGCACGTGTTGTATATTTTGCACCAACTAGGTAGTGTAAGGGAAGTTTTGTAATAAATGAGGTTCTCCACAACCCCAACACCTTAGAGGTTCTTTATCTTTACCATCACCTCCTTTATTGGCATCCACTTGTTTAGACCCAACTTGAGATTGGCCTTGTGTTTTTATTGGTTGACTGCTATTTTTATTCCAACTCTAGTTCTGGTTAATTTTTTGGGGCTGCTTAAAGGACTCTGATTTTTCACTCTTTTCACCTTGAGCCATCTACTCCTTTTTTCTTGTTGGAACCATATTTTAATTTTTTTATTCTTCTTATCTTTTTAATAACATATTCAATATTTTTTGTTACATAGTCCATGGTATTCGGGTTATCATACTCAATTATTTCCCTTAAAAAGGTGGAAGATAACTTAAAAATCGATGAATCTTATCATTTTCATCCTATAAGTATGGTACACAACACAATAAATGAGTAAACATATTTGACCAAATCATCCATTTTCATTTTACCCAACTTCATTTCATGAAATTCCTTGGTCTTGTCATCAAAGTATATATGTGTTAAGTAATTCGCTTGAAATAAACATTCACAAATTCTTTCAAGTCAACCTCTTTTCCCTCTAAGTTATGGATTGTCCTCATTTCTCCCAATGACAAGGAGGCTTTTCCCTTCAATTGATCAATAGATAGCTTGTATTTTAATTCAGTGGAATAATCATATACTTGAAAATACCTATTAATGTTAAGAAAACAAGCCTCAAAAAACTATTTCGTTTCTCCATCGAAGGTTAGGGGTCAATTTTTCATAAATTCTACAAGAATTTCCACTCTAGGGTTTTTCTCTAGACTTGTATACATTTTCGAGGAATTGTGTTCCTATGCTCCCTCCATCCCTTCGTCCTGAATTTCTACCATATTTTCAACATTTTTTCACTTAGAGGTCTCAACCTGATTCTGCTTATTCCCCACCATTTCCACTACCTTGGGGATTGTTTTTCCTATTAAATTCTTAATGAGCTACTCCTGCTCTATGTTGGCCTTCAGTAGTTTCTCTAGTCTAGTCGCATGTTTATCAATTTTGTTTGCAAATTCTTCATCATATTGAACACCTCTATGATGGATATCTGCAATCATTGTACGAAATGTACATAAAGTTCTTCTTCACCTATAAGGTTTCTTTCTGGTGGTTCATCCATTCTTGGTGCTTTGACATGTTTCTTTCTTGATTTCTTTCTCTATATATACACCAAAATTAATAAGTTAATAACAATATTATTAACTCAAGGTCTTAGTGTTGAAACCCTTTTCTTTGATACCATATGTAATATACTTATCTTAAAAATAAAGTAACTTCCAGAAAATAAGCATTCATCTTACTTGTAATAGTTAAATGAAAGCACTACTATCATATTTTATTGGTTTATTTTTGTTTTCCTTTTTATTTTTGAAATAAATTTGTCACCTCTCGTCATAACTATAATGTGGGCTATATTTTTTGAAAAAATATAATAAGAAGAAAACCATCACCTTTTAGAGGTTTATTTTTGTTTTCCTTTTGATTTTTGAAAGAAAATTTTCAACTCTTGTCATAACTATAATGTGGTTATATTTTTTGAAAAACTATAATAAGAAGCAAACCATCACCTTTCATTTTTTCTTTACCTATACAAGTTTCTCCAAAATTTATTTCCTTAAGCCTTCATCCATTTATATTGTAAGATCTAGTTACACCCATTTGGGCATCAATTTGTTTGTTTTTTCTTTTTCTTACCCCCACAATGGTATCTACATATATGCATGGACCTACATTTCTTTACATTGTATATTATGTTCATGTTTTAATAATTCAACCATATAAATTCTAAATAACATATAATTCAACATATGAGTTTATATATATATATATCCCCTTTGACCCACACATCGTAATATATAGGTGAATAAATGTGGTATATTATCAACTTTCCATGTTGATTGGTATCTATTCTTATAGGCTCACATATTATTATGTAAAGGGTTTTATTTACTTGTTCTTTGCTCTTCACAATATCAAGGTATTTGGTGACTTGTAAGTATGCCTTAGACCAATTCTCCAACAGCTCATCAAGATTCACGTGGTAATTGACACACGGTGGAGCACCTATGTGGCACTTGCACATGTTGACATATCCAACACTCTAGATAGTATTTTAGTAAGGGAAAATTTAAATTGATTTGAAAAAGGGTTAGGCTAACTATATACCCCATCCCATAGGCACCGTCTCATTGTACGTTTGCCTCGATGGTAGTTGGGAGCTTCATTCTTTGGTCTCAAACTCTACTGTATACTCCTTTTGAATGCTGGTTATCTATGGTTCCAATGGAGAATTCCTTGAGGGATTTCCAACTGGTGCATTAGGTTTTATGGTTCCTTTTTATTTTAGGTGCAATTACAAGAGGTAAAGGTGTCTTTACTCAAATATCTTCCATTGTAAATTTTTATTTTTTATTTTGTTTTTATTTATTCAATGTGGGACTTGGGGTTCACGCTAAATTCTTTGTTACCTTTTGATAGGATAATAGGCCTTGGCAAGAGCGAGCGAGACTTTTTATTTCTTTTCTTGTCTTTCTTTCAAACTCAGGGGTGACAACTCTCAAACCTAGTTTTTATTTATTTTTCTCTCTTTCCTTCAAACATAGGGGTGACAAATCTCAAACCCTTAGGTTACACTTGTTGTCACTGAAGTGGGTTTTTAAAGGAATTTCTAGGTAAATTATGCAAAATAACCCTAAATTTCCATTTTATTTTAGTGTTATCTTCCCAGTTATAATTCATTTTCTGAATTCCCTCCCCTTTCTCACAAGGTTTTGATGGAAAGGGCACATCATGTTGGCTTGTCCACAGGTAAGACTTTAATTTATAATTGATTTTCTGAATTCCCTCTCCTTTCTCGCAAGGTTGCAATGGAAAGGGAATATCACCTTGGCTCCTCCACATGTAAGATTTTAATCCCTGGTACACTATTAAGTCAACACGAGGCTTAATGGTTAAGAACTTGTGATTTATCTTGGGAGGTCACAGGTTTAAAACTGGTGGTGGGTAGGGATGTCTTTGGCCTGCCATGACCAATCTAGAGGGATAAATGTCCCATTGGGATCTAACCATGGTATCCAGACACCTCAGTCCTTGTGAAGTCATGAGTTAATATGTGGCTTGTAGGTTGTTGCATATACCCAATAAGGTTGCTTAGTTCCCTATCTCAAAACAAATCCCTAGTACATTTTTCCTATATATATATATATATATATATATATATATATATATATAGATATATATATCATTAGAATGGTTTCTCAAATTGTTAAAAATCTACACTTGCAGGTATATTATTGAAATACTGTGGCTTGCGGGTTGTTGCATATACTCGGAAAAGTTGCTTAATTCCCCATCTAAAACCGATACTGGTTTACTATATATATATATATATATATATATATATATATATATATATATATATATATATATATATATATATAACGTTAGAATGGTTACTCACCTTGTTTAAAAGCTACACTTGTAGGTATATTCTTGGAAAATTGAGCTTCGTTACAGTTGGAAAGGGGTTTTCAATATCGATTCCAATCATCTTTTTTCAGCTTTAAGCTTTATGATGATGCGAGTTTTTTACACCACAGTCAACAAGAGAGTAACAATATAGACTAGAGCTCTTCAAATAGCCCTAACCATTTGGTATGGTAGGAAAAACTAATGTTAACTATATTTTTAACCTTTCACCTCTTTCTCTTGCGAAAAGGGAAATATAAAGGAAAATTAATGCTAACTATATTATCTATGTAAACCTAAACTAATATTGAAATATAATACAAGAAAAAACTACAAAATAATGTTAGATAAACTAAAGCAAGATGTTATAATACAAGTAATGTACAAGACTATATTACAAGAAGAAAATAACATAAAATATTTTAACTAGTGTGTGAAATGTAGATGTGTTTTTTAGCAAATTATAAAAGGGTACAATATGAAAATTAGTTTCTAATTTATAAATGAAATTATATATTAAACTAAAAGAAATAATTCTTAATGTCATATAAATGAAATACTTAAATTTACTTTATCTTGATCTATCATAATAGGAACAATAGCCACCCCGGCCTCATAATGGCCTCTCGTAAGGAGGAGAGTAGGGAGGTGTGCGTGAACGCTCTCTTTTGGAACCACCCCTCTATCACGCCCCTATACCTTTGGTGTCTTTCAACCACGCTATAGATGGGTTCGACACTATCGTACTTTTTATTTTTCCAAGTACTCAAGTATATAGATTATGCCTTTAGCAATAAAATTTCAATCAGTTAATCAAATGTTCTTTAAATATGCGGAAATAAACATAAACACCATTATAAATACACAAGTATGCCCATAAATACAAGGGAGGGGCAACTCCCTATTAATAATGAGTCCACCCAATAATATGTTTCATAAATATGAAATAATATAAGTCCAATCTAGCAAAAGCTACTTCTACTCCTTGGCAAGGCAAGTTAGCCTTTTAACCAAGCTTCAAGGCTTGTTAACCATTAAAATAGCCTACAACAATAATTTACAACATCAGATTTTCACCTTGGGAATTTTCTGCATAAGTCTGCACAAGTGTTGTCGGGTCACTTGGGTCACTCAGGTCGGCACTGTAAATCAGTTCAAACCATCCCACGAGTTCCCTGTGTGTCCAATATGCTTCCTAGCTATGTAGTTAGATGCGGTCCATCAATATGCACCTACTGCAACTTTTGACACTCAATTCCGACTTACAATACTCCCGGAAGGACTTCCAAACAGAAGTTTAGTTCATGTAGATGTCTTGCCTGACCCAACCTACACTACGAAAGTTCTGCACGTCCTGCATGTCCATCACCCGACCTGACCTACGTGCTACCCGACTCAACCCACCTTGCAGTGTGGACACCCTGTAGAGGAATTTTGCACGCCCTGCACGTTCAACAACCCGACTCGACCTACGCTCGCCTTCCTTCACCGTTGCCATGCTTCTTCCACCAATGAGCTGTTGGATAGCTTGTGATGCTCCAATGCTTATGCCTTGATTATTGCATGAATTCGTTGATTATTTTCATGACCCGGGTCACTCGGTGGACCCGAGCCGACCCCACCAACACCCTTCGCTCAACTCGTCTGTACTTGGTGTAGCATCGGCCGCACCCCAAGATGTCAGCTGCTATAACGTTTAATACGTCAGCTATGTGTGACGCGCCCGCTATAATGTACAACAGCATGCCCATCGCCACATGCCCATGCTCGCACCCACTATGGTGCGACGATCCATCCATGACATCGCATGACGCCTGAATTTTGTCAAACGCCCCGATGGGCACACCCGTTGTGTTGAATTTGCCTCATGAAGTGTGGGCCTTACATACTCCCCCACTTAAAATATGAATATTGTCCCCGATAGTGCTATCATATTTGCATCATATCGTCGCAAAGTGTTGTCGCAACTTTCATCGCAATATATCATCGAACAATATCATCGCAACGCCGTTGCATATACCAGCAAGGTTCATGTCCATGAAATATCTTCTCAATGCATGATCATCAAGACATCTACCACAATCATCACATGTTATACCATTGTGGGAAGTCAATCTCCTCAACAAGGTTCCATGGTGTTGCAACATATACTGTGTTAACCCACCACATATCATCAATGTTGTGTGAAATTATGCATCAAGTACTCCAACCAACTCAACACAACAAAAGCTGCCATGTATCCAACATAACTCCAAACACTTCTAGACCCCATAACTCAAACTAGTCGGGTGATCAATCCAACCATACATCCTCATCGTGAGAATGCACATCCTCATACCATGCGTTATTTGTTCCTTCTACAATCTGTCACTTCCATCAACTTGATCAAGACTCAATCTCATCCAAAATTCCATGTTTTGGGTCCATGAAGTGTATCCATCTCATCCAAAACATGTTGTCCATGATGCTAATTCATGCGCTACTTGTATGGAAAGTAGTATCATCCTCCAATCATCATCAAAGGTAAGAGGTCTCCCTCTCATCAAATCAAGTAAAAGTGTGTCTAAGTCAAGTGGACTCAACCCATGCCCAAGTGTATACCACCAAGGCATCTGCATCATGAACTCTCATGCCTCCTCATATCCAAAGCGTTTGGCAAGCCTACTTGTATTGGCCATAAGTGCCATCAAAATTTCTCACCCTGAAAATCATATGAATTTCTCATAGGCTGCTCATCCAACCAATGTCCTAGTTGCTCATGGTGAACGACATCCCATTAATCCATCTATAAAATATATCCATGTAGTCCATGTCCATGACTTTGGCTGTCCATGTGTTCATCTAAGTGAACTCAACTAAACTCTCATCATCATCATGTGCATACATATGTCGAGGTGAAGTGCTCTCGGTCACTCTTACCTTCATTATATGAGTACTTCCTTCAAGGCTACTCCCCCACTTAAAGGTCTTCCAAGAGGTCCATCTTGGTTGAAGCCATGAAGAATTATACTCCACCAACGTGCCCTACCACCAAGGTATTCTATGGGTCATGCTGGGCACTTGCCATTCTATGTGGCTAAGAATGACCCTTTCCATCATAAAGGTCATCAAGTTCCACCCTTGTCTAGGGCATTTGAACCATCTAAAGTAAGGTCACAAATTTCCCCATCAAGGTTTGCAACAAGCAATGACCCTTGTTCCTCCAATGTACAAGGTCTCATCATAGTAGTCATCCAAGGATAGATCATCCATGGTGTTGGTAAAGAAGTCATGTCTTTTCTTGTTCCTCCATATGGTCCATCTTCCAAATGATCCAATGAAACATAAGTCATATCTCCATGAAGACTCCTCAAGTAAGTGTCCCCCATCCTCATTAATGCATTTGATGTGTTTGATCCTGGTACCACCTGCTCATCAAGTTCCTCCTCAATCATGGTCACATTTGCAACATCTCCATGTGGTTTATCCACCAATTCTTACAATGTGTCTTGTCTTGGTTGAACTTGTGTCATAAGTTCTGCCTTTATATCTTCCATCTCTACAACATCCTCATGAGAATCATCCATCACTGATCCTTGCAATGTGCTTGGCCTTGGTCCAACCTGTTTATCAGGTTAAACCTTGAAATCTTCCACACCTTCAACATCCTTGTGTGGATCAACCTGTAATGCTTGTAATGTGCTTGGTTCGGGTTCAACTTATTCTACAAGTTCTTCCTTCTCCTCAACTACATTCCCAACATCCTTCAGTTCGGTCATAGTGGGATTCATGCCACCATTCATCCTTGCAAGTTTACTAAGCTCGGTAGACTTCCATAAAAGCACCCCTCGCTGTTCACTCAATTCATCATATTTGGCTTCCAAATCATCTTCTTCACCCATGAGTAGATAAAATTCATATTTATATTCTTTCGATCTTTTATTCCAAACCAATGGTTGGTAAGCCTCTCTCACTTCAGAGAGCCTTTTCTTCAATGCATTCCTCTTCTTTACACAATTGAATAGCCTTTCTTTAAGTCCTTCAAGGTTCATTTTCTCTCAAATTAACTCCTCCATAAAGCTTCAATACCTCTACAATATTTTAGCTTGTATCCTTTCTAAATAGTATAATTTCAGCTTCAACACCACCTGCAACCCTGCAACTATGTTCCTGCTTTAGTAAAAAATCCCTGAGGCCCCTTATAATAAAGTGTGGGATGAATCTCCGATACCAACTGATGTGCAACAACAGTTGTGTATTCAGACTTCAACAACCATGTATTAGTTCTCTGATATCAACTGATGCGTAGAAGCAGTGGTATAAATATTCAATAAAGGTATGCTCTGATACCAACTGTCATGCCCCTATACCTTTAGTGTCTTTCAACCACGCCATAGATAGGTGCGGTACAACCGCACTTTTTCTTTTTCCAAATACTCAAGTATATAAACTACACCTTTAGCAACACTTGTTCAATTAGTTAAGCAAATTTTCTTTCAATATGCGGAAATAAACATAAACACCATTATCAATCCACAAGTACACCCATAAATAAAAGGGAGGGGAAACTCCCTGTTAATAACGAGTCCACCAGATAATATGTTTCATAAATATGAAATAATATAAGTCTAATACAACAAAATCCACTTCTGCTCCTTGGCAAGGCAAGTTAGCCTTTTGACCAAGCTTCAAGTCTTTTCAACCATCAAACTAGCCTACAGCAATCATTTACAACATCATATTTTAACCTTGGGAATTTTCAGCATAAGTCTGCCCAAGTGTTGCGGGTCCCTCGGGTCACTGAAGTAGGCATTATAAATCATTTCAGATCATCCCATGAGTTCCCTGTGTGTCCAATCCACTTCCCAACTATGTGGTAGATGTGTCCCATCAATATGCACCTGCTACAACTTTCGGAACTCAATTACGACTTACGATGCTCCTGAAATGACTTCCAAACTGAAGTTCAGTTCATGGAGACACCCTGCCCGACCCGACCTGCACTGTGGATGCCCTACGGAAGTTCCACGTCCTGCACGTTCATCACCTGACCTGACCTGTGCACTGCCTGACTCGACCCACCATGTGGTGAAGACACCCTATAGAGGAATTCTGCAAGCCCTGCACGTTCAGCAACCCAACTTGACCTACGCCCATCTTCCTTCATCGTTGTTGTGCTTCTTCCACCAACAAGCTGTTAACTAGCTCGTGATGCTCCAATGCTTATGCCTTGATCGTTGAATGAATTTGTTGATGATTTTCATGACCATCACACGCCATATTAATATGCGTATCATGGGTGTCGTGGGTCGCTCGGTGGACCTGAACCAACCCCACCGACGCCCTTCGCTCAACTCGTCCGAACTTGGTGTAGCATCGGCCGCGCCCCAATACGTTGACTGCTATAACGTTTAATACGTCGACTATGTGAGATGTGCCCGCTATAATGCACGCCCACATGCCCATCGCTACATGCCTGTGCACACGCCTGATATGGTGTGACAGTCCACCCATAACGTCACACAACACACAAACTTCGTCAAACGCCCTTGTGGGTGTGCCCGTTGTGTTGAACGCGCCTCATGAAGTGTGGGCCTTACACCCTCAGTAAGGACAACACTGAGGAGTATAGATGCATCTGTAACAATCATACGATGAAGGTCTAGGAGAATGATGTGAGCTGTGAGCATAACGATCATTATAACCTCGACACCCATCATGGCTGTGATAGGAGGAGCCAAATTCGCAAGTACTTTTAACCCCAAGATAGTTGCCTAGTGTAGGAGTCCTTGGCCGCTTCCTCCTCAACTTCTCCACTGTGATTAAATATCTTTCAATAATTTATTGATTCAGATATTTTATACAATGTTAAACACCTCAAGGCTTCCCATTGTGACAAAGCCAAAACCACATGATAACTTGGTTCGAGGTTCTACTGCGAGGTGACAATCAATATCCTTTCCCCCTCTTGAGAAATGCTCTTCTAGATCCTTCTCTATAACATGAGTGGAGAGACCAGTCACATAAAGGGTATTTCTGGGATTCTTTGCTTCATCATTTCCCCTTTTTTTCCTGATAGGACTACAGGATATAGATCTTAACCGCATCCGATGAGGCGAATGTGATGGAGAAGACCTCCTCTGGGGAAATTCCACCATGTTTCAAATCCTTTCGAGAACAAATGCACCCTCCACACTAAAATTTCCAAAGATCTTCAAAGATTTGGCAATGCAAACTACAAGCACTTGCCTTCTTGTGGAAAATAGCCCTGGAGGAAAACGGATATGATGAAATTTGGACCCTAATCTTCTAAAGCAATAGTTTGAATCCCCTGAAATGGAGCAACTATTTCCATCTAGGGTTTCAACTATTTCTATCTAGGATTTCATGAAAAAGACTAAGAATATACGAGTACCTGCACTGTTTTTTCTCCCTATGAATACAATGGAAGGTCATATATAATGGTGGAAACTATTTATAGACTTTTACTTTGATAAAGGAATTCAAATCCATAATCCTAATCTACTGGGCTGACAAGATCCACCATGGACCTCTTCAAATATTTCATTGGAAAATTCCGACTACTGCAAATCCACCTGCAAAGATTCTACTTTAACAAAATTTAAAAATAAATGTCGAATCTGGAGACTGTTACAATTTGATAGAAGAACAATCAATTTTTCATCTTTTTCCACTAAACTCATTAATTTTTGTCACACAAAAGGAATATGTTGTATGGTTCTTGAGCTATCCGACAAGACTGCCTCCAAATCCATTATGAATTGCACCATGATACCTATGGATGCTACCTTTCGTGTGAACATCAATCACAACTATTAATATATTACATTTTTAAATAAATACCAAACTTCAGTTTGTGTTTTCTTGCCTACAATAACTAAGTCATTTAAGTCATCTTAATGATTTTTATAGGTTTATATGTTTTTTTGTTTTCATGAATACTTGATAATTTTGATTGTTGAAAGGTCTTGTGAAACATTATATAAGGACCTCTTTTAAGGGAGTTTAATGTTTTATTGCCTACAACAACCTAGTTTGCTTAGCTTAGATTCAGTTTCCTACTCCTGCATATATTTTGGTGGCATCATCACAAGCATGTGATTATCCCTGGTTGATAATTTATTGAAACCAATTTAAGAAATTGAATTTCCTGACAAATGCACACCACTTGATGATGTACTTATTCATCTTCCCATTATTATTGGCTTGCTGCTTCAAGGAGTTTCCTTGGAGGTCGCGGCCTGAATCTTCCCTTTTCTCTATGGCTTGGGGTGCTTATGCTATACTTTGAGTTCAAAGATCCAAAGTCTCACTTCTTTTGCTTTAATTTATGATCAATATTGGCAACATATTGGTATGCTGCACCAAGCAAGGATATGTCCATGAAATTCGTTTCCTCCTGAATGTATTTGTGCAAGAAATTTAGTACTTGAGAACCAGGTGTTTCTCAAAATATTTTATACCAAACTTTGTGCATAGGGTATGGAAAATATTCGTTAGCTCATGCACATCGTGATCAATTTGTTTCTACAGGGTAGTCCATTGTATGTACCTGTCCTCATAGATCCCCATGGAGTAATATTGTTCCTTAATGAAGTCTAGGAAAGAATACCAAGTGGGTGTGACTGCAAATAGTGAGGGTTCTCTCTCATCCCTCTTTTCATAGTAGGTTTCCTACCACTCTTTGACATGGGGGGAAATTTTGAGGAGTGCAAGAGTAATATTTCTCCAATTAGAAAAATCATGAACCGAAAAACACCCTTCTAACAAATTTAACTATATATCTATGATGTCTACATCTATCTGACCTTAAAATATGGGAATGTCAAAATTAATTGTACCTTTAAGGGAGTTTCACCTCCAGAGTGGTTTCCGGATGAAGATGCATCACTTGTGGGAATCCGCTGAAGGATCTGGGAAAATTTATCCATCATCATGTTCCTCTGTCACTCGAGGGCTTCTTCAAGATATATTTTGAAAGTATCTCCTATTTCCTCATCATTATTTTCTTCCACCATGGGAGGTTTTTTAGGTTGTTCTTACAAAGGTTCAATTAGTTTGAGGCCTAACTCCTTATACACTGACCTCATTAGGGACATGCAAATAAAAAAAGAAAGAAAGAGAAGACCATTCTGATACCACTAATATATAATTATGCAAGAATGAAACAAAATACATACATAAACATTAAAAAAAATATGAAACATAAATAAATCTTCATTTCATAAATATCAAAGAATTGAAAGATGCTTACATACATAATGGAAACAAACTAGCTCAGGTGATGATAGCTTATCTCTGAGAAGAAATGTGGCAACTACATTCTTTGAAATGTATTAAAATGATGCTCAAAGGCCTATTTATTATTGAGAAACAATGGAAAGCCCTAAACATCCAAAAACAAAACCTTATGAGATTAAGCACTAAAATTTTGGGCCTCGTTGGGGTAAATTGGTACATCAAATTCTAGGGAGTCGTAACTTTGGCATCGATCTTCGTCTGACACGTGCAATAACTTGTTAGAAATATTTGTCTAGGGAATAAAAATTTCGATTGTAAACATTTATCAAAGAGTACAATTTTCCCGTTTAAAAAAAAAAGTCGTCATTTAGGGCCTCAAAACAACTTTGGAAGTCTAGGACCCGAAAACTGCCAAAAATAGTAAATTGTGCTACAATTACGGAAAATGAAAGAAATAATGGTACAATGGTGGGGGTCCAAATGGAATAGGTGGGTGGCCACAAATATCCACCTGGATCAAAAGGGAATTGGAATCTACACAAAAACTATCCTCTACAACATTCTACAATATTTTGTTCATAGTCATTATACACTAAATCTAGTGGCAAAATTTCATTATATTCATGATATATATCAAAACATTATAAAAGTTGAAAGGGGTGCTTTTGTTTAATATATGGTGCAATAATATACATTAAAACATTCAATGTACTGTAAAATAATCATAAAATAACCTAAAGTATTTTGCCACCATCACATAAAATAAAACACATGAACTAAGACAATTCAACTATCGTCGATTTTCTATTAATATTTAAAAGACGTTGGGTGCACCATTACAACATTACCAATTTTACCCTATATTGACTCACCAACCTATTCAAAATAACATTACAATATTATAATAGAAATACACGAACTAAGCTAAAATTGACCAACCCAAATTTCCTCGACTTGCACCTATTTATAGATGATTATGTGGGCCCAACACAACGACATTAACATGGAAAATATTTACCATGGGATAGTAGACTACAATTTAAGTTCTTGACTCGATAAAAAATGGTCCAAAATATTTACTCAAACTTAACCACTTTAACTCAAATATCACACACACAAATCCTTTCCTCACACTTTTTCATTATGTGACACTTCTGTGCATTAATACTTTTGTGGAAATTTTGTGTGCTAATCCTTTTATGAAAATTATCTACTCTAGTCCTTCTGCATCATTTCCTTCCCTTCACTTCTGCGCACAATTTCTCCAAAGCTATCAAAATTCCTCCAAGTCTTTCACCCAAAAACTAGCCCCAACAGGCCCCCAACACTCACCTATGGCTCATCTCAAGCCACTTAGTTGGCCTACAATGATGGTATTTTATCCATGATTTGTGTAACATTCCCATATTAACAATAAAGAAAATGTAAAAAATTAAGAATTCATCTTACTTGTAAGAGTTAAATGATAACAATACTATCATAATTTAGAGGTTTTTTTTTTCTCTTTTGATTTTTGAATGAAACTTGTCACCTCTTGTCATAACTAGAATTTCTTTATATTTTTTAAAAACTATAATCAGAATTAAATCATCACCTTTCAATTTTCTTTACCTGTAAAGGTTTCTCCAAAATTTATTTCCTTAAGCCTTCATTTATATTGTAAGAGCTAGTGACATCCATTTGGGCATCAATTTGTTATTTTTTTATTTTTCTTTCCCCCACAATGGTATCTACAGACATAAATTGACCTACATCTCTTTACTTTGTATATTATGTTCATGTTTTAATAAACCAACCATATAACTTATAAATAAAATATAACATCATGATTCTTTTGAACTCCTCACAACACATGAGTTAACACACACACACACACACATTTCCCCTTCGGCCCACACATCATAATATATAGATGAATATATGTGGTATGTTATCAACCTTGCATGTTGATTGGTATTTATTCTTATAGACACATTTATTATTATGTGAAGGGTTTTATTTCATTTTTCCTTTCTCTTCATGATATTAAGGCATATGGTGACTAGTAATTATGCCTTAAACCAACTGTCTAATAACTCAAAAAGATTCATTTGGTAATTTACACATGGTGTAGCACCTATGTGGCACTGGAAAATTTTGACAGATCTAACACTTTGGATTGTGTTTCGGTAAGTGAAAACTTAGATTGATCAACAAAATGGGTTAGGGTAACTATCTACAGCATCCCGTCAGCATCGTCTCATTGTGCATTTTCCTCGATTGTGGTTGGGAGCCCTAATCTCTGGTCTCAAACCCTACTGTATACGATTGCAGACTTATGGTTATCTATGGTTCTAATGACGAGTTCCTTAAGGGATTTCTAGATGGTGCATTAGGGTTTATGGTCCATTTCAATTTCAAGTGAAATTACTAGAGGTAAATACTTCCTTAAATATATTCCACTAGGGTTTTTTCTAATTTTGTTTTATTTATTCAATGTGGGACTTGGGATGCAGACTAAATTCTTTGCTACCTTTTGATAAGATAATAGTCCTCAGTAGGAGAAATGGTTTTCATTTATTCTCTTATATTTCCTTCAAACGCAGAGGTGACATCTCTCAAACCCTTATGTTGCACTGTGCATTGTTGAGGGAGTTGCTAAAGTAAGTTCTAGTTGAAAACTACAAAAGAAACTTAAATTTCTAATTTATTAGAGTGTTATTTTCATAGTTATAATTCATGTTGTAAATTACCTCCCTGTTCTTGCAAGGTTGTGATGGAAAGGGCATATCATATTGGCTCATCCACAAGTGAGACTTCATTGCCGGGTCAATTAACTGAGTAAACTAACACATATATTTTACTTATCAATCCGGGTTTGTAGACTTGGAAGCATGTCCAAAATATATGGATTTCAGATATAGTCAATTTAGAAGAGAAAATATAGAAGTTGAAAGAAATTCATATTAAAAATATATTCTAAATTCTAAGATTTATGGAAATGCATATTACAAATATAAAATCTAACTAAGTAGTTTCTGATTCAATATGTAATAAGTGAGAGAAGAGGCCCCTAAACTAGGAGATCCTGATTGTCCTCCCCCACAATACTACCTTCATTAAGAGAAACCGAATAACTGATTAAAAATAGGTTATGATGTATAAAAAATAGGAGAAGAGGCTCCTAACTTAGGAGGTCTAGGTTGTCCTTCTTTACAATTTTATTCCATCATTGTTTCCATTGCATTAAAACTAGAAATTTAGGAAATAACTCAAGGAAAATAGGATGAATTTTAGTTGTTGTTCATGATCGGATTGAAGGAGAATTTAACTTAAATTTTTGTTTGTCCCTTGATATAAAAATTAGAAGTAAACTAATACTCATCCAGAAACCATAAGAAATCTTCACACACCTAAATGACTAAATAAATCTGAAGAAAAACTAGTTCATGAAAATTATGCTAATTTAACCAAAAAGTGTACTTAGCTTGGTGTGGGGGCACTCCACCCTTGCCTTGCACACTTGAAGAAATTCTCAGCTACAAAAAACTTAAGCAATCATTCATAGCATAACAAAAAATATAAAATGGAACTGGTTCTTCAAATTATCTCCAAGTCTTCAAGTGTCTGAATACAAAATTATACAAATTCTACATGCTTGAATGGTCCATAAGTTTTGTTTAAATAGAAAAATAATAAACAAATTGAGTTATAAAGTCTATAATAGTCCTATACATCCTAATTATACCATCCATCTAGGTCGAAATAATCCATTTAGTTTCACAAAACCAGGAAAATACCAAAAAATACTAATTCTCCCCTTTTTCTCAGGGATTTCTGAAAAACAGGTCAAGTTTGACCAACATTGACCGAGCCTGTTTTAACTCAGTTGGACTAAAAAAATAGGTATTTTTCCATATGTGGTTCCCAAGCTTTCCAAATATATTCTCAAATCGCGCCCAGATGTCCTGCACATATGAGTTCCATGAAGCTATTATGGGAATTTTTAGTGCAATCCAAAAATACTGTTAAAACCCAATTTTTACAAAAATCTCTAAAAATTGAAAAACTTAATTTATTTACCTGAATATGCATAATAAGGCTAAAATGAGGCATATATGGATGATATAAGGTGTAATATGGTGGTAAATAAATTGATTTAGAATAGGAAAAACTGACCAAAATTGAGGGCCAACAAATGCCTGGTAAACTATTCTTGTTCTTGATTGTATATATATTATATCATGAGAATGGTTACTCATGTTGTAAAAAAAATACACTTGTAGGTATTCGTATAAAGTTGAGCTCTGTTACAGTTGGAAAGGGTTTTTCGCTATCAATTCCAACATTATTTTTCAAAGAATTAATGTTGAGTTTAGGTTCTAAATATTTCGATCTTCCTACGAGGTTAATTATGGTAACTAAATGGAACCCAAGTGTCATGAAAAGGATTTATATGCTATGCATATTCTTCTTACTCTCATGCTAGGCCTGCTCACAATGTTACGGTAAGGAATTTCTCCAAAAATTGTAGCAGTTGCAATCCTCTTTCCTTTTTTCTTATTTAACCCAGGGATTTGAATAATAATTTATTATGGAATTCCATGAACACCTGCATGACGATCTATTTTATATTTATGGAACCTTTTACTTTATAACGTTTCTTTAAAATAAGAGGCCTTCCTACCCTTATGGTTTTGAGGAGGAACAAGGGTTATTGTTCAAAATTGATTCAAATGTATATATTTATATTCCCATAATGTCTTGCAGTTTCATTCTATATTTGTCAAAAACAATATGCCTCAAACTTTATCCTGAAGGAATGAAATATAAACTCTTGGGGGTATTTATTCATTATAAAAATTTTATGCCTTTATCTAGTTTGTAACTTTTTTTTTTTTCCCATGGTCAACTGAACCAACCAAGAATTCTTATATTTTTCAGAATTTATTTTACATTTTTCTACCACCTGAGGGCTATTATAACTTATGCTATCTCCAAGATCCATTAATACAAAAATAATTTGGTAAAAAATATAACCTTTAGTTTCCACAATTATGGGTAGTGCTCCACTTCGTATCTTTCTAGTGCCACATTGATACGTAATATGTTTTTGGCTACATCATTGACTATAGAGGCCTCCTGTAGGTGTTGTATATTTTACACCAACTAGGTATTGTAAGGGAACTTTCGTAATAAATAAGGTTCTCCACAACCCCAACACATTAGAGGTTATTTATCCTTACCATTACCTCCTTTATTGGGAGCCACTTGTTTCTTGAGATTGGCCTTGTGTCTTTATTAGTTGACTACTATTTGTATTCCAACTCTAGTTTTGGTTACATTTTTTGGGTTGCTTAAAGGAACCTATTTTTTCACTCTTTCCACCTTGAGCCATCTGGTCCTTTTGCTTGTTGGAACCAATTTTTTTTTTCTTATTCTTATCCTGTTAATAAAATATTCAAGATTTTTTTATGACATCGTATATGGTCTTTGAGTTATCATACTAAATTATTTCCTTGAATAAAGGTGGAAGATAACTTAAAAATCGATGTATCGAAGCCTTTTCATCATATAGGTATGGTACATAACACAATAAGTGAGTAAATTTTTTTGACCAACTCATCCATTTTCATTTTCCCCAACTTCAGTTCATGAAATTCCTTGTGTTGAAAAGTCAACAAGAAATGCGTCTAATTTAATTTTCCCTTAATTAAATTGGACAATAAAACGTAATCTTATCTCATAATCACTTTTAATATTTAACTAAGTGTGATAAACTCAGTTAGCTCATGAATTTCGAGTTGAGGGTGGTTGGTGAGGCATGCACAATGATTCTATTAGTTATGGAGTTCGAGTTGTAGTTAGTGCATTAGTTTAATGCATGAGAAATCTTTTAACTCAATTAATTGATTTAAAGTGAGTTGAACTAGTTGTAACTGTTTGTTGCACTAGTGAGATATCAAGTGAATTAAATCATATTTAACTCACATGCAGTGATCTGTCATGGAACTGATGATTTACTATTAATAACAACATGCATGTCAGTTCCAGTGGAGACCCAATTGAGACAAAGGTTAAAGGGATGTTAACTATCATTTGTGTCATTAGTAGGCTACCCGATGCAGTAAGAAAACCACATGGATTGTGTGAGAAAGGCAGGCTGAAGACAGAATGAGAATTGGCTAAGTGTTGGCTCAATTTTGTCTAGATCAGTGTGAGACAGTTGTGAGAGTGTAGGAGACTCTTGTGAGAAGAGTGCATTGTAACTGTTTTAGGATTCCTTCGTGAATATACAATATAAGATAGAGGGGTTTTGAGCAGTAATATTTCCCTGGGAAAATATCTGTGTTGTTGTTTGATTTTATTCTTTATTTACTTGTTGTGATTGGCGACCATGTTTATTTTTAACAATTGATTTGTAGAAGGATTCAGTATCTTGGTTTAGAATATTGCATGATCAGATTGAATCCATTGATATACATATTGTTTGTATAATTTCTACATGGTATCATAGCGTAGGAAATCACTATAGTGGAGAAGAAATTGAATTTGTGACTGAATAGAATTTGAATTTTCAAAAGTATTCTTTGGAGCGACAGGTGGATCAAGATCAAGATGGCTTTCAATGGATTGAGATTGGAGTATGTAATCGAGGGTAGTTCCAATTATATTGTGTGGAAAGATAGGATGGAGGTAGTTCTTGAGGACAATGGGTTGAAAGAATTAATTGATAATGACATTCCTAGACCTGCTCGAGCAGATGCCAATCTTCTTGATGCTTGGAAAAAGAAGGTTGAAAAGGCGAGGAGGATCTTATTGGAGGGAGTACAAGACCACATTATATCAAGTCTCCATGGCAAAGAGACTCCATATGCAATGTGGAAGGCTTTGACAATTTTTTTTAGAGTAGCAATGATCATATAAAATTGGTGCTGAAGGACAAGCTCAAGAAAATAAAAATGGAGAAAGGCGACACTATTCTGAAATATTTAACCAAGTTTGTCCAATGTCAAGATGATCTTAGGAGTTTCATAATTACTATCGCGGATGATGACTTGGTGAGCCTAGCTATTCTCGGCATTCCCAAGAGTTGGCATAGTTATCAGGAATCTGTCGATGGGAGGGAGAAGATGCCGTATTGGGAACGAATTTGGTTGGATTTGGTGCCAGAAGAATTCAGGCGGAATACCAAGGATGGATCTTCATCTAAGGAAGATAATGAAGAAAATTTTGCCTTGGTTGGTAAGGTGAATAAGGGGAAGGGAAATAAATCCTATTCCAAATCTGAGACTGGAAAAGAAGGCAAGAAGCATGACATGTCCATAGTGAAGTGTTTTCACTGTCATGAGCATGGAAATAATGCCACTAATTGTCCATTATAGAAGAAGAACAAGAAGGCTTGAAGATCTACAGCTAGTGAGACTTTTTCCTTGCAATTTGAGTTGGACTTCTCGCTCATCACATGCATGGTGTCAAGTGCGATGGGATCAGTGTGGTACTTGGATAGTGGTGCATATTTCCACATGACAGGAGACAAACAACTTTTCAGTAGCTTGGAGGAGAAGGACCTCCAGATGCATATCGAAATGGGTGATGACGGGAGGTACAATGCTACCCATATTGGTATAGTTACCTTTTAGAGATATTCAGGTAAACCCTTCTTATTAAAATATGTAATGCATGTACCAGGCTTGAAAAATAATTTAGTTTCAATCACAATTTTGGAGGATAGAGGTTATGATGTGGTTTTTAGTGAAGGGAAATATTTCCTTCGACACAAAGCCACAAGCCAAGCCAAGAATATTGGGATTCGTGTGAAGAATATCTATAAACTTGATGTAGATGGTTGTGTAGCATTGATGGGTAAGGAAGAAAAAGTGGTGAGCCGAGATGAGGGTCAGTTATGGCACACGAGATTGGGCCATCTACACCACAGAGCCTTGAAGGTCATGCAATATATTTCTACGAGACTTCCCAAGGGAACTCTTGCAGAAATAGACACATGCAAGGGATGTACCATGGGGAAGTATGCAAATGCCAATTTTCATGAGAAGGAGAATAAAGCAATGAAAATCCCTTGAGAGAGTCCACTCAAACATGTATGGACCATTCTCTAAAGCTTCAAAAAAAAATCACAGGTATTATGAGATCTTTGTTGATGAATTTTCTAGAAATTTTTGGATCTACTTCATGCAGAAGAAAGATCAGACATTGTCAAAATTTTGTGAGTTCAAAGAACTGGTGGAGAAATATAAGGGGAAGCATGTTACAGCTCTTAGGAGTGACAATGGTAGTGAGTACATCTCCAATGAATTCAATAACTTCTGTATAAAAGAAGGAATTCAGAGAGAGTTGATTGCACCTCATAACCACAACATAATGGGATCGCAGAAAGAAAGAACAGAAAAATTGTGGGTGTGGCACGAGTCATGTTGCATAATCAAGGCCTACCATTGAATCTGTGGGCAGAGGCATGAAAAAAATTGGTATTTGTGCAAAACCATAGTCCTCATCGGATATTTGGCATGAGTACACCAGAGGAGGCTTTTTCTGGTAAGAAACTTGATGTTTCATATTTTAAAATGTTTGGCTCATCTGTCTATTGCCATGTGACTGAAGTTTCTAGGACGAAGCTTGAACCAACAACTGAGATTGGGATATTTTTGGGGTACACTGATACTCCCCAAAACTATCCGGTGTATTTGAAAAACAGTAGGATGATTGTTGTGAGACGAGATATAAAATATTATTAGGAGAAAGCAATGCAATTGTCCCTTGAGAGGGAGCTATATTTGCATGTAGATGAGGAACTGTTGGTTCCAAAGAATGAACCTCAAGATGTGGAGCAGCCACATGCAAGGATTGTGGAGTGGTAGAAAACACTCATGAAGAACCATCCACCAGAAATGGTAGAAGGCACACTACAAAAGTTGATAGATTGTTACTTGATGCGGAAGAACATGTAGGAGCACCTACTTCACTGTGCAGACAGAGAAAATCTCCAAATAGGTTTACTGGATACATGGCTCTTATGAGCAAGTTTATTGTGACAAAACCATCCTCCCTTAAGGAAGCAGTGCAGCAACCAATTTGGGTTAACACCATGGTTGAGGAGTATGACTCTATAATCAAGAATAGTGCATGGGAAATTGTCCCAAGACCAACCAAAAAATCAGTGGTTGGATCTATATGGATCTATAATGTGAAACAAGTAGCAGATGGGAGTGTGGGGAAGTACAAGGCTAGATTTTTAGCTCGGGGATTGTCACAAGTTGAGGGGATTGACAATGAGGTGAATTTCGCACCGGTTGCACGATACTCATTGATTAGATCTATCCTTGCACTCTCATCACACATGGGGTGGAAGATACATCAGATGGATGTGAAAACTACATTTCTAAATGGAGTTATTGAGGAAGAAGTGTACATAGAGAAGCCATAAGGTTTTGATACCTTTAACAGTGAGTTGCATGTGTGCAGACTCAAGAGAGAACTATATAGGCTGAAGCAAGCACCTCGCACTGGGTACATCACGATTAACAACTATTTCACTGGGTTGGGATTCACGAAGAGTGAAGCAGATGCGAACCTATACTAGATTGTGGTTGATGGTAAGCTCTTAATTATCGTACTTTATGTTGATGATATAATTTTGACAGGTGATGAGAAACTCATAACTTCTTGCAAGGAGGATCTTGCAAGAGAGTTTGAGATGAAGTAAATGGGACTCCACTATTTCCTTGGTTTGGAGATATGGAAGCGGGATGGTGAGCTATTTGTTTCTCAAGGAAAGTACGCCAAAGAGATTCTAATTAAGTTTCACATGGAGAGTTGTAAACCCATGGAGACTCCTCTTCCAAGAAACTAGAGGAAGGAGGATGCTACTTCAGGTGAGGTAGTGGATGCTACTCTTTATAGGCAGCTTGTGGCTTCACTGATGTACTTGGTGAACACCAGACCAGAAATTTTCTACACAGTTAACCAGCTAATTCAAGCTATGGTTAAGCCGACCAAGCTCTTTTGGAAGGTGGGGAAGCATGTCTTGAGATATCTCATTGGCACTACAGAGTATGGATTATGGTACAGATGAACAGAGGGGGTGAAGCTTCAAGGCTTCATCAATGCAGATTGGGTAGACCGTCCATCAGATAGAAAGAACAGATCAGGAGGGATCTTCAACATAGGATCGAAAAAAGTTTCTTGGTACAACAAGAAGTAGAGATCTGTGGCACTCAGATTAGTTGAGGCAGAGTACATGGCAACCAGTTAGGCTACATGTGAGGCCATATGGATGAGGAAGATTCTGGTTGGTTTGTTTGGTTCTCAGATGGATTTGACAGTGATACATTGTGATAAACAGAGTTGCATTAAACTCTCAGTTAATATGGTATTGCATGATAGGTCCAAGCACACATACATCTAGTACCACCATCTCAAAGATTGTGTTCAGAGCTGGATTATGTTACTTCAGTACATTCCCACAGAAGATTAGGATGCATATATTCTAACAAAGGTGCTCACCAGGAGAAAATTCGAATACCATAGAGACAATATTGGGGTGGAAGATAATCCCTTTCTTGTTGAGAGGGAGTGTTGAAAAGTCAACAATAAATGTGTGTCTAATTTAATTTTCCCTTAATTAAATTGGACAATAAAATTCAATCTTATCTCATAATCACTTGTAATAGTTAATTGAGTGTGATAAACTCAGTTAGCTCATGAATTTCGAGTTGACGGTGGTTGGTGAGGCATGCAGAGTGATTCTATCAGTTATGGAGTTTGAGTTGTAGTTAGTGCATTAGTTTAATGCATGAGAAATCAATTAACTCAATTAATTGAGTTAGAGTCAGTTGAACTAGTTGTAACTGTTTGTTGCACTAGTGAGAGATCAAGTGAATTAAATCAGATTTAATTCACATGCAATGATATGTCATGCAACTGATGATTTATTATTAATAGTTGCATGCATGTCAGTTCCAGTGGAGACCCATTTTAGAAAAAGGTTAAAGGTATGCTAACTATAAGTTGTATCACTAGTAGTTTTCCTGCATGTAGTAAGACAACCACAGGGATTGCATGAGCAAGGTAGGCTGAAGATAGGTTGAGAATTGGCTAAGTGTTGGCCTGATTTTGTTTGGATCAGTGTGAGACAGTTGTGAGAGTGCAGGATACTCTTGTGAGAATTGTGTTCCTATTGATGCAGGGGCATTAGACACTAGCCAGCAATGTAGGAGTTTTGTCCACATGTTGTGGCTAGGAGGGTTTGAAAGCATTTGAATTGTTACAGCTAGGTGCCAATACCTTAGCTGATTGTATTATTAGATTAGTTAGAGTTGTAGAAGTCGAATAGTTAGTCCATCTGTCATGTTTTTAGTTTTCGAATTATTGTAATAAGACTGTTGAATTACCATAATGGTCCTCCCAGAGGAACCGAAAGGACATCTATTGATGTATATAGATGTAATCCCTCAGATGTGTAGAGGAGAGAGCAAGAGAAGAAGAGAGATTTCTGCAATAAACTTTGTGTATGGAGCAATTGCTTCCGGTTGAATAAAAATCAAGTCTTGTTGATTTCCAAACTTCCTGCATTTATAATTGTGAAGAATTGGTTAGCTGTGAGGCAATTGTGTAGTGGTAATTCCATTCTCTATCCTTGAACTCCCCTAATTTATCCAAATAAACCTTGTTAAATCCAAGCTACCCGCAGGCAGGTCTGTGTAGAAGAAGTGTGGCCATGGACACTGTTTAAATTGGTAGATTCCCGCTTTATAAGGAAATAGAGGTGTTGCTTTCGAACTGGAACCGTGGTCTGGACGCGAGTTGAATGGAAAAAACAAATAACGTAACCCCGCATTAACCCTGGCCAACCCCTGTAGCAAAACCGCGAAGGGTTTTGAAAGGCGGATTGCCCCATATCGCACCACCTTCGCAGGGAAGGTGGTATTTCCTGAATCGAAGCGATTCCATAGAACCGTCGATGCGTGGCACCGGACGGAGGTACAAAACCGTCTTTCCGTATTCTCATCGCGCGTTAAAATCCGGCGCTGGGGGCCGAGCGATATCGACGAGGGCCGTCGATCTGGAGCGGAGTCATCGGACGGTGGTCGCCTGACTGAGATGCGCGAGGTTTAACCTAGGGTACGGGCGTACTTTTGATTGGTTGTTGGACATAGAGGTGGGCTCGGAGCGAGAGTCCCATTGTAAAGTTGATTTATATGCGTGGAGTATTAAAATAAGTTTCGAAAACTAATATAAAGTTTCGAAAGGCCTAATCAAGGTTCGGGGATATAATATAAAGTTAATATTGCGGATAGTATTATTTATCAAATTCTGTGAATTTGATAATTAATAAAGAGAATTAGATCACGTGGAGAAAAAGGAAAAATAAGACAGAGCCACGTCACCATGGACCAACTCTCTGTTGGCAGACCTTCCAGCGTTGTTGCATCATTTGTGGTATTAGAGCTGTTGTCTTAAGTTGTTTTGCTGACATGGCAATCCGAGTTGGTAGAGGTGCTGGCAGAAGGAGGCCCGTTGCCAACGCAGAGGTGTTGGGGATGTTGCAAAGGGTCGAGGCCAGAATAGATGCCATGGAGAGAAGACAGCCCAGAGATCCTGAAGACATCAGCGAACTTGAGATGGAAGAAGCAGAAGAAAATGTTGAAATTACTCCTGACATGAGGCTCCTTAGAACTGTTCTGGGGTCTGCAGTTAAGCCCAGGATTGAAGTATCGAGTTATGCAGGGGGAATGAATCCAGAAGTACTAGTAGACTGGATTAATGAATTGAACAAGTGCTTCGATTATGAAGAAATAAGCGAAGATAAGAAGGTCAAGTTTGTAGTAACAAAGCTGAAAGGGCATGCTGCACTTTGGTGGGACGGAGTGCAGGCAGAGAGGAGGAGAGTTGGCAAGCAACCTATTAAAAGCTGGACCAGAATGGTGGCCAAATTGAAAGGTAAATTCTTGCCTAGTGATTACCAGCTGACATTGTATAAACAAATGAAGAACCTGAGACAGAGGTTGCTGATAGTAAAAGAATACACAGAGGAATTCTACAGAGTAAGCATAAGGGCTGGGCAATTCCAGGACACAACTGAGAAGACTGCCAGATATGTGAATGGTCTCAAGCTAGAGATCCAAGATGAGATTGGTCTCCTGTCTCCTAAGACATTGGAAGAGGCCTACCAGATGGCCTTGAAAGCAGAGGAGAAACTCTTGAGGAAATAGTCTGCCAAGAAGAGAGGTACTTTCCGAGGGAAGGGAAGTCAGGGTGGTAGAGGAAAGCCTACTACACCCAGGGATGGAGCTAACAGTAGCTCACCTCAGAATGCATCTACAGAGGATGATGCAAGGGACAGAAGGGGTTCTTACAAAGGAAAAGGAAGAGGAGGCAGAGACAGAGGCAGGGGTAGAGAATTGAGGTGTTATAGATGTCAGCAAGTGGGACACAAGCACTATGAATTTCCGGAGAATGTGGGTGCTGGTCCAAGGAATGTTGTTGTTGCCTAGGCTGGAGAAGAAGCAGAGATCGAAGAATAAATTCTTCCAGAGAGGGGAGAATCCTTGGTGGTGAATAAGGTCCTGTTGAAGCAAGCCAAAGAGGTCACTGAGCCTGCACAAAGGAAGACTTTGTTTAGGAGCATATGCAAAGTCCAAGGGAAATGATGCCAGCTAGTCATTGATAGTGGTAGCACAGACAATTTGGTTTCCACTGAGGTAATAGAGAAGTTGAAGTTGAAGACCAAGGAGCATCCAACTCCCTACAGGGTGTCTTGGCTGCATAAAGGACATCAACTGGTTGTGAAAGAACAGTGTGAGATAGAGCTGCAAATGGGAAAATATAAAGATAAGGTCCTATGTGATGTAATGCCCATGGATGTGTGTCATATACTGTTGGGTAGACCTTGGCAGTTTGACAGAGCAGAAGTGCATGATGGCAAGAAGAACACTTACAAATTCTTCAAAGATGGGGTACATCATACGTTGATTCCCATGGAATAAGGAGAGCCATCCAGTAGAGTGATCGACTCAAAGACCTTGTTGCTGAGCGGCAAAGAATATCTATAGTATATAGAAGAAGAAGAGGTAAGCTTTGCTTTAGTTTGCAAGCCTAAAGTAGTTCTTACTTCTACAAATATTTCTGATTTACCAGTAGAAATCCAAGAGATGTTAGATGATTACTGTGACATTGTTGTGGATGATTTACCTGATGAGCTGCCACCTGTGAGAAAGATCAGCCATCAGATAGATTTTAAACCTGGTTCAAATCTACCAAATAAGGCAGCCTACAAAATGACTCCCAAGGAAAATGAAGAAATCAGGAGACAAGTACAGGAGTTGGTGGACAAGGGGATGATTAGAGAAAGTCTGAGTCCATGTGCAGTACCAGTAGTATTGAGCCCAAAGAAAGATGGAGGCTGGAGGATGTGTACCGATTCTAGAGCAATCAATAAGATCACAATCAGGTACAAATTTCCTTTGCCCAGAGTTGAGGACTTAATGGATTGTTTGAGTGGTGCTAAATATTTCTCAAAGATAGATTTGAAGAGTGGATACCATCAGATTAGAATAAGAGAGGGTGATGAGTGGAAAACTTCCTTTAAAACAAATGAAGGACTGTATGAATGGATGGTAATGCCTTTTGGGTTGTGAAATGCACCTAGTAATTTTATGAGACTTATGAATGAAGTATTGAAAGAATTCATTGGTAAATTTTTGATAGTATATCTGGATGATATATTAGTTTACAACAGAACTAGAGAAGAACATTTAAGGCATCTTAATCATGTCTTGAAGAAGTTGCACCAAGAGAAACTGCTGATAAATTTGAAGAAATTCTCATTCATGAAGGAAGAGCTGGTGTATTTGGGGTTTGTTGTTTTTGCAGAAGGATTGAAGATGGACCCAGAAAAGGTTAAGGCAATTGTGGAGTGGCCTTCACCCAGGAATTTTTTTGAGGTAAGAAGTTTCCATGGACTTGCTAGTTTTTACAGGAAGTTTATAAGAAACTTCAGTAAGATTAATGAACCCATAATTGAAATAATAAAGAAGAGAAAACAACCATTCAAGTGGACTGCTAAAGCAGAAAGGAAATTTAAGCTGTTGAAGAAAAAGATAACAGAGAAGCCTGTTTTGATTCTGCCTGATTTTACAAAACCATTTCAAGTAAAATGTGATGCCAGTGGAGAGGCCATTGGAGTTGTGTTGAGTCAGGATGATAGGCCTGTGGCATATTTCAGTGAGAAGCTGAATGACACCAGAAGAAATTATTCCTCTTATGAGAAGGAATTCTATGCAATTGTTCAGGTGCTGAAAAAATGGAGACATTATTTGATGTCCAGGGAATTTGTATTGTATTATGACAATCATGCTTTGCAGTATATTGTACAACACCCCAAGTTGAAACATAAGCATGCTAAATGGGCTAAGTATCTCCAAAGTTTTAATTTTTTTTGAACCATATAAGTGGCCAAGCCATTAAAGTAGCTGATGCTTTGAGTAGGAGGCACATGCTTGTTCAAGAAACAAATTTTGAAGTTGCAGGATTTGATTTTCTCAAGGAATTGTATAAAACAGATCCAAATTTTAAAGAAGCATTTGAGGCATGTAGTAACCCTGTCTTAACAGATAGAAGCCAATGGCTGGATTATTTCCTGCAGGAGGACTTACTATTCAAAAGAAGCTAATTGTGTGTACCAAAATGTTCCATGAGAGAAAATTTGATCAAGGAGAAGCATAGTGGTGGACTTGCTAGACACTTTGGTACTGATAAGACTTGTGAGTAGCTGAGTCACTTTTATTTCTAGCCCAAGATGAGGACAGAAGTAGATAAGTTTGTGAAGAACTGCAAAATCTGTCAGTATGCTAAAGGAAGGAGCCAGAATGCAGGATTGTATACTCCCTTACCAATTCTAGACAGGCCTTGGGACATGGTGAGTATGGATTTTGTTCTAGGATTGCCCAAGACTCAGAGAGGGAATGATGAAGTCTTTGTTGTAGTGGATAGATTCTCCAAAATGGCACATTTTATTCCATTTTATAAAACTAGTGATGCCACCCATGTTGCTAACTTTTTCTTCAAAGAGGTTGTTAGATTGCATGGGTTGCCCAAGAGTATTGTTTCAGAAAGAGACACCAGATTTGTGGGGCACTTTTGGAGGACACTGTGGAAGAAACTTGGTACCAAACTGAGTTTCATCTCGGCTTATCATCCTCAGACTGATGGATAAACTGAGGTAGTGAATAGGAGTCTGGGAAATTTGTTGAGATGTCTTGCAGGAGAACATCCCAAGCAGTGGGATCATATTTTTCCCCAGGAAGAATATGCATATAATGACTCACCAAATAGGAGCATAGGGCAGAGTCCATTCCACATTTTTTATGGAATGCACCCCAGAGGAATATCAGAGTTAAGAAATATGTGAAGAGAAGATCTAAGGAGTGCAGATGGTGAGGAATTTGCTTCAGAGATCCAGGCCATACATGAACAAGTGAAACAGCAACTACAAGGCAACAACATCAGATATAAAAACAGAGTATACTTGAGCAGAAAATAAGTTCATTTTGAAGTAGGAGATCTGGTTTTGGCACACTTGAGAAAAGAGAGATTCCCAAGGAAGCAGTACAATAAACTGAGGTCAAAAAAGATTGGGCCATGCAAGATACTTAGGAAGTTTTCTGAAAATGCTTATGAGATTGAATTTCCACCTGATGTTGGAATATCCCCCATTTTTAATGTTGCATATTTGTACAAGTATGAGGATGATAGTGCAGAAGAAGAAGCAGTGGACAAGGAACAGATTGAGTGGAAAGAGCAGCTACCTCCAGCACAACCATTGTGACCAAAGAAGATACTGGATAAAAGACCATTCAGGAGGACCAGAGGACGAGAGTACTTTCAGTACTTGATCAAATGGAAGGATAAGCTAGAGGAAGATGCCACTTGGATGACTGAAGAAATGTTGCAGAAGATAGGCAGATCCGGGGAGGAGCTCATGGACAGGAGCCCATGAAGAAAATTGCCCTCGGGAGTCTGATGCAGGGGCATTAGACACTAGCCAGCAATGTAGGAGTTTTGTCCACATGTTGTGGCTAGGATGGTTTGAAAACATTTGAATTGTTACAGCTAGGTGCCAATACCTTAGCTGATTGTATTATTAGACCAGTTAGAGTTGTAGAAGTCGAATAGTTAGTCCATTTGTCATGTTTTTAGTTTTCGAATTATTGTAATAAGACTATTTAATTACCATAAAGGTCCTCCCAGAGGAACCGAAAGGACATATATTGATGTATATAGATGTAATCCCTCAAATGTGTAGAGGAGAGAGCAAGAGAATAAGAGAGATTTCTGCAATAAACTCTGTGTATGGAGTAATTGCTTCCAGTTGAATAAAAATAAAGTCTTGTTGATTTCCAACTGCCTGCATTTATAATTGTGAAGAATTGGTTAACTGTGAGGCAACTGTGTAGTGGTAATTTTGTTCTCTGTCCTTGAACTCCCTTAATTTATTCGAATAAACCTTGTTAAATCCAGGCTACCCACAGGCGGGTATGTGTAGAAGAAGTGTGGCCATGGACACTGTTTAAATTGGCAGATTCCCACTTTATAAGGAAATAGAGGTGTTTCTTTCGAACTGGAACCGTGGTCTGGATGTGAGTTGAATGGACAAAACAAATAACATAACCCCGCATTGACCCTGGCCAACCCCTGTAGCAAAAACGTGAGGGGTTTTGAAATGCCCCATATCACACCACCTTCGCAGGGAAATTCTAGAGCTATTGGTGAGGGCTGCAGAGCCATCAGATAACTTCTAAGCATGATTTTTCTTCAAAGAAGTTCCAAGGGCCACTAAGGCCACCAGGAGCCAGTGAAAGAATGCGGGCTAACCAGGGCAGCTAGAGGCTTACTCAGGAAGCCAATAGCCATTTTTGGATGTTTTGGAAATTTTGGAACCATTGGTGAGGTTTGAAAATCCAGCAGAGGAATTTTGAAGCACGAGATTCTTGAAAGAAGTTCCAAGGGCCATTAGGGCCACCAGGGGCCAACAGGAGAATGAGGCCTATCGACAGCATCCGTTGACCATTATCAGAAAACCAATAGTCTATTATGACTATTTTGAACCTTATGAATCCAATGATGGGATTTGTAGAATGTTTTGAAGACTTTTGAAGGCCAAGATGCTTCAGAGAATTTTTTAGTGAGCCTAGAGCCACAGGGTGCCACCAGGTGTTGGGGGCATAATCAGAGTAGCCAGAGGCCTTTTTCAGCAAGTGAATAGTCTATTATAACTATTTTGGACACTATTAATCCAATGGAAGGATTTTCAGAGCCATTTGAAGACTTTTAGAGCTGAAGAAGCCATGGGGAATTTTCGGGCAGCCTAGGGCCAATAGGGGTTGGAGGCCTAAATTAGGGAGCCATAGCTCATTTGGAGCAAAATTTTAGTCTATTTTGGATGTATGATACATGCTTGAGATATTAGAAAAGGTTTCAGGGACACAAAATGATTTCTTAAGGAGTTAGTGCCACAGAGAAGCTCAGGGAAGCTTAAGGGCACCCCATCTCTAGAGAGATAACAACCATTCTAGGAGTATGATGGTATTCTAAACCCAATGGTACAATACATATAACAATTATAGTTGAGTATTTACTTGTAAAATAAATTATCCAAGATAATCCCAAAGAGCCAAGTTAGTTGACAAAGGCTCAAGGAGATGTAGCCCATGACATTTGGGTGAACTCCTTTATTAAATTTGTTGTTATGTGTTGATGCTTATTTGTTGCACTTTATGGTTGTTGCACATGCTTATTATCATAAAAAGCGAATGTTTAATTCCTCACACTTTAGGCATTAAAACAATTTAAAACACACACACTTGTTTCAAGTATTCAATTCCGCATTATCAAGTATAAGCAAGATCTTAATTTGTTTAACTGAGTGGTAGGTTCTTGCATAGCATAACAAGTCAGCCACCCATTTCAGATAAGGTGGTATCAAAGCACTAGGTTTCTTGTTTGAAAAGAGAACTAGGTTTCTTTCTTGACAGAGAACTAGGTTGCTTGTTTGACAAAGCACTAGGTTGCTCGCTTGTTTGACTTGAAAGGTGTTTAACAGTGCAAAGAATTTAACTGTTTGCAAATTGATTGATGCTTATAAGTTTGAGTTTGCTAGAGGTTAAGGGAAGATATTGTAAGCTAATTCTAGAAGAGGACAAGAAGGAAGAAGGCTAAAATAGTTCTCATTACTCAAAGTACCTCAAGGCAACCCTTGAAGCACAAGATGGATTTTTTGCAAAAGGCTTCTTGAAGAAGAGATACAAGCTGCAGAAAAGAGCTTGAATCTACAACCATATTGTTAGGAAGATTTCTCAATTATTTTTGAAGCTTTGTGAATTTTTGTTGAAGTCCTTTAATTAATTTACATAATGATGACAACTTATTCAAGTGAGGTTTTAAAATCCTCTTTTACAAGACTCTTCGATGAAGAGATGAAGCGATAATTCTACATCCTGAAGGATATGGTGTAAATTCTATGTGAATATGGAAGGGAAAGAACTATACTTCATGAGAAATTGGTTGCTATGAAGCAAGAGAAAGAATGAATTCTTCAAATAATGCATGAGATGGAGATGCAACTCCATCATGCCAAAGAGGCCTTAGCCAAGCACATGCTTGAAGAAGAGGTAAATCACTCAAATTTGTCTTCAATTTCCTCTTCAGATAGATGTGTAGGTTCATTTGAAAATCACACTAGAGGTATAGGGTCAAAATTGATTGTTATAGGTCAATTTGGGCTCCATTCCCAATGACCTGGTTAACTGAGCATCATCTCCAGAACCAATGATTAAGGGTCTATCATTCCCTATCATTTCAGTTGCTACATGAATTAAGATAAAGAACAAGACAAATCATTCAAGACTTTCATCTACAAATGTTTCCAAGATTTGAAGTTTATAATATATCATATGAGAGCTCATCAATGATGCCTCTAAAGGGACTAAGTGTGTTGCATATGCAGGTATCCCCATGCAAGGCTACTATACAAAGCACTTCCTGACACTCATAGGTGAGTTGGTCACATTGGGAGCGAAATTCTCATTGTTCCGTAATCTCCACTTTGCCAGTGCCTTCTAGAAGAGTTCACATGTGTCAAACTTTGAATCCATGTGTCCATTTGACATCTACAAGATTGGGAACATGTAATGCCTATTATTGGAAAGTCATTGATTGTAAAACTACCTTCGGCTCCTCTATAAATTGAGCACAGATCTTAGTGTTTGAGAAAGAAGATTTTGAGTAGAGAATTACTGCTAGAGATGGTGACACTAAATCAATAACTGGGTTGTAACCTCCCCTTCTATCATTAATAAATATTATTTCTTATCTTTACCTTTATGCATCTGTATAAGCTTTGATTCTCCATATCATGATGTATCATTTGATGTATATGGTTTATGTTTTATTGATTTAGCTAAATAACTTAAATAGACATCTGTCTTATTGCTATCTCTTGTTGTTTAGTGTTCATTCTTGCAGGAAATATTTTTCACAACCGGCTGGAATTTGAAGCTACAAAAAAAGCGACAGAAGGAGACTTTGGAAGTGCTTGGATTCCAAGTAAGCTTATTATTTCATTTTGTATGTCTATTTACAGTTAGGAAAGATAGTCGTAAAGTCTTTAACCTATTGTTCTAGATAAGCACATGTCTAGGGAAGAATGTTTTATCCGTAATACATAATTCCACTCTAACAAATTGGCAAGTCCATAGGGTAATTTACCCTTCATCCTAGGTGTATCTCCCTCTGATTTTCTCTATTTATTCACCCAGTATTTTTTACTCACAAATATTAGGTTTTTTGAAATCCAAATTTGCATTAGAAGTGTGTTAGACAACTCTGTTTTTCTTTGTACACTATGGCCAATGCACTATTGGATAGGACACAGTTCTTTGCATAGCACTGTCTCCCTTTTAGGCCTGCATTGCAAAGCACTGTCTCTCTTTAGAGACTGCGTTGCCTCTTGAAACCATCCAAATTCCCTTGAATTTTTCATTGCAATTTGTTTCAGTTTGTTCTCTGATGTGTTTTGAAAATCTTGAAACCTCATATCGACCAGTAAAATTATCTACCTCTTCCTCTTTTGAAAGAATAGTTTGTTCAATGTTTGTTTAAAGTGTTTTTATTTATCATTGACGAATTATTTTCAAAGTATTTTCATTGTCGCATTAGATCCATTTTCTTTTGAAAATGAAATTGTCGCAAATTCTTCATTTCCTGATAGGAGAAATTGTTGTTTAATTCCTCATTTTTCCTTCAAAAGAGAAATTGTTGTTTATATTCTTCATTTCTCAAAAGTAAAAGGCATTTGTTTTTATTGATTTAGTGCACTTAGTTTCTTTTCTGCATTCATAACATTAAAGAGACTGAAAAGAAAAACTTGCATTTGCATGTAGTGGTTTTTGTGTTTTGTAAAAGGAACAATTAGGAAAGCTGCATTTAGTTTGTGCTCTTTGATTTTTTGCTCTCAAATTTATTTCTCTTTCTCTCTAGTAGCTAGGATTTTCATTGAAAAAATAAAAGTGAAAGATTTCTTATCATTCTTAGTTTTCATTTTAGGAATTTCCAATACATCATCGCGGTGAATCTTTGAAAGGCAAATTGATAAACAAGATCAACTTAAAATTTATATCAATTTACCTAACAAAGCATTGGAACCATAACAATAACATTTATAAGGTCTAGGCTAGAGACGTGTTCCGGCGTTGTAAAACATAATAGTTGTCGTTAACTTGTCTATGATACATTCCAAGTGTGATAACTCATTCCACATAGGTAAGTATATCGTAGCTCATCCACGTACGTTCGGGTATATCGGGCAGTGTTACAGTACGAAAAGTATAAAGGGGAGCTCTCACTATGCAGTTTTGCATCAGACAGTGCTAATACAGACTTGGGCCTCCATGTACCTTCGGGTATATTTTGGAGGAAAAATTTTAGGTGCTATCCATCCATAGTGAACCAAGTCGACCACCTTGTAAATTTTGATACACCGAACATATCATTCGGGGAGATTGCCTGCCCGTACTTCTTGGTTTTCCAGGAGGTATTCTGTAGTTCACAGTTTCTTGGTAAACCTTTTTCCTAGCATTACCCTTTTATTTTTTTAATTTTTTTTTGGTTAAAATAAATCAGTAATTGTGGAAGAAAAAAATCCTTTCCCCCGTTGTTCATGTAGATTAGCATTAAAACCACCTTTACCAGCAGAAGTTACTTCTCGTAGGCGAAGGCAATCACGATCTACCGAATCAAGTACAATTCGTACCTCTAGTGAAACATCATCTTCCCATAAACCAGAGTTAGCTCAATTTGTTTCTAGACATCCCGGTTCGTCTACTGTCATCGTGACAGAGTCTTCACAGCTACCCGTGGTCACAATCCATCCAATTAGTGAGAACATACCTCCTGGACCCGACATTGTTCAAACACAAATTGATCCAGATCCTATCTCTTATTTTCCAGAAAATTTGAATCTAGAAGTCGAACAATCGGAAGTTGTTCCTACCTTGGTTATCCCACAAATTTCTGTAGCCATGGAAACTCCCATATCACACAGTCAACCTCCTGAAATATACTTTGGGCATGACGGTGAAATAGTTCCACCTGGTTTAATTGCGATTGAAGAAATCTCACAAGACGAGACACCTTTAACTCCAACCCATTTTGGGGGGGACCTTTACCTATACGAGTATTTTCCTCAATTGCCACCATCTGCTTTTGTTGATCTTGTTCCTACCAAAACTCTCGTCGATACAAAAAGGTATAAATTTGGTCAAGTGACCATGCCTGAACCAACATCTTCAGTTGGGCCATCTATTCCAATTACGTCAGTACCTACCATTGATACTCCGTTGATGTTTACAACTTCACCAAAGTCATATTCTCATGGTGGCCTTATGGTCCCATCAAGTTATAAATCACTATATGGAATTTTCTCTAGTGCATCTTCAAAACCATGGAATTTACCAATGTCATCAGTTGGTATTCTATCTGGTAATCCTATAGTGAGTACTCAACGATTTGATTCTTTACACACATCATCAGGGAAATATCAAGCCGGTCCTTTTGGATCTATTCCATCCAATAACATTTCAACTGGACTCCCTGCATTTGGAGAGAAATATTTTCCGTCTTATTATCCTCCTCATGCTGGGGGGAAACCTTTGGTCACCCACTATGATAGTACTCTATCACGTTTTGGTCAACCTAATGTCAAAATGAATATTTTTCAATGGAATCCCACTCTGCCTATCCAACTACAAATGGTTGTACACTCGTATCAACCAGTACAACCTATTACACCCACATCACTTCCACTTGTTAATACATCTTTACCCCTGTCACAGAATCAAAATTTTGTACAAAAAAAGTTTCAAGCGGGTCCTTCAACTCAATACCCTCCAGTATTTGGTCCAAAAAATCCTAATCCTTTGGTTAATTTACAACATCTTGTACCCAGAATCATTTATTCACAACCTGGCTTACCATTTTATGGGATGTCACAACCAAAAATAGGTTATACATATCCTCAACCAAATCCAAGTTATCCTAATTTGGGGTATAACATTGGTGGATAGACCCCTTGGTAGCCTCAGACCCCTTGGTAACCTCAGGCGCAAATGCCACAAACTTCATTTCAACAATTTTCATATACAAGTTTTGGTCAACATACTCCTCAAGAATTTTGTTTTCAAAACAACCCCTATCCGGGTTACCAGCAGCCGATTCCTTATGCTTGTGCTCAAAGGCCTGTTGCTCAAGCAATTCCATCATACCATGGCTATGCTCAACGTGATCTTAATAGACAATTGCCTTTTGTTGCAACTTTAGAGTTACCAGATTTAAATTGGTTAACCAATGATCCCATCAACTATGCTCCTTGGTGGCTGGTGATACTATTATTCATCAGTAATTTTTGCCTTTTTTGATGACTAAATAATTATCCAAATATTTCTAGAAACAAATTTCATGAATATTGTGAGTTCTAGAAATCTCACTGCCTTCATTATCCTTAATATAATTTTTCACTAGTTCCTCATTCCATCATGTCAAGCTCTGCTTACCAGTCCTAGAAAACCCATTAGGAGCTCATGTCACTCATTTTGTCCTTATTTTGTCACCTTTGGCCCAAATTTTCTATTTTTTTTTTCCTAAAACCCCCCACAGCTACCTAAGGCCACCTATCAAACAACTCTATTGTTTCTCCCCAAAATACCCCAAGAATTGATGTCCTCAAAAATATATCTGTAGGCTCTTTAGATAAATCAAGTACATTGGATTTTGGATCTTCAATACATCAGTTTATCATAAAATCTATCTTACACTTTATGACCCCAAATTACAAGTTTCAGTCCAAAAGCCAAGTCCAAGGAACCATCCACTAGGTCACCTAGGGTTTCACAAGTCATAGGGTGGATTTGGTATCCTAAAACCTATGTTTTTCTTGTATAAAGAAACTACATTCAAAGAAGAAAGGGACAAGTGATTTTTTCCAAAACTGATCAAAGAGGTCATTTAAGAAATGATTTTTTGGCCTAAAGCACAAATTCTGCAGGGGGACAACTCCCTTTGCTCATATTACTGCAAAAGGATCAAATGGCCATCAACCTAGCAAGAGGTAAGGTAATATGGTTAAACCATCACTGAAGGTATCCACAGCGAAGAAGGAGGCAGCAAGGCCTATGTTTGAAGAGAATTAGGGCTTGTGACTGATTTTCCAAAGCATGAAATGAGTACAAGGGCTACAAGGAAAAATATCACCTCAACTCCATCTACTGCACATAAGACTTTTAGAAATAATTAATGAGTTTTGAGAAGTTTCAGAGAACTTAGAAGACAACACTATTTAATTTTTTCTAACAACCCTAAAACCTAGGAGTTTGGGAAGAATGACAAACTAGTCAAAAAATACTGATAAAACCTCCTTCATAAAAGCAGATGGCATTTAAATGGTTTCAAGCTGCCCCCTAGGGTTTGACAAAGAAGCACTGATTCCACCTCACCAAAAGGACAGAAAGGAAAAGAGTATCAGTACAAAGGCCTGAGTTTTCAAAAGTTACAATCAAAGGTCTTAAAAGGATCAAAGGAGGCAGACATAAGCATTACTTCACTACACCAAGGGAAGAAAGTGTCAAAGAGTATCATTGCAAAGGCTCGACTTTTCAAAGTATAGTTAGAGGCATTAAAAAGGGTCAGAAGGGAGGCAAGCATGAGATGAAAAGACTTAGGAAGAACCAGAGATATATCATTATCAAAATGTTATGAGGAACAAATATGTAATTGGTTTAAAGCAAAGAAGTAAAGCCTCCAACAAGCATTTCCTTATCAAAATTATATTCTGCAAAAGATAGCTAGGTATGAATGACACTTCTGGAGGACTGTCAAAAATGTTTATCTACAGGAATATTTATAAGGTCAAACAAACCTAAATGTATCTCACAATGGTGGCACATATGAAGAATAAAGTTTTTTTGATGCCAACTGCTAGGATTTTCACACCAAAAGGTTTTCACTGCTTCAAAGTAAAAACATGACAGGATGCCAGTTAAGGAAGGTCAAAATTCTTCTTTTCAACCTATCCACCAAGCAATCAAAGGCATAAAAATACATGACTGAAGACTCCAAGGTGAAAGTGCCAAAATAATCACAAATATACTATTCACAAGTGTTGAAATTCATGAAAAGGGTTCATTTTTCCAAGTGTGGAATAAAAGGAGAGCCGTTGAAACATTTTTAAGGGTTTTCTGCAAAAAATTGTTGAATTTTTCGGGCACTGCGCACAGATGGAGGCGCTACACATAGAGCTGTTGGTGTTGAGCACAGGGGAGGCAGAGATAGTGTTAAAATTTATTTCTCTACACACATAGGAGGAGGCGCTTCACACTGGCAGTGGCGCTACGCACACGCTCAGGTCGGGCTCGACTTACTCACCGTTCAATGGCACTGCGCACAGAGAAGGCCCTATAGGCCTGTTAACCCACCCGACTCACCTGAAAACCCTCTAGTACTGCACACAGGCCTGCTAACAGCGTGAACCGACCCGGCGCTATGCATAGGGAAGGCCCGACATGAGCGACCTGTCAGGTGGCACTGAGCACATAGGAGATTTGGATAAAATTGCCAAAAAATTGCCAAAATCAGTTTTTTTTGCTCCTCAAAGTTAGCCATAGGCTCCTGCACAATTTATAAAATGTTTGTGGTCATTTCTTTACCATCTAAGTGGTATTATACATTCATAATCAAAGAAGGGCAAACCTTACCTATATTGGCTAAAAACCCTAGTCTTCATGTCAAAATATCATTTAACCTTCTAGGGAAAGAAATTACCAGTTGAGGAATGGTCATTAGCATAAATGCACTCAATACAAGCTAATCCTACCTCTAAACTCTGAAATCATTCATGGAACCTTTCCATTTTGCCTCCATTTGTTAAAATCTACCCTCACCATCACTCATTTTTTCATCCCTAGACCTAAAGCTCTCACCAAGCTGAAAACCATTTTGTTCAAGGATACCCAAAACAGTGAGCATAACCATGATGAACAGGACGCTGATAGTCAAGAAGAGGAAACAGGTGAGGCTCAAATAGAATTTTATAAAGGAGACAGTGATAAATAAAATACCACTGATAGGACAAACAATAATGAGAAATATAGCAAAGGAGAAAGTCATGACAGTCATGACAGCAAACATGACACTCATGACTCAGATCAACCTTCTAATGATGAAAAGTGCCAAAGTGAAGAAGATGAAAAGGCTGATGATAAACTCCAAGATCAAGGTAACAACACTAAAGACAACAAGAAGGGTGAAAATGATGAAAGTGTTGAAGGCAGCAGTAAGGTTCACAGTGTCGGAAATATTGTCATTGGTGGCAAAGGAGACAGGAAAGGCAGCCCAAGCAGCAGAAGCAGTAGAGAAATTAGAGGCAGAGTATGGAGGTTGAGGGTTGTTTATACATTGATACATAGAGATTGGATATAACAATCAGGTTACATTGCAACAGTTTCCTTGAATTGAGTACCATAGAGTTACAAAATGATGGAGTGGCCACAGTATTGTGATTCATAACAAAAGAGAGGGTTGTAGCATTATATACAGAACATAACACATTTTATTACGGGATCTCTATTTATAAGTTACCTGTGCATTGATCTTGTATGGAGGGTTTGATAGAAGTCGAACATGTTTTTGATCTTCTCTACTATAGAACGCAGGCAATACCATAGTCCTTAATATTGAATGCATTTGAATCGAGTGAAGACACAGTAATGACGATGGATAGAA
Organism: Pinus albicaulis; assembly: GCA_034641835.2. Lineage (NCBI taxonomy): Eukaryota > Viridiplantae > Streptophyta > Pinopsida > Pinales > Pinaceae > Pinus > Pinus albicaulis. The sequence continues at coordinate 967,390,500 of CM076579.1, forward strand.
GTTAGAGCAGCAAGTTGAAAGGGTTAACCAGAATCGAAGTGTTGAGCCACCTTTTAAATGGAACCATGAATGTGTGGAGGCCTCAGCTTGCTTGAGATATTGAAGTGTTAACCGAACAAAGGGTTAATACTTGAAGAGGTATAGCAAAGAAATTTTGGAAACGAAACTGTGTATCACAGAAATTGAACCAAATAACAGAACGTGAAGGCAGAATTGAAATAAAATTGAAGGGAGGCGGAGTTAAACAAATGAAGGAACAGAACTGTGAATGAGAGGGAATGGAACTAGGAGCATGAACAGTGAAAGCGGCTTCGGAGGTAGAAACCAATGGTATTCACAAAATTATAAAGTGGTAAGTAGTATCGCTCAAAAAAATGTGATACGTTCCAACGCTTGACACATGGCATTGAGTGGTTTTTGGAAACCACCCATTTCACATTTTATTTGGGTGTTAAAGCTTGGTCTTTAAAAAATGCGAATGAAGTTTGATCTTGGAGGCGGATGATCCGACGACATTCGCATCGTGAATATGCGCAAAAGTTAATGCAAGGTGCGTTACAAAATTTGTGCGATGATATGTGTTAATAACTATTGTGGGACTCGAACGTTCAATTAATTGTTAACATATATATGCAATTGCTGTGGGTTAAACAAGGTTGAACTTGGTATGAGTTAAGCGGATTAAAGATTCCTTTGTGTTAATACATGTTGTGCGGTTCAAATTAAAGTATGAAATGGGGTGTTGATATGTCGGACTTTAAGACTATTTATATTAATATATGTGTGTTGGTGTGATGGTTTATGTTTTAAACCAAGGTCGAAGATTTATTGTTGGTGCGATGGAATATGAACATAGCTCAATGTGTTAATAAAAGGCGAAGACTTATTTTTTGATATAATATATGTTGCCAGAACCATAGTACATTGTGGGGTTTTAGAACTGTGAACCCGAGAGAAAGAGTAAACAAAACTCTAATATGTTGATATTCACTTTACGCGTTGAATAAAGTTGTGGGACCCAAACAAATCTTAATGTATGCCGAGACTTATATATATGGTTTGAAATATACTGTGGGCTAGATATTTATATGTATTGGGTTATAATCATAGAGCATGGACGAGAAATAACTCCGCATGTGAAGATGAAGAATTGGGTCTTATTATAAAGTTTAGATCAGAGAATTAAAATATATGCTTCCACATAGAGAACTTAAAGGGTTGAATTGAATTACTCATGGGGTTTGGATACGTGGTAAAATGTTGACATATATATATTAATATATGTGTTGGGCGAATATTTAGTGTTGGTTTAACATACACCAGAACCAATACACAATATAATTTGATATGCGTTGAATGAGGATGTTGGCCCAAAGGTCCTTGTTGATATATGCATCAGTGCGTTGTTTTTAATTGAAGTTGGGATTGATATGAATAACGTATGAAAGTCTGGCCCACCATAATGCATGCTGATACTTTGGTGAGCTTTAACAAGGTCAAAGGTAATAAAACACACTCATAGATGGTGGATTAATAAATATGTGGAGAACATAAATGAAAGTGTTTGACCGAAGTATGTTTATTGGATTTTATTCCAAAGACAGGGTTTCTGTGTTGGCCGAAGATTTACGTTGATTATTAAGCCCAAGAAAATAGTGATTGGGAGCTTCCATAAAATGAACTATTGATATTGGATTTTTCCATAGTGATGGAAAAAGAAAGATTTTTCATTTATACAGCTTTCAGACTTAAAACATAAATTAGAAATGCATTTTTATATACACAGTGAACTTGGAGAATGTGGGTCTGATAGGGGTACATACACAGAAAGCAGGGGAGTAAGAAGAAACTGAAAAATCCAATGACAACAGCAGAAAAGACAAACTTACAGTGAGCCAAAAAAACTGAATGGGCTGAATATAAATTCTTATTGTAACTGAAAATGTAAAGTTTTATTTATTTTATATTGTTTGTGATGCAAAGGAAAGTCTTTGTAGGCAAACAAAACTCCATTGTAATATTGAAATTTTGTAAATATTGTTATATTTTTTTTGAATGAGCTGGACAAAGAAATGAGAAGACAGAATTCAGAGAGTCATGGTTGTTCACTTCAAATTCTCTGTAGAATACAAACAGTCAAGAGGTGAACTCTATAAATGATATCTCATAGATATGCATAGAGAGGTTAGAGAATGGAGAATTGAGGAAGAGAGGGTAAGAAGAAGGAGGAGCAGATAGAGAAGATGTGAAGATCCAGAAATGATATAAGGTAGATATGAAGGCTGGTGGACAGCAGTGAAGAAGGAACAGAACAGAGCTGATATCCAAGGTAAATCAGCATATGATTTTTCTAAAAGAGTGAGGAAGTTGGTGCTTCCATATCAACTTGTAGCTTGATATATGTCAGTTGTAGCTGGCTGAGGTATGAGCCTCCTGTAGGTTGTAGCCTGCAGAAAATAGATGGGAGTTGGAGCTTCCTTGCAAGTTGTAGCTTGCAGAATTGAGGTAGGAGCCTCCTGTAGGTTGGTGCCTATAGAAAATCATTGGTGAGAGGGAGTTGGAGCTTGCCTTTGCATCACAACAATAATAAGATGTGGTTTTCTCCCTTATGGGTTTCCACTTATATCTGTTGTCTATATGCATGATGATTATGTGTTGATACTCTATATTTATTCTGCTTAATACCTGCTGCTCTTTTATTAAGATTGTTGTTCCATTGTATATAAATAAGAAAGGTTCTATTTCCAATAAAAGAAAGTATAATAAGAACATGACCGCATTAAACTGATTCACCCCCCCTTCTCAATTTAACCAAGGGTCCAAAAATTGGTATTAGATCAATTTCCTTATGTATCAGTTTAACAACTAGAAGGAGATCCTAGGTCCCCAGGATGGCTAGTCTAGAAGGTTTCTCAACAAATAAAGCCCCTTTGTTCACTGGTACAAATTATGCCTTTTGGAAAATAAGAATGAGGATGTACATAATGTCTCTAGGAATAGAGGTTTGGGCTACTGTGGAATTGGGATATGCCCCAAAGGAGACTGACTCAGAGAAAGATTCCAAACAAGACTTTGTAGCTAATGAAAAAGCCATGAATGCACTCTTAAGTGGACTGTGTGAGGTAGAATTTATCAAATTAATGCATAGCAAGACTACCAAAGAAATATGGGATACACTAGAAAACATCCATGAGGGAGAAAAAAAGGTAAAGATAGACAAACTTCAAGTCTATAGAGCTCAGTTTGAAAATATAAAAATGAATGATGATGAAGACATTGCCAACTTCTTTTTAAGGGTTGCAGAAATTGTAAATAACATGAAAGCTCTAGGAGAAACCATAAAAGAATGTGTAATTGTTCAAAAGATTCTAAGATCTTTACCATCCAGCTTTAATCAAAAGGTCTATGCCATAGAAGAAATAACTGATTAGGAAACTTTAACCATGAACCAATTACTTGGAAATCTAATAGCCTATGAGATGAGACTGCCACAGAGGAAGTCAAATGTGAGGGAGGAAGCCTTTAAGACAAAGAAGAAGAAAGAAGAAAAAGAATATATATGCTCTTTCTCTGATGAAGAAGAGGCCAAATTTATCAGAAAATTGGATAGAGGCTCATGTAAATATAAAGGTAAACTTCCATTTAAATGCTTTAACTATGGAAGATTTGGATACTATGCTTCTAAGTGTCCTCATAAGAAAACAAAGAATCCGACTCAAGAATTAGAGAAAACCATATCAAAGAACTGGCAGAAAGGGAAGAGATTCAATAGAAAATCTTTTTATGCTCAACAAGATAGTAGTGCATCTGAAGACTCAGATGAATCCTCAAGTGAAGAAGGAACCTCTGAATTTGTATTGATGGCTAAAGAAGAACTTGAAGGGTTCCTTCTAGAAGATGAGGAAGAAGGTGAAGTTGATCTTGAGGGGGAGCTAAGAAGTTCCATAGAGGAAATAGACAGACTTAAACTAAAGTGCAGAAAACAGAAAGACATTCTCCTCAAATATGTAAGAGAAGAAAAAAATTTAGAAGACCCCATTCAAATGAAAGTAGAGCTTGAAGAATCCAAGAAGGTAGAATACATTTTACTTAAGCAAATTGAGGATAAAATTCAGAAGCAAGAGAAATTGGAAGAAGAAGTAGTATGCTTGAGGAAGAAATTAGAAAACACCCATAGGAAATTGTCAATAAAAAATTCTCAAATGACAAGCTCTGATAAGTTGAATAACATACTAGATGCTCAAAGATTTCCTCTGATAAAAACTGGGATAAGCTATGAAGGAGAAACAGGTAAAGTAAAAGAAACAGATAACAGGAATATCATTTGTGTAAAAGTTGTCAAGGATAATGAAGCAGTTCAGAAAGTTCCTATAGAAGTAGAAGCCTGCAATGAAGTAAATAGGAACATGAAGGAACCTCAAATGACAAAGAAATAAAGAAATAAACATTCAACTAAAAAAGGCTCATATACTCCTGAATATATAAAATTCGGAAGCTATCAAAGGAGATTCTTTACCCCTATGAAAAATGTCACTTATTATGCCTGCCACAAACTGGGACATATTGCTGGTTACTGTCATAAAAGGATAATCGATTCCAACCAACAAAGGATGCAAAACGTGAAAATACTACCTCAAGCAAACAAATGGAGAATACAACCCTTCATCAGGTACACTAATTTTTTTTATGGGTATTGTTTTTACTGTAAGGAATTTGGCCATAAAGCCAAGGAGTGCAAAACATATGGACAAAGACTGATGTTCAAAACCTCAGGAGATTTATTAATTATGGAGAGTTCACTCATACTCGTAATTTTTCTAAAAATATGATCAAATGCTGTGTATGCCATAAAATCGGACATATGTCTTCCCAATGTCCTCTCAAAGAATGTGGTGCATCTCCTCAGAAAAGGTGCCAAGAAAATAGCTTCCTGTAGTGGAAAAAGAAGTTGAATAAGTGTGACCTAGCTTTAATATCCGAAGATCAGAAAATCCAATGGTATTTGGACAGTGGATGCTCAAAGCATATGACTAGAGATAGAAGCAAGTTTATAACCTTTGATGAAAAGAAATCTGGAAATGTAACTTTCGGCAATGATAAAGCAGGAAAAGTCAAAGGAAAAGGCTCAGTTAGTCTGGATAATGGAAGAGGAAAGGCCCAAGATGTACTATTTGTGGATGGGCTGGAAGCAAATCTGCTTAGTGACAGTCAAATGTGTGATAAAGGCTGTGAATTTCTCTTTAGAGCACAATACTGTGAAGTAAGATCAAGCACCATAGGAAAGACCTTGATCAAAGGTACTCGAACATAAAGTAATGTCTATATAGTGAAAGAAGAGAAGGAAGCATGCCACCTAAGAAAAATTGATGAGTCATGGTTATGGCATAGAATATTGGGACACCTTAACTTCGACCATATCATCAATCTGAGCAAGAAGAAAGCAGTCAGAGATATGCCAACAATAAAGAAGCCTTCAAATACCATATGTAAATCTTGCCAATTGGGCAAATAGACCCGCACGTCTTTTACGACCAAAGATGAACTATCAACAAGTAGGCCACTTCAGCTTGTACACATGGACCTGTGTGGACCTTCAGGAACTAAAGCACCAAGTGGATAGTATTATTTCATGCTGATAATTGATGATTTTTTTAGCATGACATGGGTAGCATTTCTCAAATATAAATCTGAAGAACTTGAGAAATTCAAGATATTCAAGGCATTGGCAGAAAATTAAACAGGATGCAAGCTAAAGTGCATTAGATCAGACATAGGTGGTGAATTCACAGACTATGATTTTGCAGACCTATGCAGTGAGCATGGGATAAAACAATAGTTTACAATTGCAGGTACACCTCAACAGAATGGAGTGGTAGAGAGACAAAATAGGTTATTACAACAGATTTCCAGAGCCATGATGCAAGAAAGTAACATTCCCCAAACCTTCTGGGCAGAAGTAGTACACATAGCTGTGCACATTCCTAACAAAGCTCATTTAAGACCAAACAGTGACAAGACTCCTTACGAATTATGGCATGGCAAACCAACATCAATCAAGCACTTTAGATCCTTTGGAAGCAGGTGTTTCATAAAAAATAATGACGAAAAACTAGGGAAGTTTGATTCAAGAGCCGATGAAGGAATATTTTTAGGATATGCATCCAAGAGTAAGGGTTACAGGTGCTACAACAAAACACTGCACAAAATTGTGGAAAGCATTGATGTAAGATTTGATGAAGATATATCAAACAAAACAAGAAGTACAAGATGCAAAAATCCTCCATAAGATCATGAAGAAGAGAAACAAGATAATGATGAACTAAGTAAGACAACAGAAGATCCTGAATTAAATTCAAAAGGTCCCTCAAGACACACTCAAAAGAATCATCCAGAAGATCAAATCATTGGGGAAAAAAGTGTGGGAGTCCAGACTAGAAGACATCTTGCAGAACAAATAGAAGAAATACACCTAGCCATGCTATCTCAAATAGAGCCAAAGAAGTTCAAAGAAGTTAGCAAAGACAAAAAATGGGTAAATGCTATGAATGAAGAACTGGACCAAATTGAGAAGAAAAATACATGGGAATTAATTCCAAGACCCACTGGGAAAAATGTCATTGGCTCAAAATGGATATTCAAGAATAAGATGAATGAACAAGTACATGTAACCAGAAATAAAGCCAGACTTGTATGCAAGGGATATTCACAAATTGAAGGTCTTGATTATGATGAAACATTTGCCCCTGTATCCAGAATGGAAGCTATCAGAATGTTTTTGGCCTTTGCATGCTACCATGACTTCAAGGTATATCAAATGGATGTGAAATCTGCCTTCCTGAATGGATATTTAGAGGAAGAAGTCTACATGGAACAACCCGAAGGATTTTCCTTAACAGAAAAACCAGACTATGTGTGCAGATTAAAGAAAGCCTTATATGGGCTGAAACAAGCTCCTCGAGCATGGTATTCAAGGCTGGACAAATACTTGCAAAAAAAAGGGTTCAAGAAAGGAGGAGTAGACAAAAATTTGTACATAAAGGCTAATGAAAATGAACTCTTAATTGTAGTAGTGTATGTAGATGACATCATGTTTGGAAGAAACAAAGATGAGTTAGCAAAAGGATTTGCTGAAGAAATGAAATTAGAATTTGAGATGTCTATGATTGGAGAGTTCACCTTCTATTTAGGACATCAAATTCAACAAAATAACACAAGAACATTCATTTCACAAGAAAAATACTTAAGAGAGATGTTGAAAAGGTTCCAAATGGAAGACTACAAACCTGTGTCAACTCCCACGATCACTGGATGTAAGCTATGTGCTAATGATGGATCTATAGATATAGATCAAAGAATTTACAGATCCATGGTAGGAAGTCTGCTATACCTAATAGCTTCTAGACCAGACATTGTGCTGGTTGTAGGACTTGTGGAAAGATATCAAGCAACACCAAAACAAAATCACTTACTAGCAATCAAGAGAATATTTAGATATCTACAAGGAATTGCACATTATGGGCTATGGTATCCAAAAAGCAAAAGCTTCACTTTGACAACATATACAGATGCCGATTGGTCCAACTGTGTGGATGACAGTAAAAGCACAAGTGGAGGTGCATTATATTTGGGAAAAAGTCTGGTGGCATGGATAAGAAAGAAGAAAACTTCTATCTCTCTATCTACAGCAGAAGCAGAATACATAGTAGTAGCAGCATGTTGCACACAAGTAATGTGGATGAAACAAACTCTCCAAGACATGAAGGTAAGCATTGATGAAACTATTTCTATCAAATGTGACAATACAAGTGCAATAAGTATATCAAAAAATCATGTACTTCATTAAAAAACAAAGCACATCCCAATAAAGTACCAACAAAGGAACAAACAACACAGATATTCACAGAAAGTAGTAAAGCTGGAATATGTACCAACAAAGGAACAAACAACACAGATATTCACAAAACCACTTGCTAAAGAACCATTTGAATATCTAAGAGACAAACTAGGAGTAGTGTCTACAGATGTTACTCTCTGGCATAAAAAGAAAGCATCATTCCAGGGGGAGATCACAAAAGAAGACATCATTCCAGGGGGAGATCAGTCAACAAATATTGTCACAAAAGAACCAGAGCAAGTGAGCAGTGCATGGAATAGGTCCTCAAGATCATAGTATTATGGACACCACACACTTTTCCATTGATTTCAAAGGGGGAGGAAAAGCAAGCAAAGGCAAGTAACATAAGAAAGGGTCTTTTAAAAGGAAAGTAGAGGAAGTGTATTGCCATCAATGCCAAAGGGGGAGACTATTGGAAATATTGTCATTCATGGCAAAGGAGACAGGCAAGGCAGCCCAAGCAGCAAAAGCAGCAGATAAATTAGACACAAAGTATGGAGGTTGAGGGTTGTTTATACATTGATACACATAGATTGGATATAACAATCAGGTCGCATTGCAATAGTTTCCTTGAATTGAGTACCATAGAGTTACACAGTGATGGAGTGGCCACAGTATTTTGAGTCATAACAACAGAGAGGGTTGTAGCATTATATACAAAACAGAACACATTTGAATACAGGATCTCTATTTATAAGTTACCTACACGTTGATCTTGTATGGAGGGTTCGATAGAAGTTGAACATGTTTTTTATCTTCTTGGCTATAGAATGTAGGAAATACCACAGTCCTTGATATTGAATGCATTTGAATAGAGAGAAGACACAGTAATGACGATGGACAGAAGTTAGAGTAGCAAGTTGAAAGGGTTAACCATAATTGAAGTGGTGAGCCAGCTTTTAAACGAAACCATCAATGCGTGCAGGCCTCAACTTGCTTAAGATATTGAAGTATTAATAGAACAGAGGGTTAATACCAAAAGAGGTGTAGCAAAGAAATTTTGGAAGCGGAACTATGTATCACATAAATTGAACCAAATAACAGAACGTGAAGGCGGAATTGAAATAAAATTGAAGGGAGGCGGAGTTAAACAAATGAAGGAACAAAACTGTGAACGAGAGGGAATGGAACCAGGAGTCTGAACAGTGAAAGCGGCTTTGGAGGCAGAAACTAGTGGTATTCGCAAAATTATAAAGTGGTAAGCAGTATCGCTAAAAAAAATGTGATACGTTCTAGTGCTCGACACGTGGTGTTGAGTGGTTTTTGGAAACCACCCATTTCACATTTTATTTGGGTGTTAAAGCTAGGTCTTTAAAAAATGCAAATGAGGTTCGATATTGGAGGTGGATGATCCGACGACATTCGCATCGTGAAGATGCGTGAAAGTTAATGCAAGTTGCGTTACAAAGTTTATGCAATGATATGTGTTAATAACTATTGTGGGACCCGAACGTTCAATTAATTGTTGACATATATATGTAATTGCTGTGGGTTAACCAAGGTTGAACTCGGTATGAGTTAAGAGGATTAAATATTCCTTTGTGTTAATACATGTTGTGCAGTTCAAATTAAAGTATGAAATGGGGTGTTGATATGTCTGACTTTAAGACTATTTATATTAATATATGTGTGTTGGTGCGATGGTTTATGTTTTAAACCAAAGTCGAATATTTATTGTTGGTGTGATGGAATATGAACATAGCACAATGTGTTAATAAAAGGCGAAGACTTATTTTTTGATATAATATATGTTGCCGGAACCATAGTACATTGTGGGGTTTTAGAACTGTGGGCCCAAGAGAAAGAGTAAACAGAACTCTAATATGTTGATATTCACTTTACACGTTGAATAAAGTTGTGGGACCCAAACAAATCTTAATGTATGCCGAGACTTATATATATGGTTTGAAATATACTGTGGGCTAGACATTTATATGTATTGGGTTATAATCGTAGAGCATGGATGAGAAAGAACTCTGCATGTGAAGATGAAGAATTGGGTCTTATTAAGAAGTTTAAATCAGAGATTTAAAATATACGCTTCCACATAGAGAACTGAAAGGGTTGAATTGAATTACTCACGGGGTTTGGATACGTGGTAAAGTGTTGAAATATATATATATTAATATATGTGCTGGGCGAAGATTTAGTGTTGGTTTAACATATGCTAGAACCAATACACAATATAATTTGATATGCGTTGAATGAGGATGTGGGCCCAAAGGTCCCTGTTGATATATGCATTAGTGCGTTGTTTTTAACCAAAGTTGATATTGATATGAATAAAGTATGAAAGTATGGCCCACCATAATGCATGTTGATACTTTGGTGAGCTTTACCAAGGTCAAAGGTAATAAAACGCACTCATAGATGGTGGATTAATAAAGCCGTGGAGAACATAAATGAAAGTGTTTGAACAAAGTATGTTTATTGGATTTTATTCCAAAGACAGGGTTTTTGTGTTGGCGGAAGATTTACGTTTATGATTAAGCCAAAGAAAATAGTGATTGGGCACTTCCATAAAATGAACTATTGATACTGGATTTTGCCATAGTGATGGAAAAAGAAAGCTTCTTCATTGATACAGCTGCTAGACTTAAAACATAAATTAGAAATGCATTTTTATATACACAGTGAACTTGGAGAATGTGGGTCTGATAGGGGTACATACACAAAAAGCAGGGGAGTAAGAAAAAACTGAAAAAGCCAGTGACAGCAGCAGAAAAGACAAACTCACAGTGAGCCAAAAAAACTGAATGGGATGAATAGAAATTCTTATTGTAACTAAAAATGTAAAGTTTTATTTATTTTATATTGTTTGTGATGCAAAGGCAAGTCTCAGTAGGAAAAGAAAACTCCACTGTAATATTGAAATTTGTACATATTGTTATATTTTTTCTGAATGAACTGGACAAAGAAATGAGAAGGCAGAAGTCAGAGAGTCATGGCTGTTCACTTCAAATTCTCTGTAGAATACAAATAGTCAAGAGGTGAATTCTATAAATGATATCTCATAGATATGCATAGAGAGGTTAGAGAATGGAGAATTGAGGAAGAGAGGGTAAGAAGAAGAAGGAGAAGATAGAGAAGCTATGAAAATCCAGAAATGATATAAGGCAGATATGAAGGCTAGTGGACAACAGTGAAGAAGGAACAGAACAGAGTTAATATCCAAGGTAAATCAGCATATGATTTTTCTGAAAGAGTGAGGAAGTTGGTGCTTCCATATCAAGTTGTAGCTTGATATATTTCAGTTGTAGCTAGTTGAGGTAGGAGCCTCCAGTAGGTTGTAGCCTGTAGAAAATAGATGGGAGTTGGAGCTTCCTTGCAAGTTGTAGCTTGAAGAATTGAGGTAGGAGCCTCCTGTAGGTTGGTGCCTACATAAAATCAGTGGTGAGAGGGAGTTGGAGCTTGCCTTTGCATCACAACAATAATAAGATGTGGTTTTCTCCCTTATGGGTTTCCACTTATATTTGTTGTCTATATGAATGATGATTGTGTGTTGATACTCTGTATTTATTCTACATAATACCTGCTGCTCTTTTATTAAGATTTTTTTTCCATTGTATATAAATAAGAAAGGTTCTATTTCCAATAAAATAAAGTATAATAAGAACATGACTGCATTAAACTGATTCACCACCCCCCTCTCAGTTTAACCAAGGGTCCAACACATAGCTCTCCCAATGGGCAAGATGATGATGCATAAAGTGATGGGAGATCTAGCAGTAATGTAATGATAACAATGAGTCAATCCCAAGTATACAAAAGGGTGGTGTTGATGAAAAAAACAAGGACCTAGAAGATAATGAAGACAATAATGAGGCTGACAGCAGAAGAGACAATGAAAAAAAAAATTTGCCTCCATGACAGATGATGAAAGAAAGAATGATGAGACAAGAACAGAGTTTGAAGGAGGCATTGATAAAGAGGATGACCATGATAGTACAACAAGTAAAAGAAAAGGCAGCCAAGAAGACAGTCATGACATTAGTCATTCTCCTAATGATAATCTAGATGATAACAGTGTAGAGAATGAAGAGGAAATGAGTCCTAATGATGAACAAAATGAAAAGAGGGAAAAAGAACATGATGGGCTTGGATTTTTTGCTAAGGCTTCTCAACAGGTGTTCAAGACCTCTTGAAGGACCTCTCCACAAATTTTGGCCCAAATTGAACAAAATTTTATGTTTTTGAAATTTTGAGGCCTCTGTGCGTAGCACCCTAAGTGCTACACACAAATTTGGTGCATCCTCAACTTGAAAAATTTACATTTTTGAATTCCTCTCATCACCAGCAGTCTGCTCACAAAATTCAAAATCATTTGGAGCAGTTTTGACCCCCCAAAAGGTCAAAAAACACCAAACTTTTGACCTTTCTGCCTCATTTTCAGGCAAGGTGCTGCACACAGAGTAGTGTTAGGATAATGAATTTTTGGATAGGTAAATGGAACTCATTTAGTAACACTCAAACATTTCTGGAAATTAGACTCATCAGGCTTTCTAACGAGCCATCATAGAGCCAAATCCGACATCGGGAAGGGGTCCAAAACTTAGTCACAAAATACCCTATTTTCTGCTGAAGTGGCACTATGCACAGAGACTGTCTAGTGTGTTTTGGACCAAAAGTCAACAAAACACACTCATTTATTGCAAAATGATATTTTAAATTTTTTTGGGGAAAAACACTCTAGAATTTGGTGCAAATAGTTATTATGGCATTTATTACTTAGGATATTATGTGCCTTGGGCCTTGCATGATCTCTTGGCCATAAATGACATTTATGGTTGAATTTGACATTTTCCTACCATATTTAGGGTTTTATTCCTCCTTTTCTCCATAAATAGAGCATGAGGCCCTCATGTATTTTGTTTGCATTTGATGAGCTTTGAGAGAAATACATGGTTTTTATGAGCTTGGAGAAGAAATTGGTGTGGTGGAGTTGATGAATGGCTTGTTTGGCTTGATGATGGAGAAGCTTGTTTGCAAGATTCCTTAGCTTGGTGAATGATGATGTCTTCTTAATTTTTCCATTTTTTTCCTTGTTATCATTATGTTTCATTTCTCTTAGCTGCTATAAATCAGAAAAAGTATCGGTTGAGACATGCTCTTTGAGGCACTTCAGTCCTCCTATTTGTTATAGCCTCGATGTTTTCCTCTGTTTGGTCAGCTTAAGGAATTATTGATTTCTCCTTGGGTTCACCTAAACTTGTTTTTCTTTCATGTATGGTTAGTATTCTAGTTTAAAAGTATGATTCATGGTATTTCCTGCTTATTTGAAGCTTTCAAAACTCTATCTTGAAACCTTTCTTTGGAATATTGTCTGCTAGGTTAAGTCAAAGAGGTCTCATTCGATCTTTCCCTTTGTCCATACTTATAAACTTATTTTAGAGTTCTTATAGCTTTATTTATGATGTTTAGGAGTTCCCTCTTCATAGATTGAGTTATTGTGCTATCTTATATGTTATCCCTAATTCTGAAGGTGAATTTCCAAAGTTAGAAGCTCTTATGCTTTCTGTGTTTCACTGAAATGTTTATCTTGGATATTTATTGGTTTAATATATTATCATAGAGTAAATGGTTTGCCCTAGATCTTGCTTAGTATCTTGTGATGATCATATTTAAGACCTCCTTGTTCATAGGTATTTGACAAAGGATTCTTGATTTCCCTTTGCCCTACCTTATTCACAAACTTGATGTCCATCCCACTTCACTCATAAAACTTAAGGATCCATTTACCTTGCTAGATTGGCCTTGCACTGCACTCTGATTCATTATTGAGACACCCTTGAATTTTATTTGACTCCATAGCCCAATGAATTAAATATCTCTCACTCCAACTATTCTACCAATTCATCTCACCCAACCAAAACAACCAAAAATCCTACACTTAACAACTAGCCTAAAGTAAAAAACATAGAGAAAAAAGAACACATCCTTTGCACCCAATATAGAGAGCCCTCTCTGAGTCCAGGAAGGCTAGGTCCTAGGACTCCAAAGACCGGTTCCATGTTACCCTGTCATTTGGTCTACCAATTTTCCAAATCACGGGACACTAACATTCTGGCGATCACAGTGGGACCTTTTTGAGTTCATAATAACCTAAATATCTTTTAAAATTTTCAAAAAACCCCTATGAAACGAAGAATGCTATCTAGTTGATTCATCCCAACACTCACTAACAGTCTGGAAATCACGGTGGGACTGAGTACATAGTAGTCTAACAAACTCCTATAGACTCATTTATACCTTCAGTTAAGCTTAAAAATTTGATTGATAGCCAAAGAGTAGACTATATTTGTTTCACCATCCTAGCAAAATGATGACTCAGCTATAGGACACTCACAAAAACCATAGGGCTACATATAGGAAAATCAGAAAACCCCAAAACACCCTTAGATTGGTTTTTGTCAGTATTGGTGGTGGACCATACACATTTATCCTCAAAAACAATTAAAAACATCCACCTGGCGACTCCACTAACCTCTAGTAGGCCTATTACTTCACTAGTCCCTATAGACTCCCATGGGAATGCATTGAGAAATCCCAATCATGTTGATGGTGGAAAGAAATGTTCAAATCTTCGACTTGGAGACTCCACAACCCTCAATAAACCAAAATAATCCATTGGTAGAGAACTCTAAGCTAGTTGAAAAGATACAGTGACCTCTTTTTGATTTAACAAATATGGATCCAAGTATGAACAGAGAGGCAAAACTAGAGATATTGCTAGATGCAATTAGCAAAATGGTGCATATACTTGGTAGGAAAGAGGAAAGGTACAAGGTTAAGGTTGGTGCTGGTTATTCAAAAAAACCTATACCTTTTCCTCTACAAGAAAAAATTCAGTCATTGCAAGGAAAGAACAAAAAACAAAATATGCATGATGAGCAAGATTGCAAAGAAGAGACTAAATAAGGTTGTCAAGTAGGTACTAGTTACTTTCCTACATCTGGTGCTTCACTATTAAGAGAGAATTATGAGCAAGTTGCAAATAGGAACAGAGAGGAGTGCTCTAAAGAATCAATTGACCATCTTGAACTCACAAAATTTGAACTAAAGGAGGAGATAACACAATTAGGGTCTCTACCCTTATGCTTTGTCTCATTTCAGATTTTAAAAGGAATTTGGCATCCTGAGAATATAACAGAGGAAATTCATGAATCTCATGCTAACTATAACAACCTAGAGGAGTTAGTTGAGGAAGAACCCAATTAAGAAATAGAGGAAAACCCACGACATCTCTCTAAAGGCCCAATTAATGATTCATCATCTCTTATAGGTGAGGCTCAAGAAGGCATTCAACCTCTCAATCAACTTTCGCAAGAGAAAAAGAAATGTTGTAGTTATTTCTTAAGGGAAAGAAAAATTTCTCCCTTTTTAACTAAATAAGAAATAAAGTAGCTTCTAAACATGTAGACAACCTCTAGGACTTCATATGGCCAAAAAATTTCTGTTCATTCTCTTGCTAATCCTGTCTACCATAAGTCCGAAAGTGAACTTGTAGATAAATTCGAAGAGAAATAATATGATAATCCAATATGTATGGCTGGTGCCATTACTTATATTAATGATTCTCCAAGGTTTGATCAATATGTTGATGATTATGATATCCAAACAAAAAATAACCTTGCAGAGCAATCAACAGTTGATTTGTGGGATGAAATTCACTATCATCAGCTTGAAAAAAGTAAGCAGCCAATACAGGTCAACTATGAAACTGATGAGGAAAGCCTTGAGAGTTTAAAAGTAAGTGACGACTCTCCAACTCTTTGCTCTGCTTCATTTCAATTCATCAGAAATAACTTTCATGTGATTGGAAATCAGCAGTCTTTCAGTTTTGATGTTGAGGTTAAGGAGGATGATGAAATCCTTGAGAACGTTGTCAATGAGGAGCCTTTTCCTGAAATGGTTGAGGAAATAATTTGGGACATGAAATCCTCCTTAACTCCTGATTTGCAGCCACCAAGTTCCTTTGGATTACAAATTGCTGATGAAGGCATGGAAATTTATGATCACAAGAAAGTTGTTGCACTTCTTTCTCAAGAAGATTTGTTGCCAAAGAGTGTTCCTGCTCATTAATATGATGGCCTTCACACAGATTTGAGCCCACTATATCAAAGCACATTAGGTTTGTTAGAGGATAATATTGTAGCATATGATGAATCTACCGGTTCATATGATCATGAGGAAGAGGGGGAGTTTCTTTCCCAAAAGAGTCCCAAACATAGCCAAGTGAAAGAAGGAGTAGTCTTGAATGAAGCTTATGTATCAAATCCTCTAGATCATGTATTATTCCAAGATCCATTTATTGTTTTCCTTGAGAAATCTAAATGAGGAGTGTGTTTCTCCAAGAAAAAATTGTTGCAAAGTGTGAGAAAAATTTTAAGCATTACTGTCCGAAACAAGTGAGGTGGAAGTGGCCTTTTGATTTATTCAACACTCTCAAAGAGCTGAAAAAAGATTAGTCATGGAATCATCTAATTGATTTGGAAAATGGAGTTCAACAAATGAATGTATATCATGTATAGGTTAGATTAGGATAGATAAGTATGCAAAATAAGCTTAACCTGGTGAGCATATTTTTAGTTCTAGATTGTTTTGAAAAAAGAAAGAAAAAAATCAAAAACATAGAAAGAATAAAAAAGAGGGCAGTTTTGAAAAGAGGTAAAGCCTCGTACCCAAAAAATAGAACTGCTGAAAGTGTGTAAGCCTAAATACCACTACTAGTGCATAAAGAAATCTTGTTTCAGTCATCTAGCCTAATCATGGCTGAGACATGTTTTAAATTTATTGTTGATAAGTTAGTGAAAGATAGTTGGTCAAATTATTCAAGCTTGAATTGTCAAAAGATAGATTAGGGAGAAAGATACTAGTTCCACATGCTTAAAAAGGAACCAAGGAGAAAAATGGGGATGAATAACAAACAATGTATCCTAGCCCTAATTTTTCTAGTCTTATTTTGTGCAAAAATAACATTTGTGTGCAGCTTGTTCTTATGCCACAAGCTCATGGTAAGTCAGATTGTCTAATCCTAATTTAACCATGCTTTCAATTTCATGTTTATAGCTTAGTAAATGATTCCTGTCAAATAGCTTAATCTTGACAGTTGAGTGGTCTAGGTAGAGAATAAAAGGAGTTCATTAGCATAATCTGAACTCCTGGAAGAGATAAGATAGAAATAGATAGTTTGTTTTCTTTTAAAAAATGAAAAGATGTCAAAGGTTGCTAGTCCAAATGCACCTAAGGAAGAAAAAATGTTAGGCAAGTAGTTTGGGTAGGTAAAAATCAAATCTTCAAGCAAGCATCAGCAAGAGAAAAGAGGTAAAAATCTGCCCAATGGATGAGGCACTGGTTCCCGTAAAGCCAGAGATTTGAAGTTCTGGACACCTCCTGAAAAGGAGATGCCCTACCCAAGTGGATCCACTGTTAGTCATCAACAATTTTTTCCTTTGTTGATGAATAAATGATTATCCAAAGATTTCTAGAAACAAAGTTCATGAACATTGTGAGTTCTAGAAATATCATTGCCTTCATTATCCTTAAGATAAATTTTCACTATTTCCTCATTCCATCATGTCAAGCTTTGCTTACCAGTCCCAGAAAACCCATTAGGAGCTCATGTCACTCATTTTGTCTGTATTTTGTGACCTTTGGCCCAAATCCTCTATTTTGTTTTTCCTAAAACCGCCCATAGCTACCTAAGGCTACCTATCAAACAACTCTATTGTGTCTCCCCAAAATACCCCAAGCATTGATGGCCTCAAAAATATCTCTGTAGGCTCTTTAGATAAATCAAGTACATTGGATTTTGGATATTTAATACATTATTTTATCATAAACTCTATCTTACACTTGATAACCCCAAATTACAAGTTTCAGTCGAAAAGCCAAGTCCAAGGAACCTTCCACTAGGTCACCTAGGGTTTCACAAGTCATAGGGTGGATTTGGTATCCTAAAAACTCTGTTTTTCCTGTATAAAGAAACTGCATTCAAAGAAGAAAGGGATAAGTGATTTTGTCCAAAACTAATCAAAGAGGTCAATTAAAAAATGCCTTTTTGGCCTAAAACACAAATTCTGCAGGGGGACAGCTACCCTTTGCTCATATTACTGCAAAAGGATCAAATGGCCATCAACCTAGCAAGAGGTAAGGTAATATGGTGAAACCATCACTGAAGGTATCCACAGTGAAGAAGGAGGCAACAAGGCCTGTGTTTGAAGAGAATCAGGGCTTGTGACTGATTTTCCAAAGCAGGAAATTAGTACAAGGGCTACAAGGACAAATATCACCTCAACTCCATCCATTGCACATTGAAGAATTTTAGAAATAATTAATGAGTTTTGAGAAGTTTCAGAGAACTTAGAAGACAACACTATTTAATTTTTTCTAACAGCCCTAAAACCTAGGAGTTTGGGAAGAATGAGAAACTGGTCAAAAAATAAAGATAAAGCCTCCTTCATAAAAGTAGATGGCATTCAAAGGGTTTCAAGCTTCCCCCTAGGGTTTGAAAAAGAAGCACGGATTCCACCTCACCAAAGGGAAAAAAAGGAAAAGAGTATCAGTACAAAGGCCTGAATTTTCAAAAGGTACATTCAAAAGTCTTAACAGGATCAAAGGAGCAGAAATAAGGATTACGTCACTGCACCAAGGGAAGAAAGTGTCAAAGAGTATCAGTGCAAAGGATTTACTTTTCAAAGTACAGTTAGAGGCATTAAAAAGGGTCAGAAGGGAGGCAAGCATGAGATGAAAAGACTAAGGAAGAACCAAAGATATATCACTGTCAAAATGGTCTGAGGAAAAAATATGTAATTGGTCTAAAGCAAAGCAGTAAAGCCTCCAACAAGGGTTTCCTTATCAAAAGTATATTCTGCAAAAGATAGCTAGCCATGAATGACACTTCTGCAGGACTGTCAAAAATGTTTACCTACAAGAAGATTTATAAGGTCAAACAAACCTAAATGTATCTCACAATGGTGGCATATATGAAGACTAAAGTGCTTTTGATGCCAACTGCTAGGGTTTTCACACCAAAAGGTTCTTACTGCTTCAAAGTAAAAACATGACATGATGCCAGTTAAGGAAGGTCAAAATTCTTCTTTTCAGTCTATCCACCAAGCAATCAAAGGCATAAAAATACATGACTGAAGACTCCAAGGTGAAAGTGCCAAAATAATCACAAATTTACTGTTTACAAGTGTTGAAATTCATGAAAAGGTGAATGTTTCCAAGTGTAGAAGAGAAGGAGAGCCGTTGAAAATTTTTTTAGGGTTTTTTGCAAAAAATTGTTGAAGTTTTCAGGCGCTGTGCACAGCTGTAGGTGCTACGCACAGAGCCGTCGGCGTTGCACATAGGGGAGGCATAGATAATTTTAAAACGCAATGCGCTACACACAAAGGAGGAAGCACTACGCACACACCCAAGTCGGGCCCGACTTGCCCACTGTTCAATGGCACTGCGCACAGAGAAGGCTCGACAGGCCCATTAACCCTCACGACTTACCTGCAAACCCTCTAGCGTTGTGCACAGGCCTGCCAACAGTCTGACCTGACTTGGCACTATGCACAAGGAAGGCCCGACATGAGCGGCCTGTCGGGTGGCACTGCACATAGAGGAGATTTGGCTAAAATTGCCAAAAAAATTCCAAAATCGGTTTTTTTTTCTCCTCAAAGTTAGCCATAGGTTCCTGCACAAGTTAGACAAGGTTGGTGGTCATTTCTTTGCCCTCCAAGTGGTCTTTTGCATTCATAATCAAAGAAGGGTAACCCTAACCTAAATTGGCTAAAAATCCTAGTCTTCATGTCAAAATATCATTTAACCTTCTAGGGCAATAAATTACCAGTTGAGGAATGGTAATTAGCATAAATTCACTCAATAAAAGCTAAGGCTACCTATAAACTTTGAAAGCATTCATGGACCTTTTCCATTTTTCCTCCATTTGTTAAAATATGCACTCACCATCACTCATTTTTTCATCCCTAGACCTAAAGCTCTCACCAAGCTGAAAAGCATTTTGTTCAAGGATACCCAAAACAGTGAGCATAGCCATGATGAATAGGATGATGATAGTCAAGAAGAGGAAACAGGTGAGGCTCAAATTTTTTTTTATGAAGGAGATAGTGATAAAGAAAATACCACTAGTAAGACAATCCGTAATGAGAAAGATAGAAAAGGAGAAAGTCATGGTAGTCATGACAGCAGTCATGATAGTCATGACTCAGATCAGCCTTCTAATGATGAAAAGGGCCAAAGTTAAGTAGATGAAAATGTTGATGATCAACTCCAAGACCAAGGTAACAATACTGAAGACAACAAGAAGGGTGACAACGATGAAAATGTTGAAGGAAATAGTAAGGATCGCAGCTCTCCCAATGGGCAAGATGATGATGCACAAAGTGATGGGATATCTAGCAGTAATGGTAATGAAAACAATGAGTCAGTCCCAAGTACAGAAAAGGGTGCTGCTGATGAACAAAACAAGGACCTAGAAGATAATGAGGACAATAATGAGGTTGACAGTAGAAGAGACAATGAACAAAAACTTTGCCTCCATGGCAGATGATGAAAAAAATAATGATGATCCAAGAACAGAGTTTGAAGAAGGATGAATTGATAAAGAGGATGACTATTATAGTACAACAAGTAAAAGACAGGGCAGCCAAGAAGACATTCATGACATTAGTCATCCTCCTAATGATAATCTAGATGATATCAGTGAAGAAAATAAAGAGAAAATGAGTCCTAATGATGAACAAAATGAAAAGAGGGCAAAAGAGCATGATAGCATTGGAGTTTTCGCTGCCACTTCTCAACAAGTGTCCAATACCTCTTGAAGGACCTCTCCACAAATTTTTGGCCAAATTGAATAAAATTTTGTGTTTTTGAAATTTTGAGGCCTCTGTGCACAACACCCTATGTGATATGCACAAATTTGGTGCATCCTTAGCTTGAAAAATTTACATTTTTGGATTCCTCTCATCACCAGTATTCTGCTCACAATATTTCAAATCATTTGGAGTAGTTTTGACCCCCCAAAAGGTAAAAAAACACCAACATTTTGACCTTTCTGCCTCATTTTCAAGCAAGGTGTTGCGCACAGAGCAGTGTTTGGAGAATGGATTTTTGGATAGGAAAATGGAATTATTTTAGGAAACATCAAGAATTTCTGGAAATTATACTCATCAGGCTTTCGAACGAGCCATCACGAAGCCAAATCCAGCATCAGGAAGGGGTCCAAAACTCAGTCACAAAAGACCCTATTTTCTGTTGAAGTGGCTATGCACAGAGACTGTCTAGTGTGTTTTGGACCAAAAGTCAATAAAACACACTCATTTATTGCAAAATGATATTTTTGATTTTTTTGGGGCAAAACACTTTAGAATTTGGTGCAAATATTTAATATGCCATTTATTTCTTAGGATATTATGTGCCTTGGGCCTTGCATGGTCTCATGGCCATAAATGACATTTATGGTTGAATTTGACATTTTCCTACCATATTTAGGGTTTTAGTCCTCCTTTGCTCCATAAATAGAGCATGAGACCCTCATGTATTTTGTTGGAATTTTATGAGCTTTGAGAGAAATACATGGTTTTTCTGAGCTTGGAGAAGAAATTGGTGTGGTGAAGTTGATGAATGGCTAGTTTGGCTTGATGATGGAGAAGCTTGTTTTCAAGATTCTTTAGCTTGGTCAATGGTGATGTATTCTTAATTTGTCTATTGCTTTTCTTGTTATCATTATGTTTCATTTCTCTTAGCTGCTATAAATAAGAAAAGTATAGGTTGATACATGCTCTTTGAGGCACCTTAGTCCTCCTGTTTGTTATAGCCTTGATGTTTTCCTCTATTTGGTCAGCTTAAGGAATTCATGATTGCTCCTTAGGTTCACCTAAACTTGTTTTTGTTTCATGTATGGTTAGTATGCTAGTTTACAAGTATGATTCACGGTATGCCCTCCTTATTTGAAGCTTTCAAAACTCTATCTTGAAACCTTTCTTTGGAATATTTTCTGCTAGGTTAAGTCAAAGAGGTCTCGTTCGATCTTGCCCTTTTTCCATTCTTATCAACTTATTTCTGAGTTCTTATACCTTTATTTATGATGTTTAGGAGTTCCCTCTTCATATATTGAGTTATTGTGCTATCTTATATGTTTTCCCCAATTCTGAAGGTGAATTTCTAAAGTTAGAAGCTCTTATGCTTTCTATGTTTCACTGAAATTTTTATCTTGGATATTTATTGGTTTAATATATTATCATAGAGTAAATGGTTTACCATAGCTCTGGCTTAGTATCTTGGGATGATCATATTTAAGACCTCCTTGTTCATAGGTATTTGACAAAGGATTCTTGATTTCCCTTTGCCCTACCTTATTCACAAACTTGATGTCCATCCCACTTCACTCATAAACCTTAATGATCCATTTACCTTGCTAGATTGGCCTTGCACTGCACTCTGATTCATTATTGAGACACCCTGGAATTTTATTTGACTCCATAGCCCAATGATTTAAAGATATCTCACTCCACCTATTCTACCAATTCATCTCCCCCAACCAAAACAACCAAAAAACCCACACTTAACAATTAGCATAAAATCAAAACCCTAGAGAAAAAATAACACATCCTTTGCACCCAATAGAGAGAGCCCTCTATGAGTCCAAGAAGGCTAGGTCCTAGGAATCCAAGGATTGGTTCCATGTTACCCTATCATTTGGTCTATCAATCTGCCAAATCACGGGACACTAACAGATACCTCACAGATTACCCTCGGATATTCCTAAGTTCAATGGAAACCTTGGAGAAGACCCGTCAACTCATGTCATGACTAATCATTTATGGTGTTCATAAAACTCCCTGAATGATGATTTTGTTCGACTATGTCTTTTCCAGTGTACGCTCACAGGTCCGACTGTAAAATGGTATATTGAGTTACCTAGAGATTCTTTTGATAATTTCACTACCCTAGCTGGTGTCTTTTTCACTCACTTCCAGTTACCCATACGTTATGAAACTAGAAAAGAACCCTTGACCAATTTCAAACAGAATAATGCTACTCACATTTCTGATCATAGTCATGAGTGGCGTCGTTGTTGTAGAATGGTTAAAACATTTTTTTTGGATCAGCTCCTTGCTGAGTGGTTCATTAAGTCACTGTTACCATCTATAACTGAGGATGTGGCTAAGGGTGGTGTTGTCACTGAAGAGAAGGTTATTGCTCGTGCCTAATATTTAGACTTGATTTATAATCAGTCTGGCAAGCTCTATGAAAATTTTCCTAATGCACCAAGATCTAATTTTATTGTTCCTCCTCAATTAAAGGAATTTCATGCCGGAGACAGCTTGATTGGTACTGCAAGCACACATCATACTACTACATCTGATCCTGATCCTTCTTCCGAAATTAATTCTGTGTAATTTGACAAAGGAAAAAGTGACAAGCAACCTGGAAGTAAGAAAAAAGGGAAATATAAGAAAAAGAAAACTTCTAACCCACAGGAAAGATCATATGATCAATCGTCTGGACCTAGGAAACCTCATTATCCATGCATAATCTATAATGAGGAACACTTTGTTAGGTATTCTCCTCACCGCACTAAAGTCTCAAAAATCATCAAGACTTCCCATGCATCAGCTGTGTTGACAGACCCATTTCCAAATCCGGACACAAATTTGTTTGCTATGGATCTAGCTCCTAATTCTGAAGTGCTCATGTTATTCGTCACAAAACCTTCAATAGATATTTTGGTTTCAACGCGTAACAAAGACTGGTATTTAGGCCACTGATCAACCTACTACCTCGAATATGAATCCGTCTACGGAATCAGTACCACCTACTGCTGTTCCTAAATTGACAATCAAACCACCAAAGGGAGTAATTCATAAATCGACATATAAACCTCAAGCAAGAGCTGCAAAAAATTATAATATAGTTGAAGATTTGGCTCAATCCCCTTTAGCTATGTCTACTCTTGAGGTATTGCAAAATTGTCCCTCCCAAAAATAGGCTTTATTGTCGGTTATTGGTGGAATTAATCCGACTGATTCTAATCTCGTCATCTTTAATCATACGTGCTATGTGTCGCAACTACCAGCAGAATTGGCATTCTCCATATAAGTAAATGTTCTCAACCACCCTATTCATCGTACTATTATTGATGAGGGAGCATCTACATGCATTATGTCTCTAAATTGTTGGAAGTCACTAGGCTCGCCGCGCTTATCTCAATCATCAACGACGTTGAAGGCTTTTGATGGACGTACATATAAGCCTTGTGATATTATTAATAACCTGCATGTTGAACTAGGGTGAAAAAAAGTGAATTTTGATGTCGAAGTTGTTGACAGACCCCTCAAATACAATATTATACTAGGAAGGCCATGGGTATATGCTATGACTGCAATTGTTTCTACATATTTTAGAATGATTGCCTTTCCATATAAAGGTACTATCACAGTCATTAATCAAATATCCTTCTTTGCCTCTGCTTCGCAGGTAACTGGAAGCGTTCCGTTCGTTCACATACCCCAAATATAACTTCAGAACATTGGTGTAGGACTCTTAAAGGATTCCACTCTCATGGGAACCTTTTCATTACCACCGCCTGTGATGTCGGCAGAATATGCAAGTATAGAATCCTGCTACATGATCTCTTCCACTCCATATGGCTTAAGGAAGAGTACGAATGATTCTGAAATTGTTAGGTTGGATTAGTTTATGTCGCCTAGCCCTATTGAGTTGGCATAGCAATCAATCTATCTGTCTTGGGCGGCGAATTTGAAATAAACATCGCTGGTTTTTTGGGTTGATCGTTGCTTAGATTTTGGTACTTCTTCTCATCCTTTTTCCTCAATGTTTTTTACAGATGAGAGTATTTTGGAATCCATGATGTCAGAAGGAGAACCATGGGAATATTATCATCATCATTCCCATCTTCCTAATTATGAAGAAAACCATCTTAGTGAACTATATCACCCATCAATCAAAAATTTCTTTTCAAATTATTTACCTATTAATGCAATCGATTATGAGAGAAATCTATCAAATATTGAAGAAACCATTTCTATTGATATTTCAACCAAACCTGGCATTATAGAAAATATTCATGTCGGTGTATCTTGTTTTACATCAGAACTTGAATCATATCGCTCTTTATTTCATGAATTCTATGATGTATTTTCTTGGTCTTATGATGAAAGGCTAGGCATAGATACTAGTATAGTTGAACACACTACTAATATGTTGATGTCAAACCGGTGCATCAACGCCTTCATCTTGTTCATCCAAATAAGGCTACTGCCATCAAAGAAAAAGTTGAAAAACTTTTGCATTTTGTTTTCATTTACCCTGTTCTGCTAACTAAGTGGGTTTCCAATATCGTTCCTGTCATGAAAAAGCATGGAACCATTAGAGTGTGTGTCGATTATCGGGACATCAACATTGCTTGTCCAAAAGACAACTATCCAACTCCCTTTATCGACCAAATTATTGACGATTGTACTAGATGCGAAATATTTTTGTTGATGGATGTATTTTTTGGCTACAATCAAATCAATATCCACCCAGAGGATCAACATAAGACAACGTTCATCTGTCTTGTGGCACATTCGCTTATAGGAAATTTTCGTTTGGTTTAAAGAATTCCAGGGAAAATTTTCAGAGAGCATTGGATTATTCTTTCAATGACATCAAGCACATTGTTCAATCCTATCTAGATGATTTACTTGTGCCTTCACAAAATTAGACTGATCACCCGATGCATTTGAGAGCCATATTTTTACACTGTCGACATTACAAAATTCACCTCAACTCACATAAATGTGTGTTTTGTGATGGTTATGGTCATTTGCTTGGATTCGTTGTCTCAAAAGAAGGAAATTGAGTCGACCCATTGAAGGTTCAGACCATTCTTGATTTTCCTGCGCCATAAAATTTTCTTCAGATACAAAAAATTCAAGGAAAGGCTAACTTCATAAGAAGGTTCATACCCAACTATGCTGAAATGGCTAAAGGATTTACTCGACTCTTCAAAAAAGGGGTTCCCTTCCATTGGGACCAAGTTGCGAAAGCTTCTTTTGATGTTGTCAAGGATACTCTTATCCGAGCATCATTAATGTATCCCCCTAATTATCAAAATGATTATTTCCTATATATCTCCGCGGCAGAAATGACCATTGCTATGGTATTGGTCCAAGTACAAGATGGGATAGAAAATCCAACATATTATTTGAGTCGTAATCTCAATGATATGGAAGTTAAGTATTCATATGTAGAAAATATTACCTTGCTAGCTATTCAATATGTCCAAAGATTTCGTTACTATATCCTGCTCCGAAAAAAAACTATCATTTCGGATTGCAACCCCATGACTTATATCTTATCACGTCAATTGCTAGGGGAAAATATTAAAAATGGATTGTCATTTTGTAGGAATTTGATTTGGAATTCATAAATCCAAGTCAAAGAAGTTTTTAGTTTTGGCTGAGCTTCTCTGTAACCTTCCCTCTGATAGTACTGCAACTACGTTGGAACCATAAATTCCAGACGAGACTTTGTTCCTAATCGGATCATCTGATCCTTGGTATGGATATTTCATCATTTATCTCCAAACTCAAACTTTTCAGCCTGATACCTCTCGCTTTGAACAACGACGTATTCGATACCAAGCCAAAGATTATCTGATCATCGGTGATACACTTTATTGTCATGGTGTCAATACAATTTTAAGAAGGTGCCTCACTCATGAGGAGGCCGAAAAGGTTTTAAATTATTATCACGCTAGGGCTTGTGGTGGACATTTATCTAGATATGCTACAGTGCAGAAGATACTCCACACCGATTACTTTTGGCCTACAATTTTTTGAGACTGCATCCTCGCGGTCAGAATTTGTCATGCGTGCCAGATTTTTTATTGTAAAATCCGAAAACCGCTAGTGCCAATGCATCCTATTGTATCTATGGGACCATTTTCAAAATGTGGTATTGACTTCATGACCTGTAACCCTCGTTTGTCTAAGGGGAATGGCTATATTATTGCCGCAGTTCACTATTTTACCAAATGGGCCGAAGTGATTCCTACATTCAACAACACAGGACAGAAAACTGCATTGTTTTTCTTTAATCATGTTATTACACAGTATGGGGTCCCACAGTCTATAGTTACAGATCATGGGAAGCATTTTCGCAATCACAAGATTCCTGAATTAACTGCCAAGTTAGGATTGTCACATGATAATTCTACTCCTTATTATCCACAATCAAATGGACAAGTTGAGGCTATCAAAAATATTCTTAAACATATGCTTCAATGAATGATAGGATTTCGTAAAATAAAGTGGAATTTGATCTTGTACTCTGCCTTGTGGGCATATCGAAGCTCGACAAGAAATGCAACTGGATTTACTCCTTTTCAATTGGTGTATGGTCTAGAAGCTATCTTACCTATCCAATGTGAAATACCGTCATTAAAACTTGCAATCGACTTCTTACCTGACACCTCAGAAGAAAAAGTGTGTCTCCTTAACCTCATCCATCTTGATGAAATGCGATGTGAAGCCAAATTTTCCAACAAAGAGAATAAGAGAAGTATAAAGGTGCAATACGACAAAAATGTCCAGCCTCGCATTTTCTCAGAGGGTGACTTGGTCCTTCTTTATGATCAAGAATCTAATGTAATAGGTACAAGGAAATTTGAGCCATTATGGCATGGCCCCTATATTGTCAAAATATTTCTTGCTAAGGGTGCCTATGAGTTGGTAGATTACGATGGAATTCTATTGGCAAAACCTAGAAATGGGTTGTATTTGAAACGTTACTATGCTTAATCATGAGCGTAGTAATATTTTGTATTATATTGTATATATATGATGTTGATTTGCATTTACTATCTTAGTTTGTTTTTAGAGTTTTCTTGACGTTAGTAATCTGCTTTAAATTTCATCGCACATGTCTGAATCTTTGGAACCATTTGTTGGATATGCTAATGGTGCTAGTCGTAGTACACAGAATCTATCCTTTGCAGCGTAGGCCATTTTCACTCCGAACAGTGAGTTATTGAGTTTTCAAGGGATTTGTATTGGTAGATTGATGAACAATATCACTGAGTATAGTGCATTGATTGAACTTCTCTCTAATTCCATTTCATTTGGTATTAACCGCATAATCATAAGGTTAGACTCACAACTCGTGGTATTACAACTTACTAATGTTTATACTATTAGAAATCCAACATTGCATCGTTTGTTCCTAAGAGTTAGAATTTTGGAAAGACACTTTGATTTTATTCAATAGCAACACATTTCCAGAAATTTGAACACATTAACTGATTCATTAACTAATCAATTTTTATACAAACATTTGCAACATATGTAAAAAAAAACATTCACATCATTGAATAGGATTGCACAAGAAACATAGGAAAACACTAAAATCATTTAGATAGATAGTTATAGGTTTTTAAAAAATTTTGTGCCCAAGACACATTGGTCATCTGACCTCAAAATGTATGCAAAATTTCAAAGTAAACTTGTGGTGCTCATGGTAACATGCTATAGATCTAGCTATCCTACGCAGTAACAACATCCAATGGTTAGGAAGCCTAGTAGTGTGTCACTACAGTCTCATGGGTAACTCTTCGATCCAGAAATATGGAATTCTGAAGGTCAACCCATCTATGTGTTGTCGAAGCTTAGACAGAGTCTCAGCCATATCAAGATCCTGAAGGATTGCTCTCCCGATAGCCCTCTTTGCTGGCATATATGCTTCATGCTCTGGTTCCTCTACTAGTTGAACACAACCAACATCTGCATTACATCAAAAAGTTAGTTTAGTCTTGGGAAAAAATCAAAATATAAAAACATTGTATAAACCTTAGAAAAAATCAAAAACATGGTAAAAAAATTATTACCCATTGCACCCTACTGAGCACCTTCTTTTAATGCTAAATTTGGATCTCCTTGGAAATCAATGCCTACGTATGCATACTCATCGAAGGCGACAATATGTCGCCTGAAATAGGTGAAGAACGTAGTCAAGAAAAAAATGGTCGATTTGCCTACATGTCGACCCATGAGTTCTACCCATCTCTGCATCTGCAAATCTCTAGGATTAGACAAATCCAATGTCACATGTTGTGGTTGCATCAGTGGAATCTGTTCTAAAGCGACCATAACTAAAATTCTTCTTCCTTCCTCCTTTTGATTTGTACAGTTTCTCCTTTATCTAAGAAAGAACAACTTTAGACCGGTTGAATACTGTTGGCTCCATACACTCTAGCGCATATGACATATACCATCTATTCGCTACATGTAGTGTAATGGTGCCGACAAGTTTTGCGATAATGAAAGGGATAGTTCTCAAAGGAAAATATATAACATCCTGGATGCTTATCTTTCCATATTTTCTTGGCTCTGCCCCTAGATAACAATGTTGCAAAACATAATCTCTCACTATCTCTCCTCCAAGAATAGACCCTGAGAGAAAAATAGGAAATCCTCTCCTTGACAAACCTGTAAGAAATTACATATCCTCGATTGTTATGGGAACAACTTGGTTCTTAATATGAAATGCCTCGATAACTGGATCCCATGCTTGAACTAAGAACTCCAAGGGTTCTATTTTTTGCCTCATCCCTGACAATTTGAAGTACTTTAGTAGTCCGCAATCTCTTAGCGCTCTTACTGTACCCGGATCATTTAGGGAAATTATATCTTGTTCTTTATGTTCTCTTTCCCTCCATGTAATCGTCATTGTAATCCAATGGAAACTTGAAATACAACCATAAGAACCATCAGATTCCATTCAATGCAAAAAACTAGGCAAATTTTGGGCATAATGCAAAAAACAAAAATCTAGATTGTGCCCAACGCAGTCCCTAACAAGAGACATTGCATTGTATATTCAAGCAACCTTCAATTTAATTTCTATGCAATGCAGGTTTCGACATCCAAGGGTGTGTTACCCTCTTTTTGGGCAGAATTTACCCTAGGGACCTCAAAACCCTAAAAATTTGCAGAAATGGGAAATGAAATGAATTTTGAAGGAAAGAGTAGGTTCATGGCACTAACTTGGATGAAATGGCAAAGAAATCCATCTACAGAAACAATCACAATCAGCAGATGAAGTTCGGGGTAAAAATCAGGTTTAGAGCTCCAAAATGAAAATGGTAACTATGGAATGGTAAAAATGAATAGTAAAACTATTTTTAATAGTCATTTAATTTTTTGAAAAATCATATTTATTGTTATGACTATAGTTTTATTATGTTTTTATCATGAAATAGGTATTTTTAATCAATTTGATGTTGTTCTAAACAGGTCTTACAATTGATGAAAAGATTAGTCATGCAGATTTATTTAAAAGAGTGATTTGACCACAAAGCGTACTTTTTATCCTTATTTTTCGAGCTTTGTTAAAAACAAAAAAATGATTTGAAGTGTACTTTTATATTTTTTCGAACTTCCATAACAGTGAAAAAGGAACCCCTGGAGTCTTCTTTCAGCTCTTTTCATACTCTGATAATGTGAAAATATTTCCAAGCACTTATCTTTTCGAGCTCATAAAAGTAAATGAATTGATAACTACTTAGTATAAGTTTAACCCTTTTTCGAACTGACATAGATTATTTACGAAAAAATTGCTTATGGATTTTTCTTTCATCCTCTTTTTCAAACTCTCTAAATATGAAAAAGGACTAGGAGATCACTGTCGTTAAGCTCCTTAAAACATAAAATAGCAATGAGCTTGTCAATCATGGCAATAATTGAGTTTCATTAATCGCTAGACTTGTTAAATTATTAAATAGCGATACTGTATTCACCTTAAGGGTTGAATTGTAGATCAAGAATATGTTATCCTTCTCAATATTATTAAAAAATAAAGAGGTACTAGTCGAAAAATGACCGAGAAAAATTTGGGAAAGTGAGAAGAATTCTTTACGGTAGTAGGTCGCTCTTGAACATGACACTTCACTCCATCACCGTGACTATTTGGGTTGGGTAATATTCTTGACGTTTAATTCATACCTATGGTTCATCATACCTTCACTTCGGTTTTGGTTCAATGATTCCAACTCATCTCAGTGTCGTTGATATGTTCAAGAGAAGTCATCCAGTGAATACTCATCCTTCTGCAATACTCATAAACCTTCATTCTCATGACCATCATCCCCAAAAATTGCTATATCAAGTCATCCCTTTGTCTCTGAAATTAGTAAATCCCTTTTCACAATAAGGTGCCTTCCTATCGACAACAATTCACTATCTAGGAAGTTCACTTAGAAACATCAAATTCCAGTACCATGAGGCTTGTTACAGCATCGACAAGATCCTCGCTTCCAGACTTTTGATCGAAATATTTTTTTTGGCATTCAACATCAAATCATCTATTCACGCCTTACGAAATGTATTGTAGTACCTTGAGGGCCATTGAAATTAATAATGGTTCTCTCACATTTGTTAACAACTCACATCATTGGCTGGTAATCAAACAATGTCTTACCATGTTCAACTACAAATCATATATTCCCATGGCTAGACTTGTACCTGAATGATCGAGTGAACGAGATAAGAAGGCCTCAGATCTAGTTTCATCCATCCAGGCTACAATTTTAGGATTTTTGTACACATCATCTGTATGGTTACCTTACATACAGATCGTCATCCAAACATGGGCCTATATCTGTAGGCATGTTTGCATTGGGCAACATTCCAATGAAGACGACTTTATGAATTATGTACATGTTATTAGATTGTTTATGTGTTGAACATGGGAATTCCTATCCTCAACAATTATGATCAAAGAGGATATCTAAATATGTAATTTATTGTAAGATTGTTTCAGGTCGCCACTCCGCTTCATCTCCAACCCATCACAGTGTAAAGCATCTCAACCAAAATATTGTTATTATTATTCTGACTTCGTGCTTTAGGGGGAAATTGTTATAGGTCAATTTGGGCTCCATTCCCAATGACCTGGTTAACTAAGCATCATCTCTAGAACTAATGATTAAGGGTCTATCATTCCCTATCATTTCAGTTACTACATGCCCTAAGACAAAGAACAAGACAAATCATTCAAGACTTTCATCTGCAAATGTTTCCAAGATTTTAAGTTTATAATATATCATATGAGAGCTCATCAACGCTGCTTCTAAAGGGACTAAGAGCATTGCATATTCAGGTATACCCATGCAAGGATACTCTGTAAAGCACTTCCTGACACTCATAGGTGCATTGGTCACATTGGGAGCGAAATTTTCATTGTTCTAGAATCTCCACTTAGCCAGTGCCTTCTAGAAGAGTTCACGTGTCAAAATTCAAATCCATGTGTCCATTTGACATATACAATATTGGGAACATGTCTTGCGTATAATTGGAAATTCATTGATTGTAAAACTACCTTCAGCTCCTCTGTAAATTGAGCACAGATCTTAGTGTTTGAGAAGGAATAATTTGAGTAGAGAAATGCTGCTAGAGATGGTGACACTAAGTCAATCATTGGGTTGTAACCTCCCCTTCTATCATTAATAAAGATTACTTATTATCTTTCACTATATGCATTTGTATAAGCTTTGATTCTCCATATCATGATGTCTTAGTTAATTTATATGGTTTATGTTTTATTGATTTAGCTAAATAGCTTGAATAGACATCTATATTATTGCTATCTCTTGTTGTTTAGTGTTCATTCTTGCAAGAAATATTTTGCACAGAAGACTGAAATTTAAAGCTACAACAAAAGAGACAGAAGGAGACTTTGGAAGCACATGCATTCTAAGTAAGCTTCTTCTTTCATTCTATATGTCTATTTATAGTTAGGAAAGATAGTCGTAAAGTCTTAACCTGTTGTTCTAGATAAGCACATGTCTAGGGAAGAATGTTTTATCCGTAATACATAATTCAACTCTAACATTGATGTTAAAAATGGGCTATGAAGGCAAGGGTCTAGGAAAACATGCACAAGGCATGATTGAGCCTATTTTGGTTGAGGAAAGGCATAAGAATTTTGGTCTAGGCTATGTTCAATCTTATGGAAAAAAATATAAAGCCATGAAGGAACTTGAAACAGTTCCAAGAAGAACTTTTGTTACAAGTTCAAAACCACAAAAATGTAAAGTTTTTTTTCAAGTTGATTTCCATTGTTTAAAGCCTATGTTGTAGCAAGATGTTTGTAGACATGCAGTTTATGGTGAGCAAGAAAGTTCTGACAGCTATCAGGACATGAACACTGATGTTAGTCTTCAAAAGAAAGCTGGAACCTCTTCAATTTCATCTCCTCAAGAAGGTAAAAAAGATGGACATGAAAAGAAACATTTGAAGTATAATTCTTCCCATAGTCAATTTGATTATGTTTATATTAAGCATGGAAAATCTGCATGCATGAAAGGAAGAAAGAGTTGTTGTTCCTACTGTGGTTTGTGTAACCATGAAGTTTCAAAATGTTGGAATATGATGAAGGCATATAAGAATAAGTCAAAGCAAAGGCAACTTGCACAGAAGGTGTAAAAGGCTTGCACACATTGCCAGAAGAAGGGACATTTCATTGCCCAATGGCGGACATTGCATCCAAACAATCAACCCAAGAATTTGAAGCAAGAGGATAAAGATACTAGAGAAATTGGAACCAAATATTCCATCGTCGATGTGAGACCAGATGTTTCACATGAAGAGGATTTTAAGCAGCAAAAATCGCCATGGAAGTGGCTTGGTAAGAAGTGGTTTGAATTCTTGACCCAGTAAGACATACATTCATTTGTACATATGCAAATTTTAGTCATGTATGCATATATTTCTATTGAAAACTTACGTTTTTTTAAGACAACTTTGATCGATGATCAAGGAAATGATTTTCAACAACCTTCAATTAAATATTTCTCACCAGAATTTCCAGATGAGCTCAAAGAGGATACAATTATTGACAGGAGGACAAGAGTATCAAAGAGGGAAAGTGTTGACTACCTTCGAATTTGGGCTCAAAGGAACTAAGCCATGTAAGGCAAAGTGGATGGAGGCTGGAAATGTGAGGGTGTTGTAATCTCATCTACTGAATAGGTAATCAGTATTTTGGGGTCCAAAATATTCCTAATGGGGAGGAATGATCAGATTTGGATCAAGGACTTAAGTGATCAAAGTGATCGAAAGTGTGTCAAACCTAAGCAACCGGATATATCTCGTCTTCCTGATTCCAGCACTCTGAATGGTTCGAAAAACTGACACCATATGAAGAAGTTATCGCGATTTGAAAAGTCCAATAAGTTGTAAATTTTTCCTTTGAATATTCTGGGAAATATTTCGAGGAATATTCCTTGGAATATTCTTTTTGTTGACTGTACCTTTGACCAGTAGTGTGATGAAAAGTGGCAGGGTATTATTTGGCAGTGGATTGCACATTGTTTATTGGTTGACCAATTATAGGGTGACACGTGGAAAACCCTGAGGCCGCCACGTGTCCCCAAGGTGTTTGTGTAAAATTTTATGGATGTCCATAGGGCTTGAACCCGCGACCTCCGGCCGCACGCATAGGTATGCACCAACTAGGCTATGATTGTTACTTAACCTTATAAGCAGGCGGATTCAACTTAAGTTTTGAAGGATTCATATTCAGGGGTTGGAGGGGGCTAGCCCCCTCCCCATATGGCCTTGGCCCAGGACCAGGCTCCAATACCTCCAATAGTTTTGAACTTACAACATTTATCATAGCCGTGTCGACCTGGTCACATGGCTAAAATTTAATGTTAAGCCCTCCATGAAGCTTATGAAATCGTCATCGCCAGCATTCCGAATATTTCATGTCACATGGCCACATTCAAGTTTTATGCAATAGTTTCATTAATGGTTTTCGTAACTCCAGGTTAATACAGTCAACCATGGTTTAAACCTTGGTTCGACCAACCGTAACGGATGTCGCAAGTTTAGGTCATGTGGCCACCCCAACGGATAAATTTTATTGTAACTGTTAGACTGGCATAGCTTTTGGAGTGCGCCCAAAATTGGTTGTGAGTTCCAATTTTGACTGCAGCTAAACTAAAGTCCTCCACAATTATTGGATTTTTCCTGGGGTTACTGAGAAAAAATGATTATGCTCTATATTGAGCATTACTCGACCATTCTGAGAGCGTGAATTGTAAATTTCTACTGTCTTTGACATTTTGGAGCTATTGGTGAGGATTTCAAAGCCATCAGTGAAATTTTGAGCGTGATTTTTCTTCAGAGAAGTTCCAAGGCCCATTAGGGCCACCAGGAGCTAGCAACAGAATGAGGCCTAGCTAGGGCAGCTAGAGGCCTTACTCAGGAAAAAAATAGTCATTTTTTGATGTTTCAGAAATTTTGGAACTATTGGTGAGGTTTGTAGAGCCAACATAGGACTTCTGAAGGCTGATGCTTTAGAGAAGTTCCAAGGGTCACGAGGGCCACTAGGGGCGAACAAGAGAATAAGGCCTATCCAGAGCAGCCATTAACTATTTGCAACAAAATAGTAGTCTATTCTAACTATTTTTAACCTTATAAATCTAATGATGGGATTTTCATAAGCTTTTGAAGACTTCTGAAGGCCTAGATGCTTCGGGGAAGTTTTTAGTGAGCCCAGAGCCACAGGGTGCCACCAGGTGTTGGACGCATAACCAGAGCAGCCAGACGCCTTTTTCATCAAGTGAATAGTCTATTATAACTATTTTGAACATTATGAATCCAATGGAAGGATTTTCAAAGCCAATGGGATACTTCTAGAGCCAAATAAGCCACATGGAAGTTTCGGGAAACCCAGGGCCAACAGGGGTTGGAGGCCTAGATTGGGGAGCTAGAGCTCGTTTGGAGAAAATTATCAATATATTTTGGATGTCTGATATATTATGGAGACAATAGAAATTTTTTTAGGGATAGAAATTTATTTTTGAAGGAGTTAGTGCCACAAAGAAGCTCAGGGAAGCTTAAGGGCACCGATGGAAGAGGTCAAGTCTAAGGAAGCCTAGGTCCATCTTCAGAGAGATAGCAACCATTCCAGGGGTATGATGGTATTCTAAACCCAATGGTATAGTACATATAACCATTGGAGTTTAGTAGTTACTTGTAAAATAAATTATCCATCATAATCCCAAAGAGCCAAGTCAGTTGACAAAGGCTCAAGGAGACGTAGTCCACGACATTCAGGTTAACTCCTTTATTAAATTTGATGTTATGTGTTGATGATTATTTGCCACACTTTATGGTTTATTTAAATGCTTATTATTAGAAAAAAAAAATGTTTAATTCCTCACACTTTAGGCACTAAAAAAATTTAAAACACATACACATGTTTCAAGTATTCAATTCTGCATTATCAAGTATAAGAAAGATATTAATTTGTTTAATTGAGTGGGAGGTACTTACATAGCATAACAAGTTAGCCACCCATTTTAGATCAACAGGTGTAAGATTCAAAGGAAGGAGAAGAAATTCACGTAGAAGGACAAGGAATGGTACCCTAAAAAAATCAGAAGGAAAAATGGAAGGCATCGTGGGAATCCAATGAAGTAGAAGAGTATGGCCCAATGGAATAGTTGCGAATGGACATAGAATACAACATAGAGGATCTAAGCTTAGAAGAATTCATTTTAAAACAACTCCTGCACAAATGGAGGAATCTTGATGATCACTTCACCCCGAATGATCAGAATAAGCTGTATAAAGAAACATTCGAGCAATAATTGACATCCCAATATCAGAAGCAAGTAATTGCCTCAGAAAACAGGCCTTATAAGGAGCTCAATACCCAACCAAAAGGAGGAAAAAAATAAAGAGAGGAAGAAACTACATGACTCGATCTAAATGGTAGGTGAAGTGTTAGTTAACTCAGGAAAGATAATACCGTTAACAAAGGTATTCCAAAAACTCCACAAAGTTGATCAATGAAAGTGATCTCCTAAAATATTAGAGGTCTCAATAGCAAAGGAAAAAAATGATATTTAAAAGACAGGTTAAGATCAGAAAATCCTCAAGTAATGTTGATACACGAAACAAAAGTCTCTAGTTAAAAACTAGGTGTCCTTAAAACTTATAAACCTCATTATGAAGTAATGGTGATGTATTCATGCAGCAGTGCTAGGGGAATAGGCATTCTCTGGAATCTTGCAGAGATTATGGCAGATGGCTGGATTGGCCTGCCTCGTATTCTTACTGGACTTTTTAGACAAATTGAAACGAAGGAAAAAATACTAATTTCCTTTGTTTATAGGCCTCATATTCAATGATAAAGAGAGGCATTTCTAAATAGTATAAGATCTCTTAGTAATATGCATACTAAGAAATATTGGCTGCTCAGAGGGGATTTCAACATGATTATGAATCTAACAGAAAATAAAGGAGGAACAAGGAGAGAGGAGCCAGAAATGGAACTATTTCGAGATTTAATCACGGACTTAAAGTTGGTGGATATCCCTACTGTGAGTGGGAAATATACTTGGAATAAAATAATAGGAGGAGCTCATCAAGTGGCCTCAATACTAGACATGTTCATTGCCTCATAAGCTTTAGTTAGTATGGATGTGTTCTATGAAGTAGCTATCCTCCCTATCTTGGGGTCAAATCACTGGTCGATAAGCATGTGAGTTGAAATGAAAGAATGCCGGAAGAAACGTCCATTTAGATTTGAAGCTTTTTGGTTGAGGGATCTCAATTTTTTGGAAAAAGCTAAAGGATGGTGGGAAGAAATTCAAATTCAGGGCTGCAACAGGGTGCACTCTTTTCAAATTCAGTTGAAAAATCTAAAACATGAAATAAAAAATGGAATAAAACCGAGTTTGGTAACATTCAACAGGGCAAGGAAAGGCTGCAAGGAGAAATGAAGCGAGTACAACAATAAATGATTTCAAATGGAAGGACAGAGGATTTGGCCCTAGAAGAAGGAAACGTTCTAAGACAACTATAAGAACACATGAAGCAAGAAGAAATATTACTAGAACCAAAATCTCGGGTTCAATGGATAAAAGAAAGGGATAAAAATACATTTTTTTTA
This sequence comes from Pinus albicaulis, assembly GCA_034641835.2. Taxonomy (NCBI): domain Eukaryota; kingdom Viridiplantae; phylum Streptophyta; class Pinopsida; order Pinales; family Pinaceae; genus Pinus; species Pinus albicaulis. Next base: position 967,428,376 of record CM076579.1, read on the forward strand.
ATAAGGCTATGATCCAGAGAAGACAGCACAACCAAATATTTTCTCTAAAGGAATTAGACGGAAATTGTGTTCTCCAGCATAATGAGATGGAAATTGAGTTAGTAAATCATTTAAGTAATATACTCAAGGAACTTGATCAAAATACATCTGAAGCCATTCAACGCATCACAAGAAACATACCTACGATTGTTAGCAGGGATCAGAACTTGGCTCTCCTCAGGGAAATTAATTTTGAAGAGGTTGAAGAGGTGGTAAGAAATCTGCCTAAAAATAAAGCCCCAAGCCTTAATGGTTTTACATCAGAATTTTACCAAGCTACTTGGGATTTTATGGGAAATGATATATGGGAATTAGTAGAAGAGTCTTGGCGCTCATGATAGTTCTATCTAACCCTCTACTCCAACCTTATCTCTTTAATCCCCAAGCAGAAAAACACAGATGTTCCTGCAGGATTTAGACCTATGGCCTTATGTAATTTCATTTATAAGATCTTATTGATGATCATGGTTAACATCTTAAAACCTATTCTCCCGAGCCTTATTTCTCTGGAACATACTGGTTTTGTGAAAGGCAGAAAAATCTTGGATGGTATAGCTATGGCGCAGGAAGCTATTCACTCTCTTCACACACTCAAAGTGAAAGGCATGTTGATAAAAATCGATCCTTCTAAAGCTTATGATTGTCTAATTTGGACTTATATTAAAGTAGTACTTGAAGCCTTTGGCTTTGATAGAAGATGGATTCATTGGATAATGTCTTTCATTTCTTCCCCTAACTTTTCAATCCTGCTCAATGGTATTCTTTCCAATCCCTTTAAAGTCACCAGGGGACTTCTACAAGGAGACCCCCTATCCCCTTTTCTTTTTATTATAGCAGCAAAGGGTCTTGGAAATCACATTAAATCTAAGATTCATGGAGGGGAATTGAAAGGGATGGATCTTTGGGGACCTGATCTAACCCTCTCTCATCAGTAGTTTGTTGATGACATCATGCTCTTTTGTGAAGCCACCTTCAAAGAAGCTAAGGCCATTTTATCTGTTCTCAAAGAATTCATGGAAGCCTCAGGGACTGTCATAAACAATGAAAAATCTAATGTCTACTTTTTTAATACTAATTTTATCGCCCAGAGATTTCTATCCCGTACTCTAGGTTTTAATTTAGGTACTTTCCCCGTGAAGTATTTAGGAATTCCCCTCAGCCTTAATTCTATTAAGGTTTCTGTATGGAAACATCTCCTTAACCATATTCAGGGTCGTCTATAAAATTGGGCACTCAGAGTTCTCAATTCTCTTAGTCGGGTTGTCTTATTGCACTCTGTTTTGCAATCTATCCCAATTTATCAGTTATTAGGGTGGGCTTCCCCTAGAACCATTTGCATTAATATGGTCAAGATATTCAAAAACAATTTGTGGGAAGGAACTAAACAAACACGTAAATGGGCTCTTCTCTCTTGGGATAAGCTCACTAAACCTGAAAAAATAGGAGGATTGGGATTACGATACACATACGTGTTGAACCAAGTGATGGTAGCCAAACTTTGGTGGAGATGGCTATAAGGGGGTAGAGACCTATGGAAAGCTATTTGGGAGAGGAAATATTAAATTCCATGTACTACTGCTAGAAAAATAAAGGTCAATGCAACCCCAAAAGGGTCCAACATATGGAATATAGTAGCCATTAATAGAGACCTTATTCAAGAGCATAACTTCTGGGAAATTAGAGGTGGAAATAAAACTCTATTTTAGGAAGGCTCTTGGCAGCAAAGGGAAAAATTATTCAGTCGATTAGACTTAGGAGAGATCTTCCTTTTCACCAATATTCCAAATATAATATAGTTAGCTAACTAATGGAGTGGGGAGAATGAGGAGAAATGGATAAAATGAAAAGTTAAAGAACATTGACCGAATGCCCTTGAAACACATCAATGGAATAATTATGAAAAAGAGATGAAAACTAGGAAATTGATTTCAAAAAATGGAGAAGATATCCTGAGGTGGGGATATCGCAATAAATGAATGCTTACAATAAAAGAAGGATATTATATCAAATCTAATAATATACATAGTATAACAGTACTGCTTTGGCAAAAAAATTGGGCAGCTAAACATTGGCCGAAAATTGAACATTTCCTTTGGCTTGTCAGTCATAGTAAAATCCTTACCTAGGATCTGCTATAGAAAAGAGGGATGCAGGGCCCTCCGCTATGTATAATGTGTAACATGCATGATTAAAGTATTGATAATTTTTTAAATACTTGTGATCTAGCTGAATCACTTTGGAAAAACATCACTGCAATCTTCCAACAAACCGACAGGGATGATACAAGCATCAACCAGACTATTGTAACTTGGAGAAAAAGGGGATACACTTGTGAAGAACTTAACAGAGCTTGGAGATTATCTATGGGGATTATTTTATGGGCTATATGGAAATAAAGGAATCACAAAATCTTCAGGGACGAGACTAGACAAAAATAACAAATCTGGCAGGTGGACCCTTAGAATATCCGTGACACCATCTTAGTTGAGAAATGGAATGAGGAAGATTGGAAAAAAAACGAAAATGAAGCTTGAATCCTTGCCATGCTAAACCTAAAACCCAAAATGTTGGCTCCAACCTTATGGAAAATGAAATAACTAAGGAAAAACACTCAGGATAAGTTTTAGATGCCTCAGCCAGGGTTTCTGAAACTAAATTATGATGGGGCCTCTAAAAGAAACCTTGGACAGGCAGGAGAAAGTATTATATTAAAAAAATCCCAGGGATCAGTTTACCAAATATACGCGATGGAACTAGGGTTTTCTACCAATAATGAAGCATAATTAATGGTGGTCAAACAAGTGTTGCTAATAGCAGTTAGGGAAAGTTATTACATAATCATCGTAGAAGGGGATTCGACTATGGTAACAAGGGTATTACAAAAGATGCAGTAGGGTAATCCATGGGAGAAAATAAGTCAAAGTTGGAGGACGGCACACCTAATCGATGAAATCAATTTAATTATTTAGGATATAGGATACCTCATCCCATCGCATGTCTGTAGAGTAGGGAATGAGGCGGCTGACTACCTGGTTAATTGGGGTGTAGCCATGAGGGTCGATAGCTAGATATTAATCAGTATGATAAGGCTTGGGACATAGAGCTACAACCACTCCAGGTCATCGTTGATAGAGACAAGGAGAGTTCTTGAGATCCCTGATCAAGGTGCCACATGGGAGATGAGAGACGTGAGGTGTCACGCGGAAGCATGCACCACATGGTCACTTGAGCCTGAAGATGACATATGACCAGTAAGGCAGTACGTTCACATGCCGGTTAATTATGGCTACCGACAATATAGGTGGAGGCAAACTAACGCTATCAGAGAGTTTTGGGAAACAACGTCGGTGATTGAAGGGGTTAATGAAAGCAGCAAAAAATAAGGGAGGCATTGTTCTTAGACTCAATTCAGAAGAAGGAGGAGTAGTGCGGAATAAGGTTGGCGTTCTGTGGCTCCATCTAGTTACCTGGTATCTCTTCTTACAATGCATGCAGAGGTTTGCTTAGTACTTCGTCGGGTCGGTTACATTCTTTCTCTATTGGTATTCTCCTATTCAATGTAAAGTTTTCGATGGGGTTGTCAAAACTTATTGGGCTTGTATGTTGCTTAGTACTACAGGTGTTTTTTGAATTTTGATTCTTGTTATAGTTCAAAGTCTGGTTTTTTTGTTTGCATGGCCCTGAATCAAGGGGATTTATGGTTGTTTTATTTTCTTTCTCTATTCTTAAGTCAATTGTCTAATGTCTTTGTGATTCTTGGCTTTCCGGCCTCAGGTGCCAAAATTTTCCTTCGAATTCTCAGTCACTGTGGTTCCCAATCCTTCTGTGCTCAGAATGTGGTATGTAATGATGGGACACAGGCTTCAACGTCTTATACCTATGAGTTAGAATGTATGGCTAAACATGATCACCTTGTTAATGGTGCTCATCGTAATTCTGTCTCTATTTCCACTCTCCCTCAATTATTCTATCAATTGACTAGTTATTTGTTGGGTTTGTGGGTGAATTTATGTTTCTTAAGGCCTCAGTATACTTCTAATGGATATTAGTCCGGTTATAGAATTTTTTGGGAGGGTAATAGGAGCATACGTTTAACTGGGTCACACTCTTGTCCTCATTGTTTGTGGGTCTGGGATTCGAGAAGTCTGAACTCTCCCCCTTCTCTGCATAAGTTCAAGTGTTGTAATTTTATCCTACATTCATATCCTTATCATAAGAACACTTTTAATTTCACCACCCTCAGAAGGAAGAACAAGGTTGACTATTAATTTATTGATTACCGGGAAGTAAGGACTGCTACTGTGGGACCTATTTACTATTGCATGCAAATGGTTATTGACTTTTTGTTGCGATATACAAGCCTCTTTGAATTTACAACATGTGTTTCCCAATCACTGTCCAAGGAATTTCTACAACAAAATCAATCGTTTGTATTTTTGCATACAAATATGGTTAAAGGACAAAGAACCAAGAATTAGGCCAAGGATAAGGGGAAACATAAACTAATCAATTCCATTGTGGGGTATAGTAAGAGAGGAATAAAATCAAACAAAGAGGTCACAGAAAACCTCTTCGATGCATATTCTACAGGTAATACTCCATAGGTTCGGAATCTTATTGCACGATGGGAGAGAGATTGTAACACCAAAGAGGAGGGAGACATACAGGAGGAAGCAATGGACTTCATTAAATACCTTGGCAAAAAAAGAGGGAGATCGTCCCTTTTTCATCAGTTTATTCACACATACTGGATGCTCAAATGCATACTGGCCAAGGTTGTCATGAGCTTACAGGAAATGGGAGTAGACCCAAAAATGGATTCTATTTTGCAAGATATCAAAAGAAAGATACAAGATATCTGTGTTTCACATCAACATAGTGTTGTTCGTCTTGGACGAATAGAGCATCAGCTGAAAACAATGCATTATGTGGATATGCCTGGCTCCAGTGTAAAGGATCCGACACCAGTTGAATCTTCAGATGATTGATAGCGTACTTCCTTTGGTTCCTTATGTATTTTGGGGATAGCTTTTACTATTTGTAGTTAGAATATTTTAGAGATATTAAAATGGACATAGCGGTTAGTAGAAGGTTTAAAAATTTCCAATACTGGATGGATTTTAACTCTTTAAGGTGTCCAACAGACTTGGTTTCCTTTGGGCATGTTGAAACCATCAAGTTTTGATATGTAGAAACATGATGCTTTTTTTATTAATAGAAAATAGAAAAGTACTGCTAAACTTACAAAAAAAATCCATCTAAAAATAAAATGATTATGATTCAGTCAAGAGGTAAATAGTTTTTTTACAATATATTTTATGGCTCTAATCCAAAATTAATAAAAAATAAAATTATTTTCCAAAGCTTTGTCCCTTATCGACCATATTTTTGGACGAGATGAGGCATGTGGATATTGTTCCTCAACTTGTTTTGTGTTTGTGAGGAAACAAGCGTTTTGTGTTTTCCATCTTTTATGTGCTTCAAATCAACCAACGTGGAACGTTGGCCACATATAAAAACTGTTTTTAACCCTTTGTCGTTAACTTGCCAGCAAAAACCACGAGTTAAAGAATAAAAATAGGCGACGTTCTATTTGTGCGTAAACATGAAATGTATTTGGGTTCAAAATAATTGTTGTTTTAATATCAAACTGGTGCAAGAACTTCCCATAAAATATAACATGCTACACAAATGCACTTTTGATACTGTGTATGTTTTATGTTCATTCCTATGTGCCTTTGTTTTATTTCACATTTCGATTGCTCAACGTGAATTTTTTTTCTGAAGAAAAAAAATGTCGGAGTTGTATTATATTAGTAGAATCTCATACATAATGAGAGTGAAAAAGAGACATAATAGTGTATATGTTCGTGAGCTTCGTATCTCATATCTTCTTAGTCAGTGTATGTAATTGTTTCAAATATGTTAAAAAAAATTCTCTAAAGGCATCCATAAAAGCAAAAAATAAGAGCGCAAGAAACCAGTAAAACACTGATACTATTGGAAACTATGGTAGGTGGAGCACTCTCTTTATTCGAGTGATGTTTTCATATATATATATATATATATATATATATACACACCTCATGACCTTAAAATATCCGTAGAGACTTTCTTCAGAAAGAGTGTCTGCCACCATGTTGGATTCATGATAGATATGTTGGAGAGTAGTGCCCGAAAGAGTATCCATTATTTGTTTTATGCATTTCGGCCAGCCAATTAAGAGAGGGGTGAAAAGCAGTGTGACCCATTATGCCATCAATGAGGATTTGTGAGTCACTATAGATGTGTAGATTATCCACCCACTAGCGAACCATAGTAATTCCCATAATTCCAAAATTTCTGCCTTATTGGTACCCTGAAAGCCATTCCACGAGAGTTTGTATTGTTTCCCATCATTGATTATGAGCTAGGTGCCATGTCTGCTTTTTCCATGTTGAGCCACTCTGTCAAATAAAACTGCAGGAAAAAGAAGATCTAGAGGGCGACGACGATAGGAAAGATCTTTGATCAAGTCAGTTGTACCTCAAAGTGTAGATATCCAAGAGGTGATGCCATGCCAAATTCTGGTGGGGTTAATTGGTACTCTAAATACACATCAATTTTGTGTGTTCCAGATCTACTAGAAAAGGAAGAGTGTTATTTCCTTTGTATTTTGACATTGTATGAAAATATGATTGCATGATTCAATATCATGTTTGCATAATATACACCACCTAGGCCCCGAGTACTGGCGCTTGATTAGATTATCCCAAATCAAGATTTTATTCTTCCATACCAACCAAGCGAAAAAAGATGATCTTGAGCAGAGTTTCTATTTTCCATATTTTTCCTAAAAAGGAGGTTTTATTTAGGTGAAGCCTAGGGACCAAATACCATGGGCCAATTTATTATTAATACCATGCAAAAAAATTAATGTTAGCCCTAACATTAATATTAGAAGTTTATTATTATTATTAAATCTATTATTCATATTAATATATTATAATACTAATATTATTAAATTTAATAAATTTGGATTAACACAATATTAAATTTGTTATATTATAATATATATTAATATATCATGATATATATTAACTCTAGATATATATGAGATGTAAGAACAAAGACATAGTTATATATATATGAGATGGAAGAACATAGACATAGAGTGATAGAGGTGGAGAGATAAGGGGGATGACAAGGGAGAGATGGAGTTAAATTGAAGGAGAGGTGAGAGGAGGAAGAAGAGAGAGGGAGGGAGCGGAGTGAGAGAGGTAGAGAAGGGTAAGAGAGGGAGAGGGAGACACAAACATGGAGGGGGGAGAGAGAGAATGAGAGAGGGAGGGAGATAATGAGAGGATTGGAGAGAGAGAGAGAGAGAGAGAGAGAGAGAGAGAGAGATGGGGAAGAGAGAGGGAGGTAGGAGAGAAAGGGATAGAGATGAAGAATGAGAGAGAGAACTTGGGAGAGAGGAGGAGAGAGGGAGGGATAGCGATATGGAGTTGGAGGGGAAGAGAGTGTAGAAATTTATAAATACTATGATGTATTACCAGAATCCCCTGATCTAACAATTAAATCCACTGTTAAATACATAATCCTTCTACTCAATTCTTTGCGGAAATTAAATCGCCAATTGCAAACACATGAAGAAAAATAAATTGCACATAACCAGATGTTTTACCAGGAAAGATTAAAGCTAAAAACCCCAACTATAATATATTACGTATATCATGGATCATGAAACAATATTATACAAATCTCAGCTCATAGAGCTCTCAGTACAATATACAATCATCTCACACTGTCATATAAAAATTGGTTCACACATGCATCAATTTACTACCTCCACTGCGCAATCCCTGCTGAAGAAGATCCCTGAATGAATTCGATCTTGCCTTGCCTTGATTGTGAAATCGTCATTGGAAACTCCAATGTGTGTGTAGATGTATTGAATGCATCACTATAGTCACAACTGATAGTCAAACACACCCTTTCACCTATCTCTCCACTGGGTCTCCACTGGATTTGACATGCAAGTAGTTAACTGTTGTATTCCTTCAGTTGCAAGTAAGACACTGCTTGCGAATTAATTAAATAATTAATTCACTAATCTCTCACTAGTGTATCTTTAGTTACAACTAGCACAACTAAGTTTAACTCACTTAACTGAGTTAAACTAAATAACAACTCACATAACTACTCTTCCAACTCTATTACAACTCTACCACAGTCAATTACAACAAAGTTTATTGTGCATGTCCCACCAACCAACCTTGGAATGTGTAATTACTTCAACTAACTGGTTTGTCACATCAGTTAACTAAAATCAAGTGCTTCAAGAGAATAAATTATTATTTATTGTCTGATTATCATTAAGGGCTAATAATAATCGACATGCATTCAATTTTTAGATATGCGACCTATAAATAGACTTCACCCATGATATAAAAATAGAAACTCATCTAAAGATAGAATTTTCTCAACCATCTAGAATTAGTCTCCTGCTAATTTTTGAATATTCTCACCATTATAAAAATAGACATACACCTAAAAATAGCTTGCGGGCCCAACCTAGTGAAGGTGCTTATTTTTCGCTAGGATCATCATCTTGTTGAATCTCAACACCCCCTCTCAACAAGAAAGGAATTATCCTTCACCCCGATCCTGTCTCTATGGTATTCGAATTTTCTCCTAGTGAGTGCCTTTGTCAGAATATCTTCATCCTGATCTTCCAAAGGAATGTACTGAAGCAACAATCTCTGATATGATGATACCAAATATCTATATGCTTTAGATCTATCATGAAACACAGGATTAATCTAGAGTTTGATGCAACTCTGATTATCACAATGAATCACTGTAGGATCTAAATGAGAACCGAACAAGCCGACCGGGATCTTCCTCATCTAGATAGCCTCACATGCAACTTGACTTGCCGCCATGTATTCTGCTTCCTCTGAACTAATTTCCACAGATCTTTGTTTCCTGTTGTACCAAGAAATAGTTGTAGATTTGATAGTGAAAACCCCTCATGATGTGCTATTTTTGTCCGTTGGGCTACATGCCCAATCTGCATCCGTGAAGCCATGCAACTTCGCCTCATCCATCTGTCTGTACCATAAGCCATACTCAGATGTGACCATGAGATATCTCAGGACTTGCTTGCCCGCCTTCCAAAAGATCTCGGTAGGCTTAACCATTGCTTGACTAAGCTGGTTCACCGCATAGAATATGTCTGGTCTTGTATTAACTAAATACATGAGCGAACCCACCAACTGTCGATAGACAGTAGCATCCACTACCTCTGCGGATTTAGCATCCTCTTTCCTCCAGTTTCCTGGAAGAGGAGTATCCATGGGTTTGCAGCCCTCCATGTGAAACTTACCAAGTATCTCCCTTGCATACTTGCCTTGAGACACAAATAGTTCACCTTCTTGCTGCCATATTGCCAATCAAAGGAAATAATGAAGGAGGCCCATATCCTTTATCCTGAAATTCTATGCAAGGTCCTCCTTGCATGAGTGTATCAGCTGCTCATCACCAGTCAGTATTAAATCATCAACATAAAGAACAATGATTAAAAGCTTACCCTCCACCACAATATGGTATAGGTTTGCATCCGCCTCACTCTTGGTGAAGCCAAGTCTAGTGAAATAGCTATCGATCCGAGTGTACCAAGCACAGGGTGCTTGCTTCAGCCCATACATCAGTATTTTGATTCTGCACACACGTGACTCATTGCTGAATATCTCAAATCATTCAGGCTGCTCAATGTACACTTCTTCCTCAATGATCCCATTAAGGAACACAATATTCACATCCATCTGATGAGTGTGCCAACCCATCTGTGCTAAGAGAGAAAGGATAGTTCTTATGGAATAATACCGTGCGACAGGTGCAAAGGTTTCTTCATAATCAATCCCCTCAATATGTGAGAAGCCATGGGAAGCAAATCTTGTGTTATACTTCTCAGCACTACCATCAACAACTTGCTTTACCTTGTAGATCCATCTTGAACCTACCACTGATTTATCAACCGACCTTGGAACAATTTCCCAAGCACAGTTTCTGACAATGGAGTCATACTCCTCCACCATTGCATCTATCCATGTGGGCTTCTGCACTGCTTCCTGAAAATAAGATGGCTCTGTCACAATACATTTGCTCATGAGAGCCATGTATCCTATGAATTGGTCAGGAGACTGCCTCTTTCTGCACTGTGAAGTAGGGGCTCCTACATTCAGTGCCGTATCAAGCTTCAGCCTCTCAACTTCTATGGTACGCCTTCTGCCAGTTCTTATGTTTGGTTCTGCGTGAGTGGACTCCTCCACTCCATGATCCTCCTCTTGTGGCTGATCCACATCTAGAGGCTCATATTTGGGAACAAGAAGTTACTCCTCTACATGCAAGTGTAGCTCCCTCTCAAGCGACAACTTCATGGCTTTCTCCTGATTGAATTTTATATCCCTTCGCACCATAGTCATTTGACTATTTGGAAAATACACACGATAATTATGGGGTGTTTTTGTGTACCCCACAAATATCCCAACTTCAGCATTTGGCTCCAGCTTCTTCCTAACATTCTTGGTCACATGAACATAGACAGATGAGCCAGAAATCTTAAAGTGAGAAACATCCAGTTTCTTACTAGTAAAACCTTCTTCAGGTGTACTCATGCCAAGTACTCTATGAGGACAATGATTTTTCATGTAAACCACAGTGTTGCATGCTTCCGCCCACAAGTGCATTGGTAGGTCCTGATCATGCTACATAGCTCGTGCAACACCCATGATCGTTCCATTCTTCCTCTCCATGACCCCATTCTGCTGTGGGTTATGAGGCACTATGAGTTCTCTTCGAATTCCTTCTTTGCTACGAAAGTCTTTGAATTCGTTTGAGATATATTCACCACCATTATCACTCCACAGAGCCTTCACTTACTTCCTCGACTCTTTCTCCAGCAATGCTTTAAACTCACAGAACTTTGAGAATGTTTTATCTTTCTTCTGCATGAAGAAGATCCAAAATCTACGAGAATAGTCATAAAAAAATAACATAATACCTGTGTTTTTCTGTTGAAGCAACCGAGAATGGCTCACATACGTTTCTGTGAACTCTCTCTAGGATCATTGAAGCACAGTTCTCCTTTTCATGAAAGGTGATCTTCAAAAACTTACCCATAGTACATCCCTTGCACTAATCTATCTACGCAGGTGTACCCTTGGGAAGTCCAGTCAAATTTTGCTGCAAAATATTTAGGGCACCATGGTGAAGATGGCCCAATCTCCTGTGCCATAATTCGCCCTCATCCCAGCTCACCATTTCTTATTATTTTCCCACCATTGAAGTGCAACTATCTACCTCCAGCTTGTAGAGATTCTTGACTCGACTTCCTATCCTCTTGGTTTGAACCGTTGTTTTATGTCATAGGAAATCTTTTCCATCGCAGAAAACAACGTCATAACCTCTGTTCTCCAACATCATGACTGAGACCAAGTTCTTCTTTAGACCTAGAACATGCATAACATATTTCAATAGAAATGGTTTACCTAACTCCCTCAAAAAGATAATGGTACCAATGTCGGTCGTAATGTATCGCACATCATTGCCCATCTCTATATGCATTTGGAGATCTTTCTCCTCCAAGTCACTAAAAAGCTCCTTATCTCCCGTCATGTGGAAGGAAGCACCACTATCAAGATACCACATTGATCCCATTGTACGTGAAACCAAGCATGTGATCAAAGAGAAATCAAGTTAAAATTGTGAGGCAAGGGTCTCACCAGCTATAGCTCCAGCAAACTTCTTGTTCTTCTTTTTCTGTGGGTAGTTAGTGGTGAGATCTCAGTGTTCGTGACAGTGAAAACACTTCACCTTAGACAAATCTAGCTTCTTGCCTTTAGCCTCGGATTTTGAATGGGATTTATTCCCCTTCCATTTCCTCACTTTGGAAGCCAAAGTGCAATCCTCTTCATCATTATTCTTTAATCAAGAGCCATCCCTGGTGTTCCACCTGAATTCCTCCTACACTAGATCCGACCACAGTAATTCCCAATCCAATAGTTTTTCCCGTCTGTTGACAGAGTATTGATAACTATGACAACTCAGGAAGACCCAAGAGAGCGAAGCTGTAATGTTCCTATTTAGCCTTGGCTAAGAGGAACATTCAATTTTGTTTTAATTTATGTTTTATGAATAAAGGAGGACATGTAAAACTCCTAAAAAGTCTGAATAAATCAATGCCCATGTGAACAAAGAAAAATCAAGGCTATGCAAATAATCACTTGCAAGTGTGAAAGAGGTTTGAGCTCAAGACTGGGTCAACCTTGACCAAATCAACAACACTATCTAGGTTCATTGCATCTCTAAAAGGTACAATGCAGTTCTAGAAGGGAGCCTCTAATGTGAAAAGGGATAACTCATCAAAGTGGTTTAGGTTTTGCAAGAGCTTTCTCATCTTATAAAAGGAAAAGGAGAGTAGCAAAAGGAGGTTGTTGATAGATCATATTTCTGAGTATTTTTCTGCTTAGACAAATAACATTCTCTGCTATTGAGTGGATGATTGTATCTGGAATTCCTATGCAGGAGTTTCACCTATTCCTTTGATGATTCAAGGATGAAAGTTTGCTGAATTGAACCACTATCAGGCTTGAGGCCAAGCTCCTACTTACATTGGCAGCGCTGATCTAGTGAGGGTTTTGCTGTCTCTGGAAGCTGCAGCAAGTGGTGATCTAGATCTGCAGAGATCTAGTGTATTTTGAGAGTCTCTCTCCATGGACTGGGTCCTTTGACCTCCTAGAAGAGAGTACCATTTCTTGTACTTCAGATTTGCAATTATTCAGTAGTTTTCTGTGTCTCTTGAGCTGCAACGTTGTTCCACTGGGAAAACTACGTTATTTATGTATGAGGGTTTGCAGGTTGTCTTGCTCATAGTTTATATCATAGATCTCTTGTGTTGGGCTTGCTTTCCACTTGGTGATCCATGGATTGGCTTGCTGATCTATGTTATGTTCAGATCTGATCCATTGTAATGTAATGTCATATTCATAAATTTACTGTAGTAGTTTCCAGATCTGTAACTTGTTTCTCAAATCTACTCTTACTCATGCATGCTTTTGTTAAAATTCCAAGTGGATCTTGTAGAGAAAACTATAGAGTTTCCAGATCTAATATAGATCTAACGTTTTTTCCACATGTCTACTCTAGATCTAATTTGTAACTCACATCTACTGAACCTCCTAGAAAATAACGTTGTTGAAGCATTTCTGCAAATATATATGTGCTCCTGCTCTCTTTTATGAATATTTATTGTTGTATTGGCTCATGCTTTCTACTGTATAATGAAAGGGCTTTGTCATAATGATTATTTTCTACCGTAATACTGAGTTATCAGTCCTCTTTCTGATCTCCACTAAAAATTAGCTAAAACTGTGCAATTCCTGAAGCAGTGCTTGCATTTTACTACAGCCTTCCCCTTTGGGTGCCTTTTAGCTAGTCTACTTTTTGGGAGATCTGTTTAATGTGCCTAAACTGATTTTTTTATGATGAAATTCCATATATAAGTCAAATACAGCATAAATGAGGGGAAACAAGCGCTGATATACGTTATCTTTGCACATTTTTACTTATACAACTTTTTCCTTGAGCATCTTGTTAAAAGTCCTGAAAAGGGGTTATTCCAAGTTCTATAGACAGAGTCTACAATTGGCCAGGTAGCCTTTGGATCTCACCCTTTCTTTTAAGGGTGACATATCCAATAAATTCCTCTATATTACAACTCTGAAATAGAATCTTGAGAATCCTAAAAAAGGATCTTTACAGTGGCATCAGAGCTCCACTCTTGGAACAACCTATGCTAGCATTGGAGCACCAGTCATGCTACATTCCTAATATGAAGATCCTCTTTCTGAGAGGGAGAGGATATATTAGAATAGAATTCATAGAAAGTATGACTATACTACTGTTGACCTTGACAAGGGTCAAGACAAGGGGAAAGCCCCTGAATTTGTGAATGATAAAGATAAGGAAGCAGAGGAGTTTGCAAAAAATATCTTGGAAGCTATGCAAGATATGTCCAAGGATATAAAGGAGATGAGGATAGATATAATGAGGGAGTCCCTTGGGATATTCCATCAAGGAGAAAGTTCTGATATGTCTCTGTTTGGGATTGGTCAACCTGTGAGCTTTCCACAAGCTCCACAGGCCTCATAACGATCTACAATGCCTACCTTCTTGGCTATAAAGAATGAAGGGATGCAAGAGGAAACCTCCTTGGAAGGTTAATTTGTAGAATATGACTCACAAAGTCAGAGGTTCAAGGATAACTTGAGCTTTCAAGACTTCTACCATCTCAAGGACTGGAGGAGGCCATGGAAGCAGTACAGAGATGGAGGTTTCCTTCATGGGAGACACCACATTATGGGCAGGTTATTCTTGCCTAAGTTTGATGGATCACCCTGTTGTTCTTCCAAAGCATGGGTGGAGAAGTTGGACATCTATTTCCAGTTGAATAAAGTGCTCGAAGCAGAAGCCATCAAGATTGTTATGTTGCATTTTGAGGGAGAAGCCCACAACTGGTGGTTTCATGGAATATCTACACTGGGGCACAAAAATGTGTCCATATATGCTGAGTTCACTAGGAGACTAGTGGAGAGATTCGATTGAAAAGATCCGGAGGCCCCTTTCATAAGCTTGGAAAAGCTTAAACAGACAAGAGATGTAGAGGCTTATATCTCTGAGTTCCCGAGATTGTCTATAATGGTCCCTGATCTATCAGTAGCAAGGAGAGTCTACATGTTCATTGATGGCCTAGAATAAAATTTGTATGGGATGGTTAATTCTACCAAGCCCATCACTTTGCATGATGCCATTGAGAGAACTAGAGATCTCCAAGATGCCTTGCCAAGGGAAAAGGAAACCTTCCCAAGCAAATCCACTCACTCTTCTAAGGGGAAATAAGGGAAATCTGCTCCACCCAAGGAGAGCTCACTGAAGAAACCTCTTGACATTGATTTCAGGAGGGATTTGAGGAAAAAGAAATTATGTTTCACTTTTCAAGAGCCATGGGTACCGGGACATAGATGTGCTACTGGAAGAGCACACTATATTTAAGTCTTCTCTGATTTTGAGGAGGAAGAGGGAAATGATGGACCTAGGAGAGGTCAAAGTGTTGGTGATGATGAGGAAGAGGATCAATCACCATCCTGAGAGGAAGAAGGAGCCTTTGCTCCAACAAGTGGGACTCTTTCTTCTTTGAGAGGAGTGCCCAAGTACTTGACCCTCAGAGTGCAAGGTTCAGTTATGAACCAAAGAGTGTCTATTTTGATTGACAGTGGGGCAACCCACAAATTTATTGATGCTCACCTTGTGCAGAGGAGAGGGATCCCTACTGATACTTTTTATGGGTTCTCTGTTTTGGTTCCGGGAGATAGAACTATGCATTGCATGCAGTATGTTCCATCACTTTATGTGACTATGGGAACCTACACCTTGGAGGACCATTTATTTTTAGTGGACATACCAAACACCAACATCATCTTAGGTGTCCAGTGGTTGATTACCTTGGGAAAAGTCACCACTGATTGGAATGCCTTGCAGATGGAATGGGTGGATTTGAAGAGTGGGAAACAAAAAATCATTCAAGGCATGCACACCTACCCTTCACCTGATGCTTCCACCCACACAACAAAGATGGAATTGCGTAGTGGGGGTAGGGACCTCACATTTCCTTCTCTCATGTTTATGAGAATGTTGCAAGGAACATTCCTACATCATGGCAAGCCACTTGGAATGCCATTAGATTTTGTGGGGGAAGCCTCACCAAGTGCTGAAAAAATGGAAGAGAAAGTCACAACGCTGTGGGAGGAAGCAAGGGGGAGGATCAACCTTCCCACAAACAACTTTGGCATGCATAATGCCAAGGAAACAAGCAACAACAAACAAAGCACCACCATAGATGCATCAACAGCACTATCTTTGTTGAGATGTGTAGATCCATATTGGAGGTCTCAACTCCTTGTGGAGTACTCTAAAGATCTGCACACCGGGATAATATTAGATGGCATGAAGAAAGGAGGAGGCTATTTCTTCCATGAAGGGGTCATCTATCATCTTGGTAAAGTATTCTTGTCTCAAGCATCGAAGCTTAAGCAAGAGATACTACAAAGAGCACAAAAAGAGTTCATTTCCATCTATATGCAGTCAACAAAGATCTACTCCCTAATCTTGAAGAGTTTTGATTGGGAGGGTTGAAGGAAGAACTACATTGGCACTATGATTGGGAGGAACTACATCAGAACTTACAAGAGTGCAATAGTTACGAAGAGGTGGGGCAGCCAAGGGATCCTATGCCGGAGACATTTCAGCCATCTCTTCCTTCTCTTAAAAGAGGAGAAAAGCCCATGCCTAACTCGATGTGTGTGGGAGACTTGAATGGTAAAGAATCTGATGTTATGGAGCATGTTTATTTTTCTGATTTGACACATTCTCTTACCATATGTATGCAGGCCATGGCTCCTACAAGGAGTGATATCACATGTAGATCTCATGGCATTGATGAGGCCAATTAAAATTCCAAAGTTGTCCACACCTTTGAGGTGCAAAGGGAGATTATCTATCATGATGGGTGCTTCCCAAAGGCACCTAATGTGGACTTCACTTCCGTCCATGTCAAAGTGACCCATGCAGCAAATATGTGGTGGGAGTACCACCTACCACACACAGATCTAATCAAAACAAGGAGCGCACTGCGTTGGTACCTTATGTGGGATTGTGACCCACCTCCTCAAGTACAAATTTCAGTTTGCCTATATGTGATTTTGCTTCCATACGTAGACGATATATTGGTATTGTTTATGGGTTTGTATGGAAAAAAAGTAGGCAGTGTATATGTACCACATGGGATGGAACTTTATCTTGTACTTCATGATACATGTTTTAGATGTGACATTGCTTCACCCATGTTTATTTCTGTTGAGTTTTACACTCCTAAAGCGATAGACTATGCCCCTATCATGTTAGCATTGGAGGAGCAGTTTCTGATGTATTGGCTTGGTGAACACTTAATCCATGATGGAAGCTTGATCCTTGATGGTGCCATCAATGGAGAAGGAGAAGAACTAAAACTCTTACCTTGTCAGTTGCTTGAGGACAAGCAACATTTTGGAGGGGAGGACTGTATTGTTCCTACTTAGCCTTGGCTAAGAGGAACATTCAATTTTGTTTTAATTTATGTTTTATGAATAAATGAATAAAGGAGGACATGTAAAACTCCTAAAAATTCTGAATAAATCAATGCCCATGTGAACAAAGACAAATCAGGGCTATGTAAATAATCACTTGCAGGTGTGAAAAAGGTTTGAGCTAAAGACTCAGTCAACCTTGACCAAATCAACAACGTTGTCTAGGTTCATTGCATCTCCAAAAGGGACAACGCAGTTCTAGAAGGGAGCCTCTAATGTGAAAAGGGCTAACTCATCAAAGAGTTTTAGGGTTTGCAAGAGCTTTCTCATCTTATAAGAGGAAAATGAGAGCAGAAAAATGAGGTTGTTGATAGATCATATTTCTGAGTATTTTTCTGCTTAGACAAATACCATTCTCTGTTGTGGAGTGGAGGATTGTATCTGGAATTAATATGCAGGAGTTTCACCTCTTCCTTTGATGATTCAACGAGGAAATTTTTCTGAATTGAACTACTATCAGGCTTGAGACCAAGCTCCTACTTACATTGGCAGTGTTGATCCAGTGAGGGTTTTGCTCTCTCTGCAAGCTGTAGCAAGTGGTGATCTAGATCTGTAGAGATCTAGTGTATTTTGAGAGTCTCTCTCCATGGAGTGGGTCCTTTGACCTCCTGGAAGAGAGTACCACTTCTTGTACTTCAGACATGCAATTATTCAGTATTTTTTTGTGTCTCTTGAGCTACAACACTGTCCCACTGGGAAAATTGTGTTATTTATGTATGAGGGTTTGCAGGTTGTCTTGCTCATAGTTTAGATCAGAGATCTCTTGTGTTGGGCTTGCCTTCCACTGGGTGATCCATGGATTGGCTTGCTGATCTATGTTCTGTTCAGATCTGATCCATTGTAATGTAATGCCATATTCAGAAATTTACTGTAGTAGTTTCCAGATCTGCAACTTGTTTCTCAGATCTACTCTTAGTCATGCATGCTTTTGTTAAAATTCCAAGTGGATCTTGTAGAGAAAAATATAGAGTTTCCAGATCTGATATAGATCTGATTTTTTGTCCATAAATCTGCTTTAGATCTAAGTTGTAACTCACATCTGCTGAACCTCCTGGAAAATAACACTGTTGAAGCATTTCTGCAAATATATATGTGCTCGTACTCTCTTTTATGAAGATTTACTGTTTTATTGGCTCATGATTTCTACTGTATAATGAAAGGGCTTTGTCATAATTATTATTTTCTACTTTAAAACTGAGTTATCAGTCCTCTTGCTGATATCCACTGAAAATTAGCTAAAACTACGCAATTCCTGAAGCAGTGCTTGCATTTTACTACAGCCTTCCCCTTTGGGTGCGTTTTCGCTAGTCTACTTTTTGGGAGATCTGTTTAATGTGCCTAAACTAATTTTTTTCTGATGAAATTCCATATATAAGTCACATACAACATAAATTAGGGGAACTAAGACCTGATCTATGTTATTTTTTCACAATTTTACTTATACATCATTTCCCTTGAGAAGCTCGTTAAAAGTCTTGAAAAGGGGTTATTCCAAGTTCTATAGACAGAGTCTACAATTGGCCGGGTAGCCTCTGGATCTCACCATTTCTTTAAAGGGTGAAATATCCAGTAAATTCCTTTGTATTCCATCTCTAAAATAGAATCTTGAGAATCCTAAAAAAGGATCATTACACAAGCTCACCAAATCATCATTAGCAACTGTAATTCCCACACTCCCCAGTTCATCCCTACATTGGAAAAAATTCGTGAGATACTTTGGAATACTGTTTCCCTTCTCCATTTTTATTTTTCTAATTTATCCTTAAGCTCCAACTTCCTATGGTCGGTGCTGCTTTGGAAAAGATCTATCAAAGCCTTCCACATTGCAAATGGGGTGGAATTCCCATGAAGGCTTGACACAATATGGTATTCCACACCTTCCAACATAATCCTTCTTTTCTTCTCTACTTTCTTTTTCTAGGCATCAAGTAATGCAGCATCCGTCGAAGTGGGCTTAGGAACATTGATATCGATGACCTCCTTCAAGCCATTATCTCCAAGCACCACCTCCATCCTATCCTTCCAGGCTATGTAGTTCGAGCTCCCCTCGAGTACATACTCCAACTGCAATCCATTGAAAGCCATTTCGATGTTTACTCAACTGTCACACCAAGAAATTCTTGCAGCAAATTCGAAATGCTCCACCAAAAAAACGGAACACTGCTTCAATATTGCAATCTTCAGTGATTAACACTACTCTGATACCATGTAGAAATGTATAAATACTGTGATGTATTACAAGACTCCCCTAATATAGCAATTAAATCCACTGTTAAATACATAATCCTTCTACTCAATTCTTTGCGAAAATTAAATCGCCAATTGCAAACACATGAAGAAAAATCAGTCGCACATAACAAGATGTTTTACCGAGAAATCTTAAAGCTAAAAACTCCAAATATCATATATTATGTATATCATGGATCATGAAACAATATTATACAAAAATTAGCTCATAGAGCTCTCAATAAAATATACAATCGTCTCACACTGTCATACAAAAATTGGTTCACACATGCACCAATTTACTGCCTCCTGATAGCCTGCCTCCACTGTGCAATCCCTGCTGAAGAATATCCCTGAATGAATTCGATCTTGCCTTGCCTTGACTGCGCAATCCTCACTAGAAACTCCAATGTGTGCGCAGATGCATTGAATGCATCACTATAGTCACAACTGATAGTCAAACACACCCTTTCACCTATCTCTCCACTGGGTCTCCACTGGATTTGGCATGCAAGTAGTTAACTATTGTATTCATTCAGTTGCAAGTAAGACACTGCTTGTGAATTAATTAAATCATTAATTCACTGATCTCTCACTAGTGTATCTTTAGTTACAACTAGCACAACTAAGTTTAACTCAGTTAACTGAGTTAAACTAAATAACAACTCACATAACTACTCTTCCAACTCTATTACAACTCTACCACAATCAGTTACAACAAAGTCCATTGTGCATGTCCCACCAACCAACCTTGGAATGTGTAATTACTTCAGCTAACTGGTTTTTCACATCAGTTAACTGAAATCAAGTGCTTCAAGAGAATAAATTATTATTTATTGTCTGATTATCATTAAGGGCTAATAATAATCGACATGCATTCAATATTTAGATATGCGACCTATAAATAGACTTCACCCATGATATAAAAATAGAAACTCATCTAAAGATACAATTTTCTCAACCATCTATAATTATTCTCCTGCTAATTTTAGAATATGCTCACCATTCTAAAAATAGAAATACACCTAAAAATAGCCCGTAGGCCCCACCTAGTGAAGGTGCTTAATTTTCATTAGGATCATCATCTTGTTGAATCTCAACAGAGAGGGAGGGAAGAATAAATACATAGAGAGTGAGAAGTGGAGACAGAGGGAGTGACAAGGGAGAGATTGACAGATAATGTGTATATTTAGGCTTGAGATAAATATACAAAGAAGGAGAGATGGAGATAAGGGGGAGAGAAGGAGAGAGGGAGGTATATAGTAAAATAGTTGGAGAGAGAGAGAGAGAGAGAGAGGATTGTAGAGATATGGGGGATGACAAGGGAGAGATGGAGATAAATAGAAGGAGAGGGGAGAGAAGGAGGAAGAAGAGATAGAGATGGAGAGGAGTGAGAGTGGTAGAGAAGGGTAAGTGAGGGAGAGGGAGACACAATTATGGAGGGGGAATAGCTATATATATATATATAGAGAGAGAGAGAGAGAGAGAGAGAGAGAGATGATGAACAAGAGAGATAAATTGAGAGAGAGGAGGAGAGGGGGAGGCATAGAGAGATGGAGCTAGAGGGGGAGAGAGGGACGGAAGAAAAAATACATAGAAAGTGAGATGTGGAGATAGAGGGAGTGAGAAGGGAGAGATTGAGAGATAGAGTGTATGTTTAGGGTTGATATAAAGATAAAAAAAAGGAGAGATGGAGATAAGGGGGAGAGATTGCGAGAGGGATGGATATAGTAACATAGTTAGAGAGAGAGAGAGATATAGAGAGAGGAAGGATGAGAAAGAGGACTTGAGAGAGACAATGGGAGTGATGGGGGAAGAGAGATGGAGGTAGAAGATAATGAGAGAGAGATGAAGGATGAGAGAGAAATGAGGAGAGAGGAGGAGAGAGCGATGGATAGAGAGATGGAGTTGTAGGGGGAGAGGGGAAGGGAAGAAGAAATACATAGCAAGTGAGAAGTGGAGAGAGAGAGAGGGAGTGAAAAGGGAGAGATGGAGAGAGAGTATGTATTTTTGGGGGTGATATAAATAGACAAAGAAGTATAGATGGAGAGAAGGGGGGAGAGAAGGAGAGAGAAGGAGAGAGGGATGGATATACTGACGTAGTTGGAAGGTGGAGAGAGAGAGAGAGAGAGAGAGAGAGAGAGAGAGGATGTGAGAGAGTGGAGAGAGGGAAGGAAAAAGAGATGGATTTGGAGGGTGGAGAGAGGTAGGTAAGAAGAAATACATAGAGAGATAAAGGTGGAGAGAGAGAGAGAGAGGGAGTGATAAGGAAGATGAAGAGATATGCAGAGAGTAAGACGGGAGGAAAGAGAGATAGAAGCGGAGGAGAGGTAGAGAAGGGGAAGATAGAGATATAGATGGAAGGTGAAGATAGGGAATAAGAGAGAGATGGAGAGAGGGATGGAGGGATAAAGAGATTGATAGATATGGAGTGAGAAAGAGTGTGTGCTTGGGGGGTGAGATAGAGAGACAAAGGAGAGATTGTGGGATATATATATATATATATATATATATATATATATGGAGTGGGGAGAGAGGGAAGAAGGTTTCTTGCACTAGAAGCATTGATTCAATGTAGATGGCGATTTCTAATCCTATTTGATTGTTTACACTAGAAGAATTTATTTTGGTATAGATATTGATTTATAATGATATTTGATTGATTTCACTAGATGCATTGATTTAACTATATATTATTTCTAATCGTATTGGATTTCATGCACTAAATGGATTGATTTCAGTGTAGATGGTGATTTCTAATCCTATTTGATTGCTTGAACTAGATGCATTGATTTCAATGTAGATGTTGATTTCTAATTATATTTGATTGATTGCATTAAATGCATTTATTTCAATGTAGATAATTTATAATCCTATTTGATTTCTTGCACTAAATGCAATGATTTCGGTGTAGATGGTGATTTCTAATCCTATTTGATTTCTTGCACTTGCATTGATTTCAGTGTAGATGTTGGTTTCTAATATTATTTTGTTTCTTTCACTAGATGCATTGATTTAAGTGTAGATGTTAATTTATAATCCTATTTGATTGCTTGCATTAGATGCCTTGATTTTAGTGTAGAATTTTTTTTCTAATCTTATATTATTGTTTTCATAAATGCATTGATTTTAGTGTAGAAGTTTATTTGTGAGTTGATGTAATTAGATGTAGCATATGGTACATTAATTTTAAAGTGATTGAATTAACAGTGTGCATTGATTTCAGTGTAAGCACAAAAAAATATTGAAAATGTACATTGATTTTTGTGTTATAATAATTCAACCTATTAATATTGTAGAGAAAGAGAGACAAGGTATGATGTCTACTACCACTAAAGCTAAATATTTAAATGGTTTACACTTTCAAATGTCCTTTTCATATAATCGATATGAAATATGACAAAACTAACAAGGGTGACAATAAGAATAATAGAAGAAAATAGTTTGAGATTGATTATAATGAAGACTATTTGTAATTGATGACATTATTATTATTAACATTTTCTATCATTCAACACTATTATTATCACTTTTCATTAAAAAAATTAATTTCATCATTTTTCATCATTAAAATTATTAATAATATTTATCATATCAATAAACTGAGGTAACTAGCCAAATTTAAAATTAAATGACCAGGTTAATCTCAGACATATTTAGCATATTTAAAATGATTATATTAATATTATATATATTTACATACTTTTGATAAATTAATCATATCTTCGATATATATATTCCTTGGTCACACACGAATGAAACCAGCCTAGATCCATCTTAACTTTGGATCTATCAAGCACTAAGAAGGATCAAATATCTCGAGGTGAAAACCTTTCCTCATGTTTTACACTAAAAAAATAGGTTTGCACCTCGAGAGATTTGATCCATCTCGGTGCTTGATAGATCCAGAGTTAAGATGGATCTAGGCTGGTATGTAAATACAAATACGATTATACGATATAGTGTGTTTATTATATTAACATACTAATATTAGTAATATATTTATGTTATTTACAAATAATATAATAATTTATAATATTTACATAAAACATAAAAAGAAAGAAAGAGGTTAATATCAATACATGTAGGGGTAAATGAATAATTTCATAGGAGATAATGTTAATTCGAGACTAAAAAACTTAAAAGAATAAACTTATTGAAATTAAGAAATATAGTATATTAGAGAATAAGTCAAAATCTACTAAAGTTTTATCCAATGGAAAAACGCCGGAAAAACAAAAGTAGTGTAGTGCAACTGAAATTGATATGAAAACTCACTTAGTTAAGTGACCTAAACGTCAACCCCAAGGATCGAAACAAATTAAGGTGACAAAAAAATGATACTAACCTTGGAGGTGCAAGAAGCAAAGAAGCCAATCAATGAAGATAGGATAATCCATTGACCAATCAATTGAGAGAAAAGGTAAATTTCTAATTTTTGTAATGGGGTGGGTGGCCTTCATTTTGATTAAAAATGTAGGGGAGGTGTTGGAAAGCCAACACATCAATGTTGGGTTCAGGTTCTAAATATTTCGCTATTCCTGCCAAGTTAATTATGGTGACTAAATTACACCCAAATGGCATGACAAGGCTTGCTACACTTTGAATATTCTTCTTACTCTCATGCTAGGTATGGTCACAACATTAGGGTTAGAAATTTGTCTGGAAACTATAGCTGACGCGAACCTCTTTCCTTTTTTCTTATTTAACCTATGTATTTGAGTAATAATTTTTTATTTCCTTCCATGGCCACGTGCATGATTGTCTATCTTATATTTACGGTACCTTTTAACTTATAATATTTCGTTAAAATTGGAGGCCTTTTAACCCTTAGGGTTCTGAAGAGGAACAAGGGTTATTGTTAAAACTTAGTTTGAATGTATATATTTATATTCCTGTAATGCCTTGTAGTTTCATTATATATCTTTTATAAACAATATTACTCAAACTTTCACCTTGAGGACTGAGCTCTAAAATCTTGTGGGTCTTTATTTGTTACAAAAATTTTACATAATGTTGTTGTCAAATTTGCTAACTATTTATTTAATAGCAATAGATATAAAATTTCCTTATTTATGTAAATACTGAAGAGTAGAACCTCTTGTTTGATTTTTTGGGTGTAAAGAGAAATATTTATTTCTCAATAAGTATCAGTTCATTTATGTTTGCTTTTT